>CM077159.1:169270194-169441978 GCA_039583875.1 Platanthera guangdongensis | reverse complement strand
AATGTGTCTACAAAGTATCAAATCATCAGTAAATCTAACAAAGCCAATGACTGTAACTGGGATGATGGCTTGATCAGATTGAGTGATGAGTTTATTTTTGAACTTTTGGTAGGAAGCAAAATATTTTATACCGTATGAAATATGAGAGCTAGCTCCCTGAATCTATAATCCATGCAGAAGATGAAACAGAAAAATGCCAAAGAACTAGTGTTAAGGACTAACTCGGGACATTGGTTTGAGTAGTAGCAACAATGGAAATTGATTTTGAAGAAGGGAAAGAAGTTGCTGTTGGTATTGTTGTGCTTTAGGCGATTGTTAACGCAACCCGTAATTGGCTCGTTGCACCCGAAAATCTTCCAATTTTTCGCGTCTTTTCGAAATACGCCTGTACATGCGATTTCAGGAAAATTGTTCAACACGAAGTTGTATATATAGACGAGATCTACAACTTTCGTGTTGAACACGTTTCCTGAAATTGCATGTACAAGGCGTATTTCGAAAAGACGCAAAACTGAGCATATTTACAAAGTACTCCTTGTACTTGCATTTTTAGGAAAAGTGATCAACACGAAAGTTGTAGATCTCGTCGATATCTACAACTTTCGTGTGAACACTTTTCCTGATATTGCATGTACAAGGGCGTATTTCGAAAAGTAGCAAAAACTTGGGAGATTTTGGGGTGCGACTAACAAAAATAACGGGTTGTGGTTAACAATCACCATGTTTTAACCTTTAAACGTTTGAGAAGCTACGTCTGAAACTTGATTAACATGAGTAGTAGGTGTGGATGATCAAAAATTTTTGTATCCAGGAGGATAGTCATGAAGTTTATAGCCCTTGTCTTTGTAATGTCCCCATACTCCACAATGAGCACAGAGAGGTTGTCCTTTTCTTACAAATGTTAATTTATTTTCAATAGGTTGCTTGGAGTTGTGTTGAACAGTGAAGGCAATGTGGAGGTTCAGAATGGGATGTAAAGATACTTCACGCTGTTTTTCTTCCGTAGAATCAAGGATAAAACCTTGTTTATGGGGGAGAAGTTGATCCATAGAAGGATCTGTTCACAAATTTTGGAGAAACAATTGCAAGCCCTGTGAGAAAACCATGACATATTCCATTTGATTATAATGGAGCAATGGACGAACACATCCACATGTGCAAGAATGGACAAGTTTATAATCTCTCAATTCTTCCCAGATAGCTTTTAATTTGTGTAATATTGGCTCACAGTAAAGCTGCATTGACTGAGATTCATCAACGCTTGTTTTTCGTTGAAAGATTTCTGGTCCATTTTGTTGCTAAAATCGTTCTTGAAGTTTCATCCAAATGTTTGTTGCCGATACAGAATAAATCACACTCCTGGTGATGTCTTTAGAAACCAAATTCATGATCAAAGAAGCAACAGTGTTATTGTTGCATTGTCGGGGGAGATTTAAGGTTGAATCAGTCTTATCCGACGACGGAATGGATCCATACACAAATCCGAACTTGTTCTTGCCGGCCAACGCCATTTTTATGACTCGACACCAAGAATTATAGTCATTGTCTGACTATAAATCGAACCAGAATTATCTGACGGATGAAGATAGTAAGGATTAGCATATTCATCAAGAGTGTTGGTCGGAGATGGAATCGCAAAGGTCGAAGATGAAACCGCGATTGTCGGAGCTCGAAGCACCGTGAAGATTTATGCCTCTAATATAATATCAAGATGATCGCAAACAGGAGCAATGCAAGAAAGGAAATAAAATTTTGTCTCGATTAACAGTCTAACTGATACACTTGTACTCATAGAGCCTAAGGAAAGAAGAAACAACCAATAAAATGTTTGCACTTGTCTAACTAAAAACAGAATTCAAAACAAACTAAATTACAAATTATTAGAATCGTGCAAATGTGACATTCCATTGATGGGTGAGAGGTAATGTTTTAAAATGACAGTTGGAATGAAATTGCAGATGCTTATTAAATTCATTGCCCGAGACAGACAGTCGATGGTGGTTGATGAATCCAAATTGGATGTAACAAAACTTTTGGTCGAGATGGAAATGCAGTGCTTGCCTAGCTTGGTGTTGTTCTAGGGTTAAGTTGTCATGGTGATTGACATAATGCAGGAAAAAAGGATTTGGGATTGTTGTGGTGTAACTCGACGTCCCGATTGTGTTGCCTTTTGAAGCTTGATTCGGATCCGTAAATCAAGAAAAAAAGGATAAATATATATTTATATTTTGAGTTTATTCTTGAAAAGACAATAAATGAATAAGAATTAATAATAATTCTTTTTTGAGGGCATGTATAACAATGAATAGTGTGTCATTATTGTCATTGGGTGGTGTATATATTGAAGAGTCAGCCCACTGTGAGAACTGTAGGAACCGCCTGGAGTTTTTGGAGAGCCGCCTGTGAGAGGAAACGCGCCGCCTTTGTCTTCCTTTCTCTCTCTCTCTTGCTCGTGCACTCGGAGAGGCCGCTGGCCTTGGGTGTTGTCGCCGGTCTTGGAGGAGGTAGCCGCCGGCGTTGGGAGAGGGAGTTGTCGCCAGACTTGTTAAAGTTTGTCGTCGGCGTTGCAGTGGACGTTCTTTGGAGTGGAGAGGCGTGTTGTCCACGACGTGCGTTGGTGCAGTTAGCATCAACGGTGATTGCTCTCCGGTGATGGCGTTATTCTCCGGTGGTGGTGCGGTTGAAAGTCAGACTTCGACGTTGAAGGTTCGGTGAACCTTGTGCATCCGCGAGGCGGATTGCAGTCCAGATCTCAGATTCTCACCAAGGATCGTGTGTGTCCGGATATCCACGACGTACACGCCGACGGTCATTTTACTCATATTTTTTCTTGTAATTGAATTTATATTTTCATTATATAAATTGTGTGGTTATATTTTGTGTTCTTGAGTATCTGTAAATTTTATAGTTGTGTCTGCGTTTGTCCGGATTTTACAACAGGTTGGATCGGAATAACCACGACCGCCTTAGCTCTCGGAACGGTCGAGTCACATTCAATGAAGCAGATCGATCGTACACACGAAGTTTTAACGTGAAAAAACTCATCAACTGGGTAAAAAACCGCGTGACTGTTGAAAATGTTGAAGTTTAAAGATGAGGGAAGTCGAGCGGTTAGGGAGGTCTAACCGCACAGATCACAGAGACCGCGGAGACTAGGCAGATAGCCTTGGCGGGTTACCTAGTCGGACAGCCGGCTTGACTGTGTTTCTCTGGCGGTCTAGAACAACAATCGCTTCGGTGAAGTAATCAGGCGGATAGGATGTTTATCGGCAGTTTGTTGGCAGGTTCTCTGATTCGATAAGGGGCAGACGAATTAGCAAACTGGGCGGTTTGCCGCCAGATCGCTAGTGCCTTCTCGGGGTGGAATGGATCAGAGTTCGCTAGTTGTTGTGCGGACTCTGTGAAGCCGCAGGTGTTCGGCATTGATCAAAGCTTGTAGTCTAGATGTTAGATCATGGAGTGAGCTTTGTTGCGCGGACAGGTTGCTTGGAGGTGGCGCGGTCTGATGATCTACTCCGCATGGATAGTTGCGGACTGGGATGTTCAGAAGGGCGTGATCTCGTTTTCAGGTGACACGATTAAGTTTGTTTAACCGCGGGTTTCGTGGACTTGGTCTAGTTGAGACAAAGTCCAGCTTGTTGTCTAGCCCGTCGAGCTCGCCTTATGCAGACTGCATGGTTACTCGCGAAGCTCGCCTTGTGTGGTATGGTTGTCTATCCGGCAGGAGTGGTCTGGCGCGACCTGGCTAGCAGAGGTGGTATCTGCACTGTGCGGATACGGGTGTTAGTCGGCAGGGTCTGATGGGTGGTTATCCTATCGGTATAAGTGGTGATGACACTTCTTCCTACACCTATAAATAGGACCCCTCAGCTCATCAAAAAAAAATGAACAATAAGAACGAGCTCACACTTGATTATTGCGGTTATAGTTTTCTAATCGCGGTGACTAAGGAAGTGGTTACTTTGCAGGCTGTGCGGCTAATACCAGGCAGCTAGGTAACTAGCGGGAACGTTGGTGTGGGACAGTTTGCGGATACAGTCAGCAGGTCACGGTCTTTGTGGCTAGTCTCTTCCTTGGAGTTGCGGATAGTAGAGCAGTTCGTCTGGCCTATCAGCGGGTTCTGTTCGGTCTCTCAGCATTTGCAATAACAGCAGTTCGCGCGGTTAGCTATGGGTAGGCGGCTTCTGTGGTCTCGGCGGACAGGACAGGGCTGAGTGGCAGCTTGTGTGGTTACTGGAAACAGTCAGCGCGGTTTCTTCTTTGCTGCAATTTAGATTGTTCCTATTTTACATTGTAATCATGTCTTGCAATGTATGTCTCGGCCTGTAATAGAAGTTGATTCTGATTGGAAACTCTTGTGCTTCTATTGTTGCTGTCTTTTATTTGATTTTCGGTTGTGATTGAGTGTTCCTGCGACCTCATTAGCTCCCGCTTCAGAAATTTTATAGACCTGATCTGTGTCGGTCGAAGTCCACTATTTCCTGGCTGTTAAAACTTGTTCGTGAAATCGAGGGTGATAGGCCACCTCTCATTACAATTTTGGGGGAGAGATCACTTGGCACACGACGGATGACAGGCCGTCGCGCCGAGAGTTTGTTACAAATTGCACTTTGCGACGATGGGCTTTTCTGAGCATCCAGTTGATTCTGAACGTGGGAACAGAGCACTTGAGCTTGTGGTTGCGGAGGTCACTTGGAAACTGAGAGATAGGGTTTCGTCGGTGTGCTTGAACTGGGCTCGTCCGTGGCTCGGGTGCGTCTTGAGTGCGGCTCGAACGCTGCTCGTAGGAGAAATTCAGCAGAGCTTCGACCTGAGGAAGAAATTCGCCTTGAGTGCAGCGTTCGAGCAGCACTCAAGCCGCACCTGCGCCACGTACGAGCCAAGTTCAAGCCACCCGACAAAGCTCAATCACTCAGTTTCCAAGTGGCTTCCGCAATCGCAAGCTCAAGTGTTCTGCTCCCATGTTCAGAATCAGCGGGACACTCAGCGAAGCTCATCGTCACAAAGTGCAATTTGTAACAAATTCTGGCGCGACAGCCTATCGTCTGCCGTGTGTCAAGTGTTCTCTCCCTCCAAAATTGTAACGAGATGTGGCATGTCATCCTCGATTTCACGAACAAGTTGTAACAGCCAGGAAATGGTGGACTTTGACTGACACAGATCCGGTCACGTGATTTTTACCCGATTGATGAGTTTTTTTCATGTTAAAACTTCGTTTGTATGATTGATATACTTCATTGACTGTGTGCACACTCGACCGTTCTGAGAGCTAAGGGGATCCAGATTATTCCGGTCTAACCGGGACGTCGAGTTAGACCGCAACAGGGATCTTCAAAAGTTTCTCTGTAGTTTGGATATACTAGTTTGAAGTAGTTAAGGTTTCAACAAAGTGATATTTTGAAAGCATCCTAAATTTAAAGCCAAGCCTAAATTAATCATTACATGTAGGAGGGCAGGAGTGTTAGTCGATTTGTCAAATGTCTCATAGTATGAGAAAAATTAGTTGGTGTTGAAGATCCAACCAAGTGGTTTAGCTTTAGGAAGTCCTAGTTGGGGAGGCATGCTTGGTTTATAATGCTAAGCCCATGTAAAAGTGAGGCAATATGTATATATAAGAGAGTTGATGTTTGTTTATGTTGATGTGCGTAAAGGATTGATACAAAGTTGTTTTGAGTTTTCCTTCATTGGAGATCATGATAATGACGAGACCAGAGAGGGTATAAGAGACATGACCGATATTGGAGGTGTGTGATCGAGATTGTAAGTTGGTGAGGTTAATATCGCATCATCAGGCTATTTTTTGCATGCACCATTATCCATGGATGAGAGATGTATCGATAAGAGCCCCAATTAATATAATATCTTTTCGTGTAAGAGATGGGTGTTGAAGCCAAAACTTGGTCTTAACGAGATCCGAACTCGGGGGGGGGGGGGGGGGGGGGGGTAACTTGCACTTACTTCTCCCGAACTTGAGCTCCTGACCAGTCATGCAGAACTAGAAAACTGACCCTAGGCTGCAACGTGGATGTCCCACTACACTCCCACAAGATCTCTAGAGCGCTTCCCTCTCAAGCCAAAATCTGAGATGGGTACCTTCGAGGGCTTTCGCAGTCAAACCAAAACAACTAAAGGAGGAATAAGCCAAAGGAACTGGATCTCATCCAAGGTGTCCACATGGTCTATTTATAGAAATTCAAGCATGCTCTGCAAACAACGCAACTCCGTTGTTCTGAAATGTTATATGCAACTCAAATTGGTATAACCAACAACATAACTTCGTTGTTCTGAAAGGCTACTGGCAAGCCAACATGGGCAATCTGGTAAAAGACATTACCGGGCGAGTGGTCCATGAAAATTTCACTCGCCTGGGGCGGCGAGTACTCAATGTCGCTGGCACTCGCCGCGGCCCGGGGCAGCGAGTGTGGGTTCAACTATCCCACTCATCCACCCCTCGCCATGGGCCCGGGCGAGTGCGGGCCTATACGCTCCACTCCCCCCTCCCCCCTTCTGACCACTCGCCCTAAGCGAATCAGGGGGGGCAGGCACTGCACTCGCCCGAGACCTAAACTGATCCCCATCTGGCTGGGTCATCCTCTAATGGGCCCACTCACTGGGCACGTAGTTGGACACAATCCCTGTTTTTTGCGAGATTGCCCCAAACTCGAAAAAATCATCCAACCTCAGGTGTTCGGTGAGTGAGCTTGGAGTAAGAAGGAATCTTATGGTGGGCTGCACAATGTTTATATATACATGTCTGCTAGAGAGACATGTTACCCCTTCCTATATTTCCAGATCCCGGCTACACTATGCCTCTTTCTAAGGAGTTCCAAGAGAGACTCAACCATGCGAGGGAGCTCAATTCCGTCAGCACCACCGAACTCATGCCCTGCTTTAGCAACCAGTCCTTGAGTAAACTGCCGAAGCACAAGCTAGCACTGGAAGTCATATCATTGAAGGCGACAGAGGCTGCATTAAGATCATCAAGATTTGCAAACAATGCATGGTGAGAACTCATGTGATTGTACAATATTCTGAATGTTTCTAGAGATTATCAGGAACGAGGGGAAACAAATTAAAAAAAATAACAACAGGATCTTTTTATAAAATTATATAAATATAAATAGTTCCAAAATAGGCTCTTTTGCCCAATTTTTCTTTGAAAATTTTTCCCCATGTATAATGCAGGATGTCATCTTGCATTACATATCAGATATTTTTTATTCGGGACCCACTTCAAATTCTAAATTTCAAGCTCCCGAAAGATTTCGTAAAGCCTCCGCCATCACCACTGCTTTCGCCCCACCGCCCTTACTTTGTTGGCAGCCCCTCTGTAGTGACATCTTTCTTGCTTAAAGTGAAAAAATTCGTCGGAACTCCTCCTCCCTCACCTCCTTCGGGAGTAGTGATAGCGTTACTCGAAATCTCCGCGAACTTGTCCAAGCCCTAAGGCGAGGAAGACGACACTTAAAGGTTAATTTTTAGCTTCATTTTCTCTGAAAGGTATCCAAGGTTTCGTGCTTGTATATTGTGCGAACAAGAAAAACTAGACCAAAAATTTGGAGTAACAAAATTTTTATTATCTAAAAGGTATCTATTACGAGGTATGACCTCTTTTTTATATAATGGAGGAGAGAAGAAATATTACAAATAAGCAATGTATGACTAATAATTACATGAACAAATATTTATACAAGCCGCATAAGCCGCGCGGTTAGACTAACCGCACGACAACTACAATGTACAGAAGACAACCCGACATCGTATTCAAGTCGTCATAGACAAGCCTCCAGACTGCCCGGTCACCTATCAGCACCAATTCCTAGCAAACCGCTGGAGAAAAAACGCCAGACCGTGCGGTCTCCAAGCTGCTAGAGGTAGACCGTCAGACCTCCCGGTCTCCAAGCCGCCAGGGGTAGACCGTCAGACCGCCCGGACACCATGCAACAACACTCCCTTCAAGCTGGAGCATATATATCAATCATGCTCAGCTTGTTGCAGATGTGGGAAAAACAGTCACAGGCTTGGTAAGATATATGCTAGCTCGTTTCGGAGGTAATGAAGGGAGAGTACATATGTGTTTTTTCAAAATCTCTTCCGAATAAAATGTCAATCAACTTCAATGTACTTTGTCCCTTTCATGGAAGACAGAATTTTAGAGATATATATAGCTGCTTGTTGCCGCAAAACATAGGTAGAGGATGATTGTAAACCTCTCCTAAGTCAAGCATGAGAACCCGCAACCACTTTAATTCACATGTGGTCGATGTCATACTTCGATACTCTGCTTCAGCACTTGACCTGAAGACAACAGACTGTTTCTTGCTCTTCCAGCTCACAAGGTTTCCCCCCACAAATGTACAAAAGCCCAATGTGGACTTATGATCTTCTTTGTCATCAGCATAGCTAGAATCTGAGTATGTTTCCACCTTCAAGTGACCATTCTTTTGAAACAGTAGTCCTTTACCTGTCGCTGCTTTAATATATTCCAATATCCTCAGGATAGACTACAGATGGCACTCCCTAAGAGTTTGCATGAACTGGCTAACCTTACCTACAACATAGGAGATGTCGGGTCTGGTTACCGTGAGATAAATTAGTTTGCCGACCAATGCCTATACCTCGTAATATCTGATAGAGGAGATGAGTCATCTGTCCAGGTTTTATGTTCTTCAATAGCCATGGGACATCGGGCAGGTTTAGCTCCAGTCAACCATGTCTCTTTAAGAGATCAAGAGCATACTTTCATTGAGAGAGGACCAAGGAGTTGCCTTTCGAGATATTTTTATCCCAGAAAGTATCTTGGGGAACTCATATCCTTCGTGACAAGGTGTTGACAGAGATGTTTCTTCGCCAAGGCTATCCCAGCCTGATCATCTCTAGTGAGAAGGATATCATCCACATATACGACAAGAACCACCAGACCTAGGGAGGTTTGCGAACAAACAATGAGTGATCGGTCTAACTCATGGTAAAACCCACGGCCGCCACAGTGCCACTAAACTTGTCAAATCAAGCTCGAGGGCTTTGCTTTAGGCCATAAATGGGCCTTCTTCAACCTGCATAACTGAATCTCCCCATAAGCAGCATACCCAGGAGGTTGCTCCATATAGATCTTAATGAAGATCACCGTAGAGAAAGACATTTTTGACATCCAGTTGGAAAATTGGTCATCCCTGTTGACGGCCACAGAGAGGAGAACCCGAATAGTGCTGAGACGGGCAACGGGAGAGAAGGTGTCAAAATAGTCAATATCATAAGTCTGAGTGAAGCCTTTGGTGACAAGACGTGTCTTGTAACAATCCACACAACCATCTGGACAGAACTTCACAACAAAGACCCACTGACAGCTAACAACATCGGTGCCCAACCGTGGAGGAACGAGGGTCCATGTACCCCGCTCAGTGAGGGTGACAATTTCATCATCCATGACCACCTTCCAATGAGGAATAGCAAGGGCTTCTGGTAGGTGTGTGGAGTGGCAGTGGCAAAGATCGTCAATGCAAAATTCCTCCAAGCAGTAAGGCGAGCATAGGAAATAACATCAGCTAGCGAGTGTTGGGTACATGTCTGCACCCCTTTGCAAAAAGCGATGGGAAGATCTGAGTCGGCGTGTTCCTATGTTTTTGGGGCATCTGTGGCAGAGAGAGCTGGCCCGGGAGTAGAGAGACAGCTGCGAAGAGGAGGGAGATATCTTAGTAGGTGGACACGGTGGAGGAGATGGTGGAGACGGTGGAGGTGGAGGAATCTTGATAGGTGAGATGGGACGGAAGGGATGGTATGAGAATTAGGAACATCAGGAGGAGAAGAGGAGTCATGAGAGAAGTAGGATACATTTTCAAAAAAGGTGACGTCCACAGAGACAAACTGCTTGCGGGCAACCGTGTCAGAACGACAATAACCTTTCTAAGTGGTAGAGTACCCCAGAAAGACATATTTGGTGGCCCGTGGTGAGAGTTTGTCACGGGTATTTGAGGGAGAGTGCACAAAGGCTGTGCACCCAAAGACATGCAGAGGGAGAGGAAATGGATCCTTGCCCGGATAAAGAATGGGAATGGGGTTTTTGCCGTGGAGAATCGTGGAGGAATGTGATTGATGAGATAGCATGTGATGAGAACATCATAGCCCCAATAGGAGCGAGTAACTTGCATTTGTTCTGCAGAGTGTGCGCAACATCGAGAGGGACGGTTTTTGCATTCTGCCACGCCGTTTTGTTGTGAGGTATAGACACAGCTAGTTTGATGGACAATACAATATTGCATACAGAAAGAAGAAAAATCATGAATAAGATATTGCTTTGCATTATCAGAGCGAAAGATCTTAACAGAGACATCAAATTGATTCTTAATCATAAATAAAAAGATGTTCATATATTGAATAATTCAGAGTGATCTTTTAAGGGATACACCACGTACAGCGGGAGAAATCGTCAATAAAAGTTACAAAATATAAACTACCCCAACCTATGGTGAGGGTATGAGCAAGACCTTAGATATCAGAGTGAACTAGATCAACGGTTCGGAAGATCCACGACCATTTTTTGGTGGAAGGAGAGCGGTGATGCTTGTCAAGCTGACATGCATCACAGTTGAGAGGACTCTGCGGAGGAAGGTGCGGCAGAAGCTGACGAAGAAGACGTGGAGGAGCATGACCAAGACGAAGTGTGTCACTGGAGAAGATCAGTAGAAGAGGACGATAAGGTGGACAACGCAGAAACATTGTCGAGGAAGTAGAGGTTGCCGCTCTCAGTCCCAGTAGCAATCGTCCGTTGGGAGCCCGGATCCTGAAAAAAACAAGAAGTAGGAGTGAATGTGACAGAACACTGTAGTTGCTTGCACAGAGAAGTAACAGATAATAAATTATAAGGGAACTTGGGCACGTAGAGGGTATTCACCAGCTAAGAGACGGAGTGACTTGAACCACTCCCGTTCCATTGATCGGTGAGGGAGAGCCATCCGCAATAAAGACCGGGGAAACCGATCATTTTGTTATAGGAGAGAAAAAACACGAAGGATTGTCGGTCATATGATTGGTAGCTCTAGAGTCAATCAGTCATTTACCTTGAGTAGCGACGTGGGTACTACCTGAAGATGTGACCACCAAGGCGGACTGCTTCAAAGAGGAGGTGGAAGCATCCCGAGTTGGTCAAAGATGAGGATGCTTCTTCAAGCAGCGATCAACTGTAGGACGGTGCAGCCACAGTGAAAGCAGAGAAAACGGGAAGCACTGCGTTCGTTGGATTGGTGGTTGCGGCCACCAGAGACACTCCGCTGAGTCTGGTGAGTGTAGTTGTCTGGTGGGTAGGGGAGGATAACAGCGGACGTAATAGCAGAGAGGTAACCGCGCGATGTGGGCAGCAGTGGCATCCAAAGTGGGAGACTCTGCCTCGCCAAGGATTGTTGACGGATCATGTCATAAGACTCAGGAAGTCGCAGAAGATAGTACACAACCAGGAGCTCTTGGAAGTGCTTGTGTTGCTCAGCCAGATCCGCAGAGAAGGGGTTATTCTGGAGAATTTCGGCTCTGAGAGCCTAAACATGTTGGTAAACAGCAGCAGGAGACATGGAGGGATGGGCTAGAGGTCTGCATACAGAGTATAGATGTAAGACGTCTGAGCCCCCTTTGAGTAGAGTGCGACAAGATGAAGTCAAGCAGCCTTGACCATTTCATCATGATGGATGACGGGTAGGCATTCATCAGAAAGATGTTAGCCAGCATGTGCGAACAAGAGCGTTGTTGGCATCCCATCATCATAAAGAGAGCGGAGTTTGGGGGAGGAGGAGAGTCATCGGTAGATGATGGCGTTGTGGTTGTGAGCAAAGGAGGAAGATGAAGGAGAACACTCTAGTCTGGGTGGGTGGGACCGATGATTTTGGAATCGGTTTGCCAAGTGTTGCCCGAAGAAGAAGGAGGAGGAGCGGAACAGGAACTAGTGGTGGTAGAGATATTGGAGGTTGTCATTGAAGAGAGCAGGGAGAGCAGTGAGAAGAATAAGTCACGTCTAGAGAAGGAGAGGTCGCAGCGATAAAGAGCAGGGCGCAGCTAGACACACAAGTCGCGGCGAGGAAAAGGAGGGCGCGGCGACTAGGCACAAGTTGCAGCAACTTAATAATAGGTCGCGGCGAGAAGAATAGGTCGCGCAGTGACAATAAAGGGCAATCAAAGAGGTTGCGCACATAAAGGGAGTAACGATAAGAATGAGAAAGAAACCATGCGAACAGGGGCAAATAGGCGGAAGAAACAAGTCGCGAAGACAGGTTGCGAGAAGAAGGATCAAGCCGCGCGGACAGAGGAAGCTCACAGAATCAGGAGGAAAAGATCGAGTCCTCTGATACCCTATGCGAATAAGAAAAACTAGACCGAAAATTTAGAGTAACAAAATTTTTATTATCCAAAAAGATATCTATTACAAGATATGACCTCGCTTTTATAGAATGAAGGAGAGAAGAGAGATTACAAATAAGTAATGTGAGACTGATAATTATAGGAACAAGCATCTATACAAGCCTCATAAGCTGCGTGGTTAGACTAACTGCATGACAACAACAATATGTAGAAGACAACCCGACATTGTCTTCAGTCGCCAATAGACAAGCCGCCAGACTGCTCGGTTACCTATCGGCACCCACCGCCTAACAAACCGCTGGAGAGAAAACGCTGGAGAGAAAATGCTAGGCTGCTCGGTCTCCAAGCTGCTAGAGGCAGATCGCCAGACCGCCCGGTGTCCAAGCCGCCAAGAGTAGACCGCCAGAACGCCCGGACACCATGCAACAACATATATATTTGATACTCCACGTTGTTATTGTTTGGATTCCTTATGGTTCCAGTCGCAATACTTATCCAACATGAGGTGTTTGGTTTTTATATTGATTGTAGTTGCTTTTTTGTGTATTTCTGGTAGTTTTATTAACCTTGGTTTCAGTTGCATTCCTTGCCCGAACCTGAGTTGTTAGGTTTTTTTATCGATTGCAGTTGCATTTTCCCAATTATCTTTCTGGTATCTTTTTAAACCTTGGTTGCAGTTCTATTCTATACCTGAAACTGTAATGTTTGGTTTTCATATAGATTGCAGTTGCATTTTTTCAAATTGTCTTTCTGGTAGTTTTTTAACCTTGGTTGCACTTACATTCAAAGCTGAATCTGGTAGCTTTTTATAGGAATTCCAATTGCATTTTTGTGTATTTCTGGTTCCCTTTTTTAACCTTAGTTTTTGCAGTTGCCTTGTTGTGTGCTTATGTGATATCTATATTTTTTAATTTGTGTTTGTTGGAACACCCTATTACTAATTTGGGTCAGGATCACTATGTCTCTAGGAACCTTTGCTTGACCTTCTGTATAGCTTAATAGGTCAATTAGAATTGAGTCTAAGGGTTAGAAGTCTAGGTTTGGAAGCTGCTCTGAAGATAGGATTCTCAGTCTAGAGACTAAGTCATATCGTCGAGCTCCGCACGACGATTCGTCGAACTCCGGTCGACGATCGTCTAGCTCAACTTCGACAGATCGTCGAGCTCCATTCGACGATCGCTGAGCTCAACTTCATAATATCGTCGAACTCCATTCGACGATCGGTGAGCTCAGGTCGACGACTTTGACTCTGCATTGGATCTTTATCTCTGAGCTCAGTTCGACGATCTTTGGTCAGATCGACGATTATTTTGATGTTGTGTGTTTTCAGATCGCTGAGCTCAGCTCGACGATAGCAGAGCTCAGTTCGACGATTTCAGATAACTTCCAGAATTCAAATTCAAATCAGTTAGGAGTTATTCTGCAATTAATTCAGAGATTTGCTAGCCGTTTTCATTTAATTCTGGACCAAGTTTCAAGGGATTTTTCAAGGAATATATCTGTGGACTTTCCTCCAGAAGAGATTATGCAATTAAGGATGCAATCAATGCAGACCAATGGCTATCCTTGACAGAGAATGATATTCTATTCTGTACCAGAGAATAAGAGACAGGATTTTTGGTGCTCTGAACAGAACACACACAATACAGAGAGAGAATACTGATTACAGAAAAAATATTCAAAAATCTTCTGTCACAAAGAATTCTTAAGAACACTCTTCCAAGGAGATCAAGCTCTCAAAAATTCTTCAGATCTCTGTAGTTTTCAAAGTGTTCAAGGCCAACATATTTCCAAGATTCCAGACATTCAACATTTCAGCTATTACTGAAATCATCTTCTGCTGGAGTTCAAACTTTGAAGGCCTATCACCCTCAGCAAAGCCTTTCTTCCTGAAGATCTCAAGGATTCAGGGGGAGCTTTGACATCAATCCACATAGTCTTCTCAGTTGTTTGAGAAAGAGAAGACTTCCATCACTCTCTCACCCCCACTCTGTAAAGGGTTTTCAAACTCCCTTCAAAATTTTGAACCTGGTTTTTGAGCACCTTGTCAAAAGCTCATTGGTGGCAAAACACCTGATCAAAAAATCTGCTTTGGTTTTTGAGCACCTTATCAAAAGCTCATTGGTGCCCAGGACACCTGATCAACTCATCCTGCAGTGGATTCCTACCTAGGGTGGTAGAAGAGTGGATGTACCCAAGTTTGGGGAACCACTATATTTCCTTGTGTCTTCTGGTTTTGCTTGTTTTCATTTTTTTTTCTGGCCTTGATTTCTCTGTGCTTAGTTTTTTCATAGCTTAGTGCTGTGATTAGATTTATTTTTTTTTTGCTTCCCTGCTCACACATATTACAACAATAGTTGTAAAAGTTTTTAAAGCACCATATACTCTATTCACCCCCCCCCCCCCCTCTAGAGTATATCAGATCTAGTTGCTCTTTCAATTGGTATCAGAGGCAGGTTGGTTAAACATACCATACCTGATTGGTTGTACAGGCTAACACCTGAACCCAAAGATCACAACCTAGATCTGTTTTTCTTTGTATTTTATTATTAGATTTTGTTTGCACAAATCATGGCCCAAAACAAAGATTATGCTAGCACTAGACCTCCAGTGTGCAATCTGTCAAAGTTTGCACTTTGGAAAGCAAGGATTAGACTTTACATGAATTCCATTGACGAAGATATCTTTAATTCTGTTTTGACAGTGTGCTCAAGACCCCCAGAGAGCACAAGTACAAATGTTGTTCCACCTCCATCAGGAACAGATGCTGGCATCAAAAAATGGAAAGTAGCTGATGCCAAAGCTATGAACATTCTAGCCTAGACAATGTCAGATGACATATTTCAAAAGGTAGCTGAATGTAATTCAGCCAAGAAAATTTGGGACAAGCTATCAGAAATAGTCTCAGGCTCAGCTGATGAGAGAAAGGACAAAAGATCCCATCTCATCTCGCAATATGAGAACTTCAAGAAGGGAGAGACTGAGTCAGTGGGAGACATGTACAACAGACTAAGTCTAATTGTCAGTGAACTAAGGACATTGGACAAAGAGATCTTTCTAACTGAACTTAATGACAAGATCCTAATGTGCTTTCCCAGCACTTGGGATTCAAGAATCTGGCCAATTAAGGATGCCAGAAGTCTGAATGAGATCACCACTGAAGCTTTGTTGGGTAAGCTCAAATCTTATAAGCTACTTATCAAGAATAGAGAGGAAGAACAGAAGGCTGCTTCACCAGCCACAAGGAAAGAGAAGACCATAGCATTCAAGGCAACTGAGGATCTGCCTGAAGATAAAGCCACAGGCAATGATGAACTACTCAGCTTGCTGAACAAAAGATTCTACAAGATGGCCAGAAAGGACTTCAGAAGAAGATCATACAAGGAGCAGGATAAGCCAAGGTATGACAAGTCCATTAATAATAATAAAGACATCATTTGCTTTGGTTGCAGGAAACCAGGGCACATAGTTCCTGACTGTCCAGAGAACAAGAACAAGGACAGAAGGGACAGGAAAGAAAGAAGGAAGGAGAAAGACTCAAAAAGGAATGGCAATAGCAAACCTTCTTCAAGCAAAAATAAGCATACAAGAAAAGGGTTTGTTGCTGAATCCTGGAGTGAGACAGAAGAGGAGTCAGAAGCCTCTTCCAGCTCCAATGATGATGAGGATGATGCAGAAGAAAAGGAGTTCTGCATGATGGCAATCAATGCCTCACAACACAATTCAGAGGAAGAGGAGTCAGAGTCAGACTCAGAGACTCAACCTGAAGAAGATCAGGTAATTAGTTCTTTTGATTTTAGTTCAGAAGATTTTAAACTGAATTTAAAGCACTGTGTTTAGACCTGCTAAAGTCTGAGAAAGAGATTATCTCTCTCAGAAATCAATTATCTGAACACAATACCTTAAAGTCAGAAAACCTCAAACTCTCTCAGAAGTTGGAGAACTGTAGGGAACAGATAGCTTCACTGAAAAGTGAGCTCTCTGGGGCCAAGAAGCTTGAAGAATCCCTTAATGGGAGAAGTATCAAGCTGATGGACATCACAAGCACAATGAACTCCAGATTCAACAGTACACTGGGCTTGAGTGCTTCATCCAGCCAACATATAGTCCTAACAACTCCCATCAAATTCATTTCTGACAAGGGAAAGAGAGTTGTAGAGGTTGCTAGGAAAAATTCTGATCTGCCTCAGAAAACCAAATCCCAGCAGAAATCGTCGAACGTAGATCGACGATCGCCGAATGAAGATCGATGATCGCCGAACGCAGCTCGACGATCTCAGGAAAAATCGTCGAACGCTGATCGACGATCTCAGCCAAAGTCGTCGAGCGCAGGTCGACGATCTCATATACCTGACCTCAGCCATAGTCGACCGTCGAACGGAGCTCGATGATCTGACCCAAGATCGTCGAACGCAGCTCCAAGATCGTCGAACAGAGATCAGAGCTCTGGAAACTTTTTCAAAGGCAAATCAAAATTGAATCCTAAGGGTTCCTCATCCCAAACCTTTAACCCTTATACTGAATGGATTATACCTCCAAGGAGATATCATCCTGAAGGATATAAGAGTCAACCAGGGATGTCTTTCATTTCAGAATTTAGAGGTTATCAACCTAGGCCAAGGTAAACTGGGTCAAAAACAAATGAATTGTCTTATGTGCAGGTGAAGACCTATCCAACATCTAACCAGCAATGGTATTTGGATAGTGGGTGCTCTAAGCACATGACAGGGAACAAGGACAACCTCACATCCTTCAGAGCCAAGCTTGGACCCAAAGTTATCTTTGGTGATTCAAACTTTGGACAACTAAAGGATATGGTGCAGTCCAGATTGGTTTAGTAACTTTCAAGAAGGTAGCTTATGTGGAAGGACTGAAGCACAACCTAATTAGCATCAGTCAACTGTGTGATGAAGGCTACCAGGTGACCTTCAGCAAAGCCTCATGCAAAATCAAGTCAGAGGACAACACAACTGTATTGACAGGTAAAAGGAAAGGTAACATCTACTAGTAGATTTTCTTTCAACTGATGTAGATATCTGCTTGTTTAATTCAGTCTGTAGACCAAATGTTTTATGACATAAGAGATTAGGACACCTAAACCTTAGAACTATTGCTAGGCTATCCAAGGATAACCTTGTTAGAGGACTACCTTCTGGCCCCTACAAGAAGGAAGGACTCTGCAGGGCTTGTCAATTAGGCAAGCAAACTAAAAACAGTTTTAAGTCACTTAATAAGAGTGATTCACCTAGGATATTGTATCTGTTACACATGGATCTCTTTGGACCCATCACAGTACAAAGCCTAGGAGGGAAATCCTACACTTTAGTAATTGTAGATGACTTCTCTAGATTCACTTGGGTGTTCTTTCTAAGGAAGAAGTCTGATAACTTTAAGTGTCTGACAGAGTTTCTCAATGTATACAGATTGAGTTCAATACTCACATTACCCTGATCAGAAGTGATCATGGGACAGAGTTTGATTCTCTTCTTATGCAAGAGTTCTGTCAGAGTGAAGGGATCAAGCACACTTTCTCAGCTCCTAGAACTCCTCAACAAAATGGGGTAGCTGAAAGGAAAAATAAAACCCTTATTGAATCTGCCACCACATTGTTGTCAGATGCTCATCTACCTCTATCCTTTTGGGCAGAGGCAGTGAACACCTCCAACTATGTGCTGAACAGAAGTCTGATACATAAACTAAAGGGAAAGACTCCCTATGAATTACTCAAAGGGAAGAAACCTAAAGTTGACTATTTTAGAGTCTTTGGTTGTATGTGTTATATTCATAATAATGACAAGAAATATCTAGCAAAATTTCAAGCCAAAGCTGATGAAGGAGTGTTTCTGGGATACTCCATGATCAGCAAGGCCTATAGGGTCTATAATAAATCATCTTTGAAAATTGAGGAATCTGTTCACATTTCATTTGATGAAACTAACATGTCTTTCAAGGAGAAAAATTCTTCTACCATAGAACCTTTGCAGGAACATTCCCTAGTTGAAGATATGAACAAGTTACAGGTTGCTCAAGAGGATGAAAGCAGTGAAGATGAAGGGAATGCTCACACATTGAAGCACAACCTGAAGAGTCAGTTGTTGTACCTCAAAGGAAACAACAACACAGGTTGGTGAACAATCAACACCCCCTGTTGATTTAGTAACATCAAGAGACCATCCAATTTCCCAAATAATTGGAGAAATCTCAACTGGTGTGCAAACCAGAAATCAGGTCAACCAAAACCTGTTGCACACCTGCTTCCTATCTCAAATTGAACCTCAGTCCATTCAAGATGCAGAGCAAGATCCACACTGGATCATTGCAATGCAAGAGGAGTTGCATCAATTTGAGAGGAACAAAGTATAGAAACTAGTGCCAAAGCCTAAGGATCATTCCATTGTTGGAACAAAATGGGTATTCAGAAACAAACTGGATGATCAAGGAGTAATTATAAGGAACAAGACAGGCTAGTTGCTCAGGGATACTCTCAAGAAGAAGGAATTGACTACGACCAGACTTTTGCACCTGTTGCAAGATTAGAAGCCATCAGGATTTTTCTAGCTTATGCAGCTCACAAAGGCTTCAAAGTATATCAGATGGATGTCAAAAGTGCTTTCTTGAATGGAGACATCAAAGAGGAAGTTTATGTCAGACAACCTTCAGGTTTTATCTCTCCAACTTATCCTGATTATGTATTTATATTAAATAAAGCATTATATGGTCTCAAGCAAGCTCCTAGAGCATGGTATGAGATCCTAGCATGCTTTCTCTTGGAAAATGGTTTTATAAGGGGTAGAGTAGGCCAAACTCTTTTATTAGAACCCATAAGTCTCATACCCTACTAGTACAAATTTATGTAGACGATATCATTTTTGGTTCTACTGACTCCAAATTGTGCAGAAGGTTTTCTAACCTAATGCATTCTAAATTTGAGATGAGTAGTATGGGTGAGCTATCCTTCTTCCTAGGATTGCAAGTCAAGCAACATGCTGAAGGCATCTTTATTTCTTAAACAAAATATGCAAATGAACTGGTTAAAAATTTTGGTATGTCTGAGGCATCTTGCATGAAAACACCCATGCCTACTAATGATGTATTGGATGCTGATGAACATGGGAAACCTGTTGATCAGACAAAATATAGAGAAATGATTGGCTCTTTACTGTATCTTACAGCTAGTAGACCAGATATAATGTTTGCTATATGTATATGTGCTAGGTTCCAAGTAAGCCCTAGAGAGTCACACCTAACATTAGTAAAGAGGATTCTCCGGTATGTTAAGAGTTGTCCAAATCTAGGTCTCTGGTATCCAAAAGATTCAGCATTTGAGTTAACTGGATTCTCTGATGCTGATTATGCTGGATGCAGAATTGACAGGAAAAGCACCAGTGGAACTTGTCAGTTTCTTGGTGACAGGCTTGTCTCTTGGTTTTGTAAGAAACAAACATCTGTGTCAACTTCAACTGCTGAAGCAGAATATATGGATGCAGGCATTTGTTGTTCACAAATCTTGTGGATCCAAAATCAACTCCTAGACTATGGTTACAACTTAGAGAAGTCTAAAATCTTTTGTGATAACACAAGTGCTATTTCCATAGCTCAAAATCCAGTCCTCCATAGTAGGACAAAACACATAGAGATTAGGCATCATTTCTTAAGGGATAATGTTGAAAAGAATAAAATTGAATTACAATATATCCCAACTGATTTACAAATGGGAGATATTTTCACCAAGCCTTTGGATGAAAAGAAACACACCTTCTTCCTAAATCAGTTAGGAATGATAGATGGATGAAGGCTTAAATATATCCAAGATTTTGAAAGCTAAAAATTGACCAATACTAGGCAAACTCTTTGATTTTTCTTAGTGTCTAGAATTTCTCTGATCTCTGAACTGCGATCGACGATTTGCCCCAAGATCGTCGAACGGAGATCGACGATTTCCAAAATCGTCGAACTGAGTTCAGCGCCTCTCAGATAGTATGAACTATCTCTTCCGGTCAACGATCGTCGAACGGCGCTCGACGATTTTGTTCTCTGAACGATCGTCGAACGGAGCTCGACGCTCACCAATATCGTCGAACGGAGATCGACGATGTTGAAGTCTCTTCAGATTCCTTAAATGCCTCGATCGTCGAACTGAGTTCAACGATCTTTTCGATTCTGCGTCGAACCCTAATATAAAACTCTTTTTTCGCCGTCGTTCTCTTTTGCGCTTTCGATTTCTCTGCAAGAATTTTCTTTCCCTCCAAACAGTTCTACGCTTGGTCGTTTTGTTTGTTGAGTTTTTGCAGGTACAATGGCTATGTCAGTTGTTGTCCTAGCTGCAATGAAGTTTGATGTCGGGTTTGATATTGATATAGAATCTTTCAGCACCACTGACCGGATTTTCCAAGATATACTGGGTTTGTTCAAGGATCAGAATCTAACTGCCCTCATGACCACCAGGATCAAGCTGGCTTCAGATGAGATAAAGGAGTGGGTCTATACTGCTCATAATCAAGATAACAACACAATAGTTGGGTCTATTGCTGGAAATCAGGTACCCTTGACCCCCACAATTTTAACAGAAGTTTTTGGATTGAGACATGGAGAAGAATCTGCTGAGTTATCTGGAGAGGAGTTTTCTGACCTGCTTGTCAGGATGGGTCATCCAGAGGGAAACCCTAGCAAGCTATTCAAGAGGAATCTGTCTGTTGAATACAGGTTCCTGGCAGATGTGGTAGGGAAAGTGCTGCTGGCAAAGCACTCTGCCCATGATACTATATCCAGACATCAGCTCTGTCTCATGGGAGCTCTGGTGGATAAGAAAATTTGAACTGGGGAGAGGTCTTCTTTGACCTAATTAAAAAGAAAATAAACAAGAGTTTTGTTAATTTTGGAAGGATTATTGGAGTTTTTCTGCAGACCAGGTGCCCTGCCTTGCTGGTCTCCTCTGGAGTTCACATCAATGCCTCCAAGAGACTAACCTGTGCCCTCTTTGGAAAGTGGGACAGGCAAATAAGCAAGCCTAGCAGGCCCTCCTACAGTGCTCCTTCAGGCACAAGGACTCCAAGAGTCACTCTCCCACAGGTCTTTGCTCCTGCAGATGACCTGGCTGCTGCTGTTGCTGCCTCTTCTCCTCCTCCATTTCCATCCCTTCCCCTACCAACCACCATTCCAGCTCCATCCACCATCACCATATCTAGCCCATCTCCAACATCAACTCCATCTCCAGTCCCTGTTCTTTCTACACCAGAGGACCAATTCCACCCTCTGTTCTCCTACCCTCCACCAGATGTCACCTCTTCACCATCCATTCCATCCTTCAACCTTCTGGATGATTCCTATATGGATGATTCCCCATCCTCTCCTCCTGACTTACCTACCTCCTCCACTTCATTCCAAGACCTCCTACACCACATCATTGATCAACCAACATTCACCCCATCCATCTCCATTCCCCTGTCCTCCATATCCACCCTACCAACACCTCAGCCATCCATACCAACATTCTCCAGCCCTCCACTTCCAGAATCTTCAGCTGCTCCTATTCCATCTACCTCTGCTCCAGCTGTTGAGCAAGTAGACCTCTCAGCCCTAGCTGACAGGTTGTATGAGTTACTTGCCCCCAGGCTAACTCTACTATTGGAGACCTCCTTGGCTCCTCTACACTTGTCAGTGGTAGCTCTCTCTGCCAGGCTCTCCTCCCTCTTTCCTCAGGCAGCACCTCCAGCAGTGTGCCTTGATCCAGATGTATCTGCATCTAGGCAGGGGGAGATGCCCCATGAAGAAAGCCTTCTTGCTGTTGCTGCTGCTGTTTCTGCTTCTTCTACTGCTCCTCTTGTTGCTGCTGATGATGAGCCTCCTACTGCAGTTCTTGCAATAGACCTAAGGTCTTTGCTTTCTGCTTTTGATTCTGCCTACTTTAGCTATCTGCCAGAGGTCCATGTTGTCCAGCCCCAGAAGACTTATCCAAGGCACTGGTGCCATTGTCTTGCTGTGACCCTAGCATCCTCACTTCTTTTGTACATTCAGTCATTGATGCTGCTCCTGTAGAAAGGACTGTTTTTGCTTCTGAGATTGTTGATGCTGCTGCTGCTGAAGATATTCTTACTACTGCTGAAGTTCCAACTGTTTCTGATGCACCAATATCCAAGGATCTTCTGATGTCAGAGACCACTGAAATTGAGCCTACTGCAGTTTTTGATGATGCTTCTGCTACTATCAGTGAAGCTGTTGCTGCTATCAACTCTCTAGTTTCTGTTGTTGAGAGTGAATCTACTGTTTCTGCTGTAAGTGAGACTGTTACTGCTGCTGTCACCTCTCCTGCTGCTGTTGTTGTTTCTGCTTCACCTCCTCCATCTGCTGCTGTCTCTGCTGTTGTCCCTGCTGTTGCTATCTCAACTTCTGCCTCATCTACTGCTGTTCAACTAAAGAAAGATTTGATGAAGAAAATAGATGCTCTATATGATGATCAGAGTTCTGAATCTGATGAATTCAAAATAGACTCTGATGACTCATCTGCTACCATTGTCAGGAAAAAGAAGGCAAGGAGCAAGGCAATGAAAAGGGTTCCTCCTGCTAAAGTTAAGGATAATAATGATATTCCTTATTATATCCTTCATAATTGCCCTATCACAGAACACTGGATGCAGTATTCCAAGAACCAGCTGAAAGCCATGAAGAAAAAGAGAAAATATGAGAAGGGCTCTTCCCAATTCCAGCACCCTCATCCTCCTCCACCACCTCCTCCTGATGCAGGAGCAGGTGGAAGCTCTGCAAGTCAACCCCCAGCCAGAAGCCAGACTCCCTATCAACCTCATGCCAGATCTTACCAAAGGGAAAGCTAATCCAGGGGTTCATATTCTAGGAGAGGAGGATACAGAGATACTCAAAGAGATGTTCAAGTATATTCCAAAGGGTACTCCAGGCAGCACCCATATTCTAGGGAGGACATAGTTCTTCTGATACAACTTCAGGTCCTTTCCCTTATAAGCTGAAAGAGACTGTGTCTGTCAGGCCTCCTCAAGACAATCCTTCCAACAGGTATGAGCCACCTGTACCTTATGAGGACCCTGAAAATAATCCATCTGCTTGGACTGCCAGGATGAAGGAATTGGCTGCACTAGATCAGATTAAGAAGGCCAGAGAAAAAGGATTAGATTCCTCCAACATTTCTACCATGTCTGAGCAAAGACAGAAATAACTAGAGAAATATGCCTCCAGCAAATTCTTTGATGTTGAGAGATACATGGAATTACATCCTGCAGCTGTGGTTCCCAGGCCTACAAAGCAAACTTATTTGGGTGCAGCAGATGACACCAGGTCCAACAAAGAAGCCCTCAATCCAAACAGGGAAATTAAACTTGTCAAAGCAAAGAGAAGAAATGACATTGTAAGGTGACAGTTTCTGTGAATTCTGATTGCTATCTGGATAATATATATATCTCTGTGATGTTTCTGCTATGTCTAGTTGTTGTTTTTATGTTCTTCTGATTGTATGTTGTTATTCAATTTTTCCAAAGTCTGTAAATAGTAATCCTAACCCAAATAGGGGGAGATTGTTGGAACACCCTATTACTAATTTGGGTCAGGATCACTATGTCTTTAGGAACCTTTGCTTGACCTTTTGTATAGCTTAATAGGTCAATTAGAATTGAGTCTAAGGGTTAGAAGTCTAGGTTTGGAAGCTGCTCTGAAGATCAGGATTCTCAGTCTAGAGACTAAGTCATATCGTCGAGCTCCGCACGACGATTCGTCGAACTCTCCGGTCGACGATCGTCTAGCTCAACTTCGACAGATCGTCGAGCTCCATTCGACGATCGCTGAGCTCAACTTCATAATATCGTCGAACTCCATTCGACGATCGGTGAGCTCAGGTCGACGACTTTGACTCTGCATTGGATCTTTATCTCTGAGCTCAGTTCGACGATCTTTGGTCAGATCGACGATTATTTTGATGATGTGTGTTTTCAGATCGCTGAGCTCAGCTCGACGATAGCAGAGCTCAGTTCGACGATTTCAGATAACTTCCAGAATTCAAATTCAAATCAGTTAGGAGTTATTCTGCAATTATTCAGAGATTTGCTAGCCGTTTTCATTTAATTCTGGACCAAGTTTCAAGGGATTTTTCAAGGAATATATCTGTGGACTTTCCTCCAGAAGAGATTATGCAATTAAGGATGCAATCAATGCAGACCAACGGCTATCCTTGACAGAGAATGATATTCTATTTTGTACTAGAGAATAAGAGACAGGATTTTTGGTGCTCTGAACAGAACACACACAATACAGAGAGAGAATACTGATTACAAAAAAATATTCAAAAATCTTCTGTCACAAAGAATTCTTAAGAACACTCTTCCAAGGAGATCAAGCTCTCAAAAAATTCTTCAGATCTCTGTAGTTTTCAAAGTGTTCAAGGCCAACATATTTCCAAGATTCCAGACATTCAACATTTCAGCTATTGCTGAAATCATCTTCTGCTGGAGTTCAAACTTTGAAGGCCTATCACCCTCAGCAAAGCCTTTCTTCCTGAAGATCTCAAGGATTCAGGGGGAGCTTTGACATCAATCCACATAGTATTCTCAGTTGTTTGAGAAAGAGAAGACTTTCATCACTCTCTCACCCCCACTCTGTAAAGGGTTTTTCAAACTCCCTTCAAAAGTTTGAACCTGGTTTTTGAGCACCTTGTCAAAAGCTCATTGGTGGCAAGACACCTGATCAAAAAATATGCTTTGGTTTTTGAGCACCTTATCAAAAGCTCATTGGTGCCCAGGACACCTGATCAACTCATCCTGCAGTGGATTCCTACCTAGGGTGGTAGAAGAGTGGATGTACCCAAGTTTGGGGAACCACTATATTTCCTTGTGTCTTCTGGTTTTGCTTGTTTTCATTTTTGTTTCTGGCCTTGATTTCTCTGTGCTTAGTTTTTGCATAGCTTAGTGCTGTGATTAGATTTATTTTTTTTTGCTTCCCTGCTCACACATATTACAACAATAGTTGTAAAAGTTTTTAAAGCACCATATACTCTATTCACCCCCCTCTAGAGTATATCAGATCTAGTTGCTCTTTCAGTGTTGCAGTTGCATTATCTTACCTGATTCTAATTGCAACCCTTCTTTCTACTGATTGCAGTTGCAATGTTTGGCAGTAAATATCTAACTTGTAGATGTTCGCCCTCAAACTTCACTGCAAATATTAAACCACTAATGAATTGCTTGTCTGAAAAGTCGATAGTTGACCTAAAAGAAGCTCGAATCTTTCCTTTGTTGAGGATGCCAGGTATCCCACAGAATATACCCCTGCTCTATATTCTGTTGAGGCTCTATAGTAAGGAGAAGCAAGCCTTTTTTTACTTATAAACTATTATGTAAAGCTGTCCGTAAACGACATCGCACTTATATTGGGTCTCCCTAATACGCGTGATCAATTTAAGTTTGCTCGGTCCCCCCTTCTTGACACTACCCATAAGAGTGTTATAGAAGGAATATGAGAAATCACGGAGGAACAGTGGTCTCCTACACTCGAAAGTCGGAGAGTATCTATAGTACAACCCCATATTTGCTGGGTGGGGCCAAAGTGCGTCAAGGACCCGGATTGGGCTAGCTTTGGCTAGAACTGGATCAGATAAGTAAATAGGAGGGAAGGATCCCGCCCTGGGCAGGCGAAAGGGCCTACGCCTCGGGCCGGTGGAAGCCCTTGGCATTTAATGATGCTTCTTCACTAAACACCCCTTCAGTCTTTGGGTTTCCCGCCCGAGGCAGACACAAGGGTCTGCGTCTCAGGTCGGGGTTCCCATCAGCCCTCGGTGTTAAGTAATGTTTCTCCACTCAACGCCCCATGTAGTCTCCTTTGGCTCCCACCCGGTGTTAGTGGGAAGGTTCGCGCTCAAAGCGTGTGGGGTTTCCGCAGAGTTCAGCGAAAGAGCTTCCGCAATATGGGACCTAGAGCTGAAATTACCTGAATATCCCTGGGTCTACATTTTGCTACTCAGAACAGCAGTGTTTGGCTATTGGCAGACCAGCCCAGTGGCATTTTATTAATTTTATGACAGCAGAATTATGTTTTTGCAGACCGGATACTAAAAACCTATAAATAGACCCATAAAGTTCCTCAGAAGGTAGGCTTTGGAGACTTCCATAGATTTCCTTCTGCTGCTTTCTGAGGAACTCCTAGCCCAGCAATTGGCATTGGAGGGGAAGCGCTTAGGGAACTTCTGGGTTAGAGGAGGGACCTCCCAGCTGAGGCTTAGGGTCAGTTCTTGGTTCTTTATCACTAGTTAGGAGTTGAAATTTGGGAGAAATAGGTGACAGCTACACCCCTAGGTTCGAACTCTCGTTGAGGCTTGTTCTTGGCTTCAACATCTATGTTAATTAAGTATTTATTTTGTATGTTTATGTTCCCTTTGAAGAACCTAAAGGTCTCTGCATGCATTGACAAGATCAATGATCTTCCGGGTTTATAAAGTATAACTGGCTGGAAGCCATTCATAAATTTCTACATCAACAATTTGACGATGCTAGCAAGTTGTGTGCCATTAGAGATCCGGTGAAAATATAGGTTACTTGGAGGGTTGTTCCATCATTGTACTGTTATGCTCGTCTCTTTAGTTTACTTTAACTTTATTACTTTAGATTTCTCTAACTGCCGTTTGTTTTGAATGTGTGGATGTATGAGCACACGAAGATTCAACTTCCATATGAAGAAATGACACGTCCTAGAATTTGTCGGTGGTCTCCAACACTAAGTTACAGCCGTAAATTATGCACCCAAGTTGAAATTAACCTAATGCGCAAAACTTATGTATGTACTTTCGTCTTTGTAATTTGGTACATTCTTTTATTAAGCCTAAGTGGTGACATTAAATTTTTGCCTATGTATTTTGTTTTGTTTTGTAGTTTATCACGAAAATTGAAAATATTTTTGATGAGCAGAAGACACTTTTAGGTACGAAGGAACCTGAGTCCGATTTAAGGCGGTGAAGGTGAAGAAAGAGAAGAGAAAAGAAGAGATTAAAGATGACTTTCTAGGATATGAGAGTGAAAAAAAAAGAGAAAAATAGATTAAAGATTAAAGAGAAGAAGTTGTTGAAAAATATTGGGGGGGGGTGAAGAAAGTGTGATTTGTAGGTATTAAATTTGATGAGGACTGAAGAGGAATGGAAACCCGACTCAAAACATATATCAAAGAGGAGGTTGAGGGGTTGAAGACATTTATTGATTTCAAGTTTAAGTTTTTCCGTGAATATAGTTGTTGGTTTTTTCCTACCGACAAATTTTTAAAAAGTCTTGAATACCCAAACAAACGAATCAATCGTTTCCACAGCAATGAAAGCGCCGCCGACCATTATGTTTTGCCAATGATTGTTGACTGCAATAAATGGCGCACAAGCCATATTATACTTATTCAATTTGTATGTTGTATCAAAAATAATCATGTCACCATAATGTTGGGTACATTGGTCAAATGTATCTGATTTGAAGAAGCCTTCTCTAACTCAATGATATGCATCATAATGTATTTGATGTTTGTTTGAGTTACTTGTGCAGGTTAGGTATACACTGGACTGAAGCTAAAAGTTTCTAAGTTCATGTGTCGACACCCAGAGGAAAAGTGTCAACACTTGAGAAAGCTTGTGTCGACACCCAGACAAGCAGTGTCGACACTTGGAGTCATTGTGTCGACACCTGGAATGAAGAGTCAACACCAGACAGAAAGTGTCGACACTTGGAGCTGTGTCGACACTCAATGAAGAAGTATGCAGAAAAGCTGTGTCGACACTTAGCAGAAGTGTCGACACCTAGAAGAGCTGTGTCTACACCAGAAAGTGTCGACACTTGGAGCTGTGTCGACACTCAGCAAAAGTCTGCAGAGTCTTAGTAAAAGTGTCGACACTCAACACAATGTGTCGACACTATGCTGAAGAGTCAGTATTTGAAGAAAGTGTCGACACTCAGCACAATGTGTCGACACACAACCAGGAGAGTCAACACTTGAAGAAAGTGTCGACACTCAGCACAATGTGTCGACACTTAATTGAAGACTCTACACTTGAAGAAAGTGTCGACACAAGGAGCTGTGTCGACACTTAGCAAAGAACAGAAAAGTTACAAAATATTCTAAGTACAAGTGTCGACACTAAAAGAATGTGTCGACACTCAGCTGAAGAAACAAAAGTGAAGACTTGTGTCGACACCAAGAAGCAGTATCGACACTTGACAGTTTCAACACATGAAGATGTGTCGACACAAAGAACATGTGTCGACACTTAGAAGAATACAGTTAAAGAATGAAGTACAAGTATTTGTGTCGACACTCAATTTCAGTGTCGACACATGCAGAAGAATCTGTGTCGAGACATACAAGGAATTGTGTCGACACCTTGTAGACTTGTGTCGACACTTACACAACATGTGTCGACACTTGGCCTATAAGTGTCGACACTTAAGAACAGAAAGTCTCGACACTATCTGACAGTTAGGGAATTTCAAGAAGTGACTTGTTGACATGACAGCTGCCGATCCAGCCGGTCTACAGCAACTGTCAGAGAAATCAGAAGTTTGTTATGAACCGGACCAGCCGGTTACCATGAAGGAAGCCTATAAATAGGCATCCATAGTTTACAGAAACAGTGGTTGGTTGTGATTGAGAAACAAGAGTTACAGCTGGAGAGAATACTTAAAGTAGTTGATCAGATTAAATCAAGAAGTGATACACAGAGGATCACACAAGAAGATCTGTCAGTCCAACTGCAGATCTAAGAAATTGGAGAGAGAGAGCTCCAATCAAGTATTCAGTCTTTGGAACTAAGGCTGAGAAGAAGGATTCAGAAACAACTGGATCTCAAGAAGCAGAGGTCAAGGAACAACTGCAGAAGATTCAGACTAATTCAGTTCTAACTCAAGAAGCTTTGAAGGAAGCTAAGTCAGTTTGGATCTAACTGAGTTCTTCCAAGAACTCTTCAAGAAACTCTCAACTCCTCTCTTATTTTCTGAGTTGTAGAGTTAGCTATTGTATTTCTATTTTAACTTGTAGGATCCATTGGATCTGAGAGAACTGTAAGCCTATATTATAAAGGCTGAGGGTAGGGCTTGATTGCCTGAGTGTAGGAGTTGAAGAACTCTGAGTGTAGGCCTTAATTGGCTGAGTGTAGGCCTGGGTGGCTGAGTGTAGGCCTTAGTGGCTGAGTGTAAGGCTTTGGGCCTGAGGTGTAGGAATCTTGTTGGGTTCTGAGATAGTGGAGAAGTTTGGTCGAATCTAGTACACTGCTAGATAGGCGAAGGGGAAAGTGGATGTACCCAAAGATTGGGGAACCACTATAAATTAGTGTGTCTGCTGTGGTGTGTTGAGCTGTGCTGTGGATTGATTGTTTGATTTCTGTAATTGCTGTTAGTTGTAATAATCTGTGAAATAACTGTTGTGCTGCCAACAAAATTTTAAAAAGGTTTAGGTCACCTATTCACCCCCCCCCCCTCTAGGTGTTTAGGTACCATATCTTTCAAGTGGTATCAGAGGGAGGTTCCTCAAAACAAGGACTAACAGTCTAAGGAGATCCTGTTTGCCAGAAACAGTCTAAGTCAGAAAACAGATTCAAGAAATTCAAGAACTTCAAGAAACATGGGTTCTTATGAGAATCACAAAGAATTGGGTTTAATGAAACTGCCCATATGCAAAAAGGAGATTTTTGGAATCTAGAAAGAAAGGGTAAGGCTGTTCATGGAAGCCTCTGACCCTAGGATCTACATCACAGTCAAAGAGGGGCCCTATGTGCCCATGAAGATCTCAGTATTGGATGCAAATCAGAGGACTCCTAAGGATTTCTCTGAGATGACCAAGGATGAAATTGTCCTAGCCACTATGGACAAAAGGGCACAAAACATAATAGTAAGTGTTATAGATGATGCAACTTTTCAGAACCTAATTCATTGTAAAACAGCAAAAGAAATGTGGGATACCCTCATTGTCTATATGGAAGGTTTTGAAGAAGTTAGGCAAGATAGAAAGTCCTTGCTTAATCAAGAGTATGAGAGCTTTAGGCAAGGAAGAGGAGATAGCATCACTGAATGCTACAAAAAGTTCTACAGAATTGTTAATGAACTCATGTCCTATGGAAGAGAGTTCACAAACTATGAACTGAATGATAAGTTCTTAAGGTCCCTAACTAAAGATTGGGACACCAAGATCTGTGCCATAAGGGAAATGGCAAAGTTGGGAGAAATTCCTCCTCCCACACTGTTTGGCAAGTTGTTATCTTATGAAATGCAGTTGTCTGTGAGAAAAGAGGAGGAAAAGTCAACAAGGACTGAGCACAGGGAAAGGACTGTTGCCTTCAAGACAGAAGTACCCAGAAAGGGAAGGACTAAGTCATCAACTCCTCCTCCAGAGGTAGTTGAATCAGATTCAGATGAGTCTATTAGTACAAAGTCTACAAGCAGTGAAAGTGATGAAGACTTTGCTGCATTCACCAGACATTTTCAGAAATTCCTGAAGAAGAAACAGTGGAGGTCCAGACCTTCATTTTCCAAAGGGAAAGAAGTTCAGTTTCAGGAGAAGAAGCCTTCAAAGAAGGACAAGAAAAAGACAAAGACTAGCAAGGCAACTGAGTCTAAGATAGTATGTTACTGCTGCAATAGACAGGGGCATGTTATTGCAGATTGTCCTGAGAGAAGAAAAGAATCCAGTGACAGAAAGAAGACACACTTCAAAGGAAAGAAGGAGAAGTCCTTTGTTGCAAATAATGAGAAGACTCTTTCAGACATTTCTTCTTCAGACACTGAGACAGATGCTGAAGCCTACATAGGGCTATTTGCTGAAGAAGAAGAAGAATTTATGCAGATCATGGAATCAATCTATGAACAAGAAGAGAGTCAGTGCCAAGAACTGATGGCATTTACTGAAAGTACCAAAATCCTGGAGCAGCCAGGACCTAGTCAGGTACAAAGTCTAACTCAAAGTTCTGATTCCAGTTCTAGTTCTGAGTCAGATTCATCTTCATCAAGTGATGGAAGTGTTTCTGAATCTGAGGGAGATATTCATCAGCTCTTAGATGAATATAAAGTACTGTTGCAAGCCTATAAGAAAAGCAAGATTCTAGCCAAAAGTCAGGCTAAGGAGATTGCTGATCTCAAGGCAGCTGCAACAGATTTTGAAAAGCAGTATGATCAAAAACTGAATGAAGTAGCCAGGCTGAAACACATTACTGTGATTCAGATGGGTACTATTACATTTAAGAATGATCAAATTAAGAGACTGGAGACAAATCTTCAGAAAGAAAAAGAACTTGCTGCCAGGTTTTCAAAACCTAAATCAGTACTACCCAATAATTGATGAGTTTGTTCATCAAAAAGGCAAAGCTGGACTAGGTTTTGTTAGACCAGCAGGGACTGTGCAGTCTAAGTTCAAGTCCAAGGGCAAAGCCCCAACATTCAATAAGCCTGCTGCAGTCAAGACAGCAAACCTGTACCTAAGCAAAGGTACAACAAGTTTGAATGTTGGTGCTGTGGCAAAGTTGGCCACTTTGCCTTGGACTGTTGGCACAATGCAAGTGTCATTGGGAGTAGCAAGTTACCTGCTGGAAAGCCAGCAGGTGGCTTTGTCAAGTTGCAAACTAACAATCACCAAGGACCCAAGTTTACTTTGGGTTCTAAGGTTCATTAATTTGTTTTGCAGGTGAGTCCAAGTGGCCATACCCTTACATGGTACTTGGATAGTGGATGTTCCAGACACATGACTGGAACTAGGGGACTACTGAAGGACTACATTCCAATCAAAAATGGTCCAAAGGTGACCTTTGGTGGTTCTGAAAAAGGAATCATCAAAGGGTTTGGTAACATTTCCTCAAACTTAGTTACCATTACTCATGTGGCTTATGTTAAAGGGTTGAAACACAACCTCATTAGTATAAGTCAATTAAGTGATGTAGGGTATGACATCTCATTTGTTAAAAATGGTTGTCATATCAAGAGGTCAAGTGATCAAGAGATCATTTTGACAGGATATAGAAAGAGGAATGTCTACTGTTTAGACATTATGCTTGAGAACAATGGTTCTCCTGTTTGTCTTGTAGCTGATGAGACAGTCTCTCATTGTGTCAAGTGGCACAAGAGGCTAGCACATCTTAACTACAAGACTATTAGCAAACTCTTTAGCAAAGAGTTAGTGAGGAATGGTCCTCAAGTTAAGTGTGTCAAAGATGGCATTTGCTCAGCTTGTCAAAAGGGCAAGCAGACTAAATCCACCTTTAGAAGCTTAGACAACAAAGATGCTGTGAGGTGTTTATACCTCTTGCATATGGATCTATTTGGTCCAATGCCAGTTCACAGCTTAGGTAGGAAGGTCTACACCTTTGTAGTTGTTGATGACTACTCAAGGTTTTCCTGGGTGTTCTTCTTAAAGCAGAAATCTGAAACACCTAGTGTCTTCTATAGCTTTGTTAAGCAAATTCAGAATGAAATGAACTGTACAGTGGTCAAAATTAGAAGTGACCATGGTACTGAGTTTCAGTCTGAAAGCATGACAAAGCTGTGTGAAGACTATGGGATATTTCAAGAATTCTCTTCACCTAGAACACCTCAGCAAAATGGCATTGCTGAAAGGAAAAATAGGACCTTGATAGAGGCTGGTAGAACCCTATTAAGTGATTCATCACTGCCAGAATATTTCTGGGCTGAAGCAGTTAACACTGCATGCCATGTGATAAACAGGGCTACCATCACTAAAAGGTTAAACAAGACCCCCTATGAAGTTGTGAAAGGCAGGAAACCAAACCTATCCTATTTCAGGATTTTTGGTTGCAAATGCTTCATACTTAACAATGGAAAGTCTTACTTAACTAAGTTTGCTGCCAAATCCCAAGAGGGAGTATTTGTTGGGTACAGCAATAATAGTAAGGCTTATAGAGTCTACAACTTGACTACACAAGTTGTAGAGGAGTCTGTGCATGTAGTTTTTGATGAGACACAACTAATTAACAATGAGTTGTCTAGCAATGTATGCAGCCCCACAGGTCTTACTAAGAAGATGGACAAGCTAGCCATAGAAGATGTACCTGCTGCAAGACAGCAAGTAGAAGAAGATGGCTTATGTCCAGGGGGAGAACTACATGTACAAGGAGCTATAGAAGTACAAGGAACTCAGCTTGATGAAGATGCTGAAGAAGTTCAACCAGAAGTAAGGATGCCTCCAGCCAACAGGCATCTAAGAGATCATCCAGTAGAGCTGATTATTGGAGATCCAAGACAAGGTGTTCAGACAAGGAGCAGAAATCAGAATGCTGTAGTATATTCAAGTTTTCTGTCTCAAATAGAACCAAAGAAATTTGAAGAAGCTATACAAGATCCACAGTGGACTGAAGCAATGCAGGAAGAGCTTAACCAGTTCAAAAGGTGCAAGGTTTGGGACCTGGTTCCTAAACCTAAAGATCACAATGTGATAGGAACAAAGTGGATCTATAGGAATAAGTTAGATGAACAGGGAGTTATCATCAAGAATAAAGCAAGACTGGTTGCAAAAGGATATAGGCAAGAAGAAGGTATTGATTTTGATCAAACCTTTGCTCCAGTAGCCAGACTGGAAGCAATAAGGATGTTCTTGGCCTATGCAACCTATCAAGGATTCAAGGTATACCAAATGGATGTCAAGTCAGCATTCCTAAATGGTAATTTGAAAGAAGAAGTCTATGTGGAGCAGCCTGCAGGTTTTGTTGATCCAACTTTACCTCATTATGTGTATAGACTTAGGAAAGCATTATATGGGTTAAAACAAGCACCTAGAGCTTGGTATGAAACCCTATCTAGTTTCCTCATTGAGAACAAGTTCTCAAGGGGGAAAATAGATAAGACTCTATTCCTTAGGGAATCTAGAGGCAAAGTAATACTTGTCCAAATATATGTAGATGACATTATATTTGGGTCTACTGAAAGTAGCCTTTGCAAAAAGTTTGCAAAGCTTATGCAGAGTCAATTTGAGATGAGTAGTATGGGAGAACTGAAGTTTTTCTTGGGTCTCCAAGTTAAACAGACTGAAAGTGGTCTATCCATATGTTAATCTAAGTTCACCCTAGAACTCATAAGGAAGTATGGTATGGATTCTTCCAGTACCATGAAGACTCCAATGGGGTCAAGTATGTCTCTTAGCAAGGATGATGCAGGGAAACCTGTAGATGAAACCTTGTATAGAGGGATAGTTGGCTCCCTACTATATTTGACTGCAAGTAGGCCTGACATTATGTATGATACATGTGTTTGTGTCAGGTATCAAGCCTGCCCTAAAGAGTCCCATATGACTGCAGTCAAAAGAATTTTGAGATATCTAAAGGGCACACCCTATCTAGGCCTCTGGTACCCTAGGAATGGAGATTTTGATCTAACAGGCTATTCAGATGCAGACTTTGCAGGATGCAAAGAAGATAGAAAGAGCACAACTGGATCCTGTCAATTCCTAGGTGGAAGACTCATTTCATGGAGTAGTAAGAAGCAAACCAGTGTGGCCATCTCCACAGCTGAGTCAGAATATGTAGCTGCAGGAAGTTGCTGTGCTCAACTTCTGTGGATTCAACATCAGCTAGAAGACTATGGATGTCAGGTAAGTAGAACTCCACTTTATTGTGATTCTACAAGTGCTATTTCCATAGCTAATAATCCTGTATCACATAGTAGAACTAAACATATTGAGATTAAATATCACTTTCTTAGGGAGCATGTAGAAAGAAATGATATTGCACTTGAATATGTTAAAACAGATAATCAGATAGCTGATATGTTTACTAAGCCCTTGGAAGAAGCTAAGTTCAATAGGTTCAAAATTGAACTAGGTATGATAAACTTAGACTAAGTTTATAGAACTAAAGATTGGCTAAGTAAAAAGGTGTCGACACATAGACAAGTCTATGTCGACACAGAATAGTAAGTGTCGACACTTCAGGAAAATGGTGTCGACACATCTAGGAAGTTGGTGTCGACACTTCAGAATGTTAGTGTCGACACATGTCGAGTAGGTGTCGACACATCCAATGTAGTGTCGACACTTAAGTTTTACTCAGAATTTTCTAAGTAAAGTCTCGACTACATGTCGAGTATAGTGGTGTCGACACTTAGCCAAGTGTCGACACATAAAATCTGTTGACTAAACTTGTGTCGACACATGTGTGTCGAGACATTATAAGTCAGTGTCGACACTTATTGACAGTGTCGACACATCTTTAGAAATTCATCCCGCCTGTTCGTCTTCAAACAAGAAAGGTATAAATAGGGTTCTGTCTTTGTTTGTCGACACGCTTTCAAAAGTTTCGAGACCAAAACTCTTGTGTCGACATTTCTCTTCTCTAAAGACTAATTCTCCAAACCCTAATGGCTCCTAAGCTGGAAGAGAACGTTAACGAAGGCTATGAGCTCGTGCGAGGTGCATTCGACGATGGCAATCAAGAAATAAAATCGGTGGTAACCCTAGTCACCGATTCAGGATTGGAGATCTTGGTTTCAGAACCAACCAAAATTTGGAAGAAGGAAGTTATTGAATTCTTACTGGAGCGTCTGTAGATGACTCAGGCTACAGAATCAAGTCAAGGGTGCATGGCACCAAGGTCAAGATTTCACCCAAGTCTCTGAGAAAGGTACTTCAGCTACCTAAAGTTCAGAAGAAGAGGAAGTAACAACATCTAAGACCAGGGAAGCACTTACCTGGTGTGGCCTAGATCCTAAGATGAAAATAGGATCAGTTTTCAACAGGAAGGGAATGAATAATCAAGGCAAATTCCTGTCTGAAGTTGTAGGGAAAGTTATACTAAGCAAACCAGGAGGACATGACAGGGTGTCAGCCTCTATGTTCAGTATTATGACCAGAATCATCTTCAACCTCAAAACAGACTGGTCTATGATTGTATTTGAGAAAGTGAAGGAAAGTCTGAAGAAGCCCAATCTGGGCAGGATACTAAGTCTCTACCTGGCTGGATCAATTCCAGAGGTAATGAGCACTGCTGCTGGAACTAAAATCAATCACATGAGGAGAATGGATTCAAGGATATTCTCTAGATGGGAAAGAGTGCTGTCCAAAGAAGTTCCAACCCCAGAAAAGCAAGTTTCAAAGAAAGACTCTCCTCCCAGGAAGAAGAGGAAGACTGCTGCTGTGACTCAGGAGTCCTCCAGCAGCTCAGGCAGTGAAGAACATGTTGTTTTCACTCCTGATAGTCCAATAGATGTGGCTGCAGAGAAGTCACCTGCTCCTCAAGAGCCAGCTGAGATCCAGGGGGAGTTGCCTCCAGCTAGCCCCAAGGATCCAAGCCAGGGGGAGCCTCCAGCTGTAGACCATCCCTCTACACTGGAGAGTGAGCAAGCTACACTTATTATCTAAGAGGTACTTTCTGACCTTAATACATTAGATTTTTCTGTAATGGATTCTGATTTGTCTGATGTCCATCAGCACATTCAGCAAGCAAGTACAGAACCAGATGTTGTTCTTCAGGACACATCTGTTGTTATGCCACAAGTTCCTGATGAAGTAGTTGATGAAACCAGTACATCTCCTGCACAGTCACCCCCAGAATATACAATGGAAGATCTATTTCTGAATTTAGATCAAGAAGATTTTGACATGGACAAGACTGCTGCTGATGAAGTAAAGGGTGCTGCTGCTGAGGGGGAGAACTTGGATGTTCAGAAAGAGCCTATAAGGCTAAACACTGAGAAGGCACAAGATGTGCAAGCTGAACAACAATCAAGCCCTAAGGATAGGGTGAATATAGCAAGTACATCAGAGTCTGAGGATGATGAAACTGAGCAAGCTAAGAAGAAGCAATTCTTTGTTTTCAAAAGAAGGAGTCAGAGCTACAAGAAGGCTCTACAAACTGTTGCTCAACACTCTCTAGTCCAACAAGCTCCATCAACTGATTACAGTGCTCTACTGATTGCACTACAAATCAAGCTGGATGAACAAAGGAAGGCTATAGAAACTTATGTTGATGAAGGGCACAAGGCCTACAATCTGATCTGGCACAGGACATCAAGTCAATAAGGTTTGAAATGAACCTTAATAAAAAGGAGATGACTGATTGTTTTACAAAGGGTGCTAATGCAGTGGTCTATCTGGCAACCCACCAAGAAAAATAAAGACTCAAGTGGATGATATAGCACTAAAGCAAGGCTATGTGCTGGAGAATCAATTGAGGATGAATGATAATTTGACTGCATCTCACAATGCAATAGTCACTGAACTCAAGAATAAGTCTGATGAACCTTCAACATCCTCTGCTGCTGCCAAAGCTGAATTTGATAAAGCTTTTCAAGCAGAAATTGTTGCTGTCAAGACTGCAATCAAAGATTCACAGAAGGTCATTTCTGAACAGCTTACCAAGCTTAGACCTTATTTTAAGGAAGGAATCAGGTACTTGGACAGTCAGATAAGATTCCAAAAGGATGATGTAAGAGACCATGTTGAACAAGAAGTCATAAAGGGGGAGAGGGTGTTAGTCAAGGCAAGTTTTGAGCATGCAAAATGGATATCAAATTCCATCAGGGCTACACTGGGCTATCCTCCCCTGTGTGATGATGACAATGTAGCTGAATCTGGTATTCAAAGTGCATATCTTGGAGGTGAGCAACAGGAAGTAGCTCAGGTGATCTATCCACCTCCAGATTTTGACATGGTTCATGCTGATGTAAGCACAATGTATAGTCCAACTGCTGGTAAGCCTAATATTGTTCTGGAAAAGGTTGTTCAACCTATTACAGCAGCTATGCAAGAGGCTTTGGACAAAGAAGAAGAGACTAGGCTATCAAAGAAGAAGTTCAGGGAACTGGCTGAGCAAAAACCAGATTTTGAACAATGGAGCCCTACTTCTAGGAACATCATTCTCACAGCCTGGAAAGCAGCCAAGGACAATGCACATGAGAGGAATAAATGGTTCTCAGAAGCAGATGGAGGAAGCATGAAATCAGGCAGGAAGCCATTGTCCAGCATAGAAGGAAGGCTAAGTTAGGAAAGCTACCTCCTACAGCTGTGGAGCCTAGCAAGTACTTTCCTAAGCCCTATCATTACTTTGAGAGGCAAAAAATCAAGGCTGAAGAACAGAAAAAGAAGGACTCCAAAGGGAAGAAGACTGCTGAAGCTGAGCCTGCTGCTGCTGCTGCTGCTGTAAAGGCCAAAGTGCAAGCTGGAAAAGGCATAGTTATAAAAGAACCAGAGCATAATTAGATTAAGATTAGACTGAAGAATGTTGTAATTTGTTACATCTAAATATTTTTGTAAATCATTGACAATGTATTGAACACAATGTTTGGACAGTTTTTGATAAATATATTTCATGATTGATTCAGTAGAATGTGTCTAATTCTTGGTTGTTCTGTAATGCTGAATGAGTATACATGTGTGCTTTATTACATGTTTAAGTTTACCCTGTTGATATATACCTGCTTTACATCATTCTCTAATTTTTAATTATGAGTGATGTATATCATTGACTAAGGGTTATGACTTCTCCAAATAGGGGGGAGATTGTTGGGTACATTGGTCAAATGTACCTGATTTGAAGAAGCCTTCCCTAACTCAATGATATGCATCATAATGTATTTGATGTTTGTTTGAGTTACTTGTGCAGGTTAGGTATACACTGGACTGAAGCTAAAAGTTTCTAAGTCCATGTGTCGACACCCAGAGGAAAAGTGTCGACACTTGAGAAAGCTTGTGTCGACACCCAGACAAGCAGTGTCGACACTTGGAGTCATTGTGTCGACACCTGGAATGAAGAGTCAACACCAGACAGAAAGTGTCGACACTTGGAGCTGTGTCGACACTCAGTGAAGAAGTATGCAGAAAAGCTGTGTCGACACTTAGCAGAAGTGTCGACACCTAGAAGAGCTGTGTCTACACCAGAAAGTGTCGACACTTGGAGCTGTGTCGACACTCAGCAAAAGTCTGCAGAGTCTTAGTAAAAGTGTCGACACTCAACACAATGTGTCGACACTATGCTGAAGAGTCAGTATTTGAAGAAAGTGTCGACACTCAGCACAATGTGTCGACACACAACCAGGAGAGTCAACACTTGAAGAAAGTGTCGACACTCAGCACAATGTGTCGACACTTAATTGAAGACTCTACACTTGAAGAAAGTGTCGACACAAGTAGTTGTGTCGACACTTAGCAAAGAACAGAAAAGTTACAAAATATTCTAAGTACAAGTGTCGACACTAAAAGAATGTGTCGACACTCAGCTGAAGAAACAAAAGTGAAGACTTGTGTCGACACCAAGAAGCAGTGTCGACACTTGACAGTTTCAACACATGAAGATGTGTCGACACAAAGAACATGTGTCGACACTTAGAAGAATACAGTTAAGAATGAAGTACAAGTATTTGTGTCGACACTCAATTTCAGTGTCGACACATGCAGAAGAATCTGTGTCGAGACATACAAGGAATTGTGTCGACACCTTGTAGACTTGTGTCGACACTTACACAACATGTGTCGACACTTGGCCTATAAGTGTCGACACTTAAGAACAGAAAGTCTCGACACTATCTGACAGTTAGGGAATTTCAAGAAGTGACTGGTTGACATGACAGCTGCCGATCCAGCCGGTCTACAGCAACTGTCAGAGAAATCAGAAGTTTGTTATGAACCGGACCAGCCGGTTACCATGAAGGAAGCCTATAAATAGGCATCCATAGTTTACAGAAACAGTGGTTGGTTGTGATTGAGAAACAAGAGTTACAGCTGGAGAGAATACTTAAAGTAGTTGATCAGATTAAATCAAGAAGTGATACACAGAGGATCAACACAAGAAGATCTGTCAGTCCAACTGCAGATCTAAGAAGTTGGAGAGAGAGAGCTCCAATCAAGTATTCAGTCTTTGGAACTAAGGCTGAGAAGAAGGATTCAGAAACAACTGGATCTCAAGAAGCAGAGGTCAAGGAACAACTGCAGAAGATTCAGACTAATTCAGTTCTAACTCAAGAAGCTTTGAAGGAAGCTAAGTCAGTTTGGATCTAACTGAGTTCTTCCAAGAACTCTTCAAGAAACTCTCAACTCCTCTCTTATTTTCTGAGTTGTAGAGTTAGCTATTGTATTTCTATTTTAACTTGTAGGATCCATTGGATCTGAGAGAACTGTAAGCCTATATTATAAAGGCTGAGGGTAGGGCTTGATTGCCTGAGTGTAGGAGTTGAAGAACTCTGAGTGTAGGCCTTAATTGGCTGAGTGTAGGCCTGGGTGGCTGAGTGTAGGCCTTAGTGGCTGAGTGTAAGGCTTTGGGCCTGAGGTGTAGGAACCTTGTTGGGTTCTGAGATAGTGGAGAAGTTTGGCCGAATCTAGTACATTGCTAGATAGGCGAAGGGGGAAAGTGGATGTACCCAAAGATTGGGGAACCACTATAAATTAGTGTGTCTGCTGTGGTGTGCTGAGCTGTGCTGTGGATTGATTGTTTGATTTCTGTAATTGCTGTTAGTTGTAATAATCTGTGAAATAACTGTTGTGCTGCCAACAAAATTTTAAAAAAGGTTTAGGTCACCTATTCACCCCCCCCCCTCTAGGTGTTTAGGTATCATATCTTTCACATAACAACCATTGTAACACCCCCTATCCGTCGCATAGCATATAGCAGTAGGTCCGGCCGGGGCCCGACGCCATATACCACAGACAGACCGGGTGGTTACTTATGGAAACCATCCAACCAATCTCAACGTCCTACACAGAGCATTCTAGCGGAAGCAGTTTATAAAGGTTGTAAACAAGAACCCAGCATAGGAGCATGAATGTCCACTAATACCAAAAGGAATGTTATACAAAAATACCCAAAACATGCCTTAAGGCCTTACAAAGTGTTTCACTTGAAAATTACATGATTTACAAACCACGGCACGCAGGCCGGTCATACATGAACAAAGTAGTAAACACTTCTACTTGGGCCTTCGAGGGCCAGCTTCGCAAAAAGGGCTTTAGCCCGCTATTGACCGCTTGGTCCAGCTGCACCTGCACACAACAAACCACCGCACTGTGGCAAAACAAGGCAACGGTCAGCAATGCTGACCAAATTATAACGATCCCGCCCCCAACTCGGGGCGGCGATGCTCCTTCCCTGCATTTCATTAGCATAAGCGAGCAATTTATATAACCATAGCCATTTCATCACAGGCGTTGGCTCGCACGGCCACACGCCCCGTGCACTCAGGGCACATTCTCGGTGAACCGGTCGATGTCACGTCAATTAAATCCATTAACATTCCGGACTCACCACCGCCACTTAGACGGCCAAACCTATGAGCAATTGTCTTCTTGGCATGGGTCACGTCAATTAAAGTCATAGACCGCCGAAGACTCACATCTATGCCAACGGCGAGTGCCACGTAACCTTAGGTCTCTCTAACCCGAACGACATAGAGCGGGTACGGTTTCATCTAACCCATGCTCACATCGCAACGGCAATTTAAGCCATTTGCGCGGGTAAAACTTCCACCGAGTCCCATTCTAACACAAGTCACATAACCCATTATGTTCAAGTTGGCTCTCAGGCCACCAAGTTGGCAAGATCTCGTATCCGCCCAGTTTTCCGGGTGCACCTTTGGGTTAGTCCCCAAGGCTCCCTGCTGCAATCTACCGCGTAGAAAACCCGAAAAACAACCAATAGCACGGAGTCTTCTCCGGCATTTATGCAATGCAACATCACCGATCCAGACCAACATGTCCGGGTAGGCTTCACACATCATGCCTATGTCCGTTCTCGCATACGGACTCTAAACAACGGGGACTTCACATATCTACCCGAAGGAACGCCTCCAACTCTCCGCAAACTCGCGAGAGCGGGCTTCCTATGCAAAGAAAGAGAGCGACTCATGCTCAAGTTGAGGATCGTTACCCTTGAGTTCCTCTTTGGCGCCATTGAAAAGTATCCGGATGAAAATCACCGCACTAGCGTTGCCTCCGTGGATCCGGAGTCGGCTTGCGATTCGGAGCTCTGAAGCTCCTACAATGGCGGATCTAGCTCCTCTTCCACTCTTGGCTCTCCTCTTTCTCTAAGGACTTGGAGAGATGATAAGTGAAGAAAAGTAAGGGTTTTCTAAGTCAAAACCCGGATATATCCCTTCGGGAACAACCCCCAGCCGTTGGATCTTCAGTCAAAGAAATGAATAGCTTCGATTCGGGGCTGAAATGCCCAAACTGGACCGAACACGGCCTGGCACACGCCCGTGTCCCGGGCCGTGTGCCTCATTCGCCGTCAAAATCGAATCACCTGGAACCTCACACGGGTATCGAACACGCCCGTGTTCGAGCTGACACGCCCGTGTTCCACCTGACACGGCCGTGTAGCCGGCCGTGTACCTCATGATTTTTCCCCGTTTTCAACCCGAGCACTGCACGGGTTCTAGGACACGCCCGTGTCCTTGCCCGTGTCACCTTGACACGCCTGGGCTCCAGGCCGTGTACACGGTCTCGACACTTCGCGGCTAAGTGTCGACACGGGTCGACACGCCCTGCGACACGCCCGTGTCGCAGGCCGTGTGCCATGTCTCGACACATTGTCGACACCAAAGTGTCGACTTCGCGGGACGAGTGTCGACACGGGCTGACACGCCCTGCGACACGCCCGTGTCGCAGGCCGTGTTCCATGTCTCGACACAACGTCAAAGCACTGTGTCGACTTCACGGCTAAGTGTCGACACGGGTCGACACGCCCTGCGACACGCCCGTGTCGCAGGCCGTGTGCCCAGTCTCGACACAATGTCGAGACCAAAGTGTCGACTTCGCGCCTTAGTGTCGACACAGGCTTGACACGCCCTGGGACACGCCCGTGTCCCAGGCCGTGTGCCTGCAACCAGAACTCAAACTGGCCCAAAACATCCCCCTTTGCTCCTTTGAGTTTCGGGGCGTTACAACCATAGTCTATTTTGATATGCTCATCCATCCAAAAGAAACTTGTCAACCTGTTCAACTCACCGGTTCAAACATCATATGAGAACATGTTGTCCTACAACTATCTTTCCTGTAATATCTTCAGCAAACAAAGAGAGTCACCACTTTCTACTAGCGCCTTCTTCTCTCGCTGCACAAAGTTGTAGGCATCGGTTTTAGAGAACCCAACATTTGCGACCCCACCAACTTCATTAGATAGAAAATTATATGCATGAATAGTTTTCACTCCCGCATCTGTCAAATTCTTAATAAGACTACTGTGCATGTTTGAAACGCTGCGATGAGATCTCAGTAAGTGCTGCTTTTTCTTTGTCGCAAGCGCATGATTGTGCTCCTCGACGAACTTTGTAACTTTCTAATTTATGTCATCTTCATCTGCAGTAAAGTATATACAAGTAAGACAACCAGTGCGTGTTTCAAGCTTACGGTATTTTTTAGGGGATGGTCCCGCACTCCTCAAATCAGCTTTAGCGCAGCTATATTCTCGTCATTTTATAATCCTTGTGTGAGTACAGTAGGCCAAATGTTGTTTCCGAACACTGAAACTTGTACTATGGACATACTGACAATACATAGCATATGTCTCAGCCTCTGAATGAACAATTGGAAACACAACAGACTGTTTTTACCTGTAAAAATTATAGAAATGATTACCTCATGTTTAAAAACATTTAACTGCAAACAAACATTAAAATGCAGTTCAGTTAAAAATGCAACTGAAATTTTTATGCGTATTGCAGTTGAAAAAATAAATGAACATAAGTTGAGGTGAAAAAATATATGAACACAAGTTGAGGTAAATAGGTATAAAGATAAAATGGCTTACAGGTTTTTCTCCCTCGTCAGCAATGTCGGAGCCATGGGTACTTGTGCTCCCAAATCTGACATTTTCGATCGTTTTCTGATTCAAAACACAGAAATTTATCTGGATTAGACCTGAACATACTATGCTTAAACATTTATTACATAGGAGACCATCACCTAGGAACCGTGAGGTAAATGCTGCAGGATTACAGTAATTTGCCGAAAAACTGACAGGAACTCAGCTTCGCCGGGTTTCGAGAAGAGGGGTGGAAGACAGAATTACCCGCGATTGTTTTTTTCACAATGGAGGGAAAAGAATGGGTCCCGACAAAAAAATGTTTATATATAACGCAGGATGACATCATGAGTTATATGTAGGGAAAAATTTTCCATTTTCCTTGGGCGGCACAGGTTGTTCGCCCGTAGCACCAGAACTTGTGTGACGCTGAGTGTCGCGTGCCAAACCTTTGACTTCTTTATCTATACTACTAGATTAAGGGAAGGGTTCGACTCGGTTCGACTCCCGTCCGTAACATTGGAAGTGCCCAATTTGCCCCCGCCCCCTTTCTTCAGTCGTCGCCTTCATCCGAAAAACCCCCGCCGCCGCTCTTACCAAATCGATTTGACACATCGTTTTCCGCCCCTCTCCTCGCCTGCTCGCTGACGTCGTGGAAAACAAAAAAATTTATATCCACCGCTTCCTCCTGCTTCGTCTGCAGGCGACAACGCGAGTTCACTTCTCCGCCGTTTCAGGTGAGTGCGCCACGACGCGCCGCTTAATATGATCTTCCTGCTCTGCTTTATATATAGATATCTCCACCAACTTCTCGGGCATCTACTCCACAACTCCGGCCATCTTTTGCGTCTCACGCCTCGTCATGGCGAGCTTCTCCCATGGCCGATCCTTCCCCCGCCGAGCTGTCAACTGCAGCAAGCAGTACCTCCCCTCTCTCTCCATCTTTCTCTCTCTAAAACATTGGAAATCTGGCAAACATATGCGGGCTACGAAGCAGGGGATTTGCGCCGGTTTGGATCTGCCAAACATTTGCGGGCTAGGAAGCGGGGATTGCAGGCCGTGACTCCGGCGAACACGCCGGTGGGGGCGGGCAGGCCGGCGGGGCTTTGCGGACGGCGTTGGAAGAGGGCGGCGGAATCAGGCAGGAGGAAGAGGACCGGTAGGGGTCGGGTAGGCCGTCGGTGCTTTGTCGACGGTGGTGGGATGAAGGAGAGGGCGGCGGATGCAGGCGGCGGATGCCGGAGAGGGCGGCAGATGCAGGCGGCAGGGAACAGTTAAATAAAAAACAAAACTTTTGACTTAGGGCACAGTTAAATTCACAAAAAACTTTTGGCTTAGTTGCAATGTTGCTATACTTCTCCTATGTATTAGTTCGCTCCAAGGTGATGTCAATACATCGATATATATGATTTTGTTGTTATGCAGCTGTTTGTGACAGTTTTATTGCAGAGAGGGCGGCGGCTGCAGGCGGCAGGGAACAGTTAAATTTTTAAAAAAAATTGACTTAGGGCACAGTTAAATTCAAAAAAACTTTTGGCTTAGGCTCTATTTGTTTGGGCGTTTCGGAGCTCCGTTTTGGGCAAACGCCACCGGAAGGCGGGTAAACAAATGAACCTCCGGCGGCGTTTGCTCCGTTTCCACCCGCCCACCTTGAGAAACGCCCCAAAAAGCTCCGTTTGGAGCAGCCACCTCCCCCCTCCGTTTTGAACACTCGGTTTCCACCCGCCGGATTGATCCGCCACCGCCGAAACAAATGAAGCCTTAGTTGCAATGTTGTTGTACTTCTCCTATGTATTAGTTCGCTCGAAGGTGATGTCAATGCATTGATATATATGATTTTGTTGTTATGCAGGTGTTTGACAGTTTTATTGCAAACAGATATTTGAGCCCCTATTGAATTTTAGGAAAGTCCCATATATGAGTTAAAACCCGCACCCGCACGCCGTGCCGCGCGAGACGGGAGATTCGCGTCTAGCGAGCTCCTCGGCTCGCCTCGCCCCGATCAGCGCGAAAGGAAGAATGGACCCTTCCCTTTAACCCGCACACAGAAATCAAAAGAAAAGCAGTGCGATAATTTCAATACACCTCAGCAAGAAAATAGTTAGGCCCATAGGCGGGCTAAAAGAGTCGCAAGCAATTACTAATACAAATACAAGATAAATGCGAGGTGACGGTAACCCCGCGGTATCACGCGAGCGAGGGGCAAATAACTGGGTCAGTACTCGACCCACTTCCACCTGTGCCGCCTCTTCGTTCCCGCCCGAGGCGGCACGCGGGGATCGTGGTAATCGCGAACCGCCACCAGCTCCCGCTGAGCCAGGCCGACCTGCTCCACGGCGCTCTTAAGATGCCCCTCGGCTTGCGTTATATGCACGCCCGGCGAGGTGACGTCGTCGTCTTCCGCTTCACGCCGAGGGCCCTCCAAGGCCGCGAGCCGGGCATCGGTCTCGGCCTTGTCGTCTTCGATCCTCCTTATGGCCTCCTGCAGCAGCATTGTGTGTTTCTGGAATAGCCGCGTCACCTGCCTCTTCATCCCCGCCGCATCGTTCGGGTCGCCCAGATAGTCAGATACACTGTCCACGTCAGGCGGAGGCGAGTACCCTTCGCTCTCTCGGTCTCATGCGAGGCCCTGCGAAAGCCTGCGAGCAGGGAGGGGTCAGAATGAGCGAGCAAGGGGCAAAGTCAACGATAAAAACCATCTCACCAGGGGTGGGCACATCGCCCGCACCGACAGATGGGCGGGAAGAGCCCGGCCGATCCTGAAAGTTCCCTCCCTCGAGGGTCTCAAGAGACTTCCCCAGCCCATGGGAGACCGCCGGACGGGGAGTTTCCGGAGGTGGGCGATCCGGACCTGGGGAACTCGCGATCTTCTTAGGCGATGGAGGCGGGGGACGATCCTCTCCCCGGTTCTCCACCTCCTCACAGGGAATTACCTGCAAAACAGGGAGTCAGACGAATAGCGATAATCAGCGGAAGGCCACGCACCCCCGGAGACGACCTCAGCGCCCGCCGCCGAGCTGGAGGCCGGGCAGTCGCCCGCCAGAGAACGCTTAACGATCTTTCCCTTCGCCGGCCTGAAGAGGGGGCCGGAGGATCCGCGAGCTAGCCATGGGGCGGCCTCGAGGGCCTCCTCCTGAGTCTGCAGGACCGCTGCCGCCAGGCGAGCTCGCACTTCTTCGCTAACCGGCATCGAGGAACAAAAATCTGCTCAGAGAAAAGGGATTTGGGGAACCTCCTACAGGGGTCAGCGGTATGTATTTATAGCAGGACAGTGGGGCCCCCACCAGAAGATTCCCTACCAGCTCAGCACGAGGGCTCGCCGAACACGCGGGTTGGATGATTCTTTCCGAGCTTGATTCAAGCTCAAAAAGAGCGGGGATTGTGTACAACCCCGTGTCCGGCGAGCGGGTCCCGCCAGGAAGGATGAGTGGGCCTGCCCCCGCGACTCGCACCCAAGCGGCAGGACGGGCTGAACGACTAAAAAGGGCTGGCCCGCTCCTGCCCGTCTCAGGCGAGCGAGCTGGCGACCCGCAGCAAGCAGGCCGGACCCGAGCTGGCGACCCGCAGCCGCGAGCCGGGCGGGCTGGCAACCCGCGGCGAGCGAGCTGGACCCTAGGATGGCGACCCGCCGGCTGACCCCCGCATGCGACCTTTCCGCCGATCCGCCCGGCAAGAGGCCGGCAGCTCGCCCCTATCGGCTCGCGCTCGCCCAAGGAGAACGGGCGAGCCCCGGAGCCAGGTCGCGCCCGCCTCCTGCAGAGGAACTGAAGGCGAGTTGACCGCCCAGGGGTGCGAATAACCACTCAGGACAGCGGAGCCTCGCTGTTGGCAGACCAGGTTGGACTGCGCATAGCTATTCAAAACAGCGGAGTTTGGCTGTTAGCAGACCCAACCAGGGGCTTTTTGGTATTTTCAGGTCAGTTCTTTTGGTTATTGGCAGTTCAGATTCTAAAAATCTATAAATAAGACCCAAGGGGTACCTCAGGGGACACGCTTTCGGTGCTTCCTTGCTCTCATTTTCAAGTGTTCTCTGAGAGTACCTTAGCTCGGCTCTTGGCTAAGGAGGGGAAGCGCTCAGAGATCTTCCGGGTTTGTGGTGGGACCTCCCTGCCGAGCCCTTGGGTCTGTCTTTTCTTGTCTCTCTCGTTGTTTTTCTTGCAGGTGCGAAGTAGGCGCGAGACCACCCCTTCCCCAAGGGTCGAACTCCACAAGAGACCGGTTTCCGGTTTCAACATTTTGGTGCGGTGAGCGTGGAGAGTGGTCAGTGCAGAAAAGCTTCGGCGAGCTCAATGACGGGAGGTCAAGGATCTGACAGGCAGAGCTCGCCGCCCAACCCACCTCTCGCGACAGTGGGGATGTTTGAAGACTTCAGGAACGAGGTGCTGGATCTCGTCAAGATCGCACTCGGCGTGCGGGCCGAGTGTTCGACTCCGGCAGCCCAGATCGCGGCCGCCCCCTCTCTGGGCGAGGACGCTCCTGGCAGGCGAGCCGGGAAGGAAGTGGCTGAGGAAGGTCGGGGGAGCGAGCTCTCGGGGCGCGAGCTCTTCCCCGGCTCGGCAGGCCGAGGCCGATTCGGCGAGCTGGGCTCCGCGGTGACTCGCCGGCCCGCCAGGTGGTTGGAAGGCAGCCCTTTTAGCGAGCTGGTCTCCTCAGCTCCAGTACCAGAACGGGTTCAGGAGAGCCCGAGATGACCTACTACACCGGGAAGGGAGACCCGGTTCAACACGTCCAGTGGTTCGAAGACGTGGTCTCCATCCGTCAGATGTCGGACGGATTCAAGTGCCGTCTCTTCGCCATCACCCTCCGGGATAAGGCGAGGGAGTGGTTCCACCAGCTGCCGGCCAGTTCCATTCTATTGCTTCGAAGGACCTACGCCGAGGGTTCATGTTGAGGTTCACTACCGCAAAGAAGAGGAAGAAGGAGTCTGAGTCCCTGTTCCACATAAAGCAGGGGGTGAACGAGACGTTGGGGAGCTACGTCGATCGGTTCCAGGAGGAGGTTACCCAAGTCCAGGAGATGCCGGGCCATAGTCTGATGATGGCCTTCACCCTGGGCCTGCAGCAGGGTTTCTTCCGCATGGAAGCTGAAGAGGATTCCCCCTCTCTCCTACGAGGAGCTGATGGAGAGGGCGGCGAGAGAGGTCGACGGGGAGGCGTCGAACCCAGAATTTGCGAGGAAGTTGGCCAGGTGGGCGACTGAGGAGGAGAAGGAGTCGAAGGGGAGGAAGAAGACAGGAAGAGAGGAGGGAGGAGCCCAGGCAGAGGGAGCAGAGGCAGCTCCAAGGACAGCAACCGGGATGGGGGCGTCAGGAGCCCGACCGTAGGCTGGGCTGGAGACCAGAGTGGCAGGGGCAGGGGCCACAGAGGGGATACTACGGGAGAGGCCACTATCAGGGGAGGCAGGACCAGTTCCACCCCCCAGGCTGGAGGCAGGGTCAGAGGCCGCGGCTCCCCGATCAGGAGGAGGCCATGGCCATAGCTCTAGGAGCAAGGAGAGGGGTCATGAGGAGGAGGAGAAGAGAGTTCAGGGTGGAACTGCCCTACTGCGACTTCCATCAGGAAGAGGGGCACGCAACGGCCGCGTGCCCGGAATTCTTGGAGATGAGAGGAGAACAGGGGGCGGCAGCAGCAGCAGGAGGAGGTGCGGCAGGAAGTAAGGATCGAGGAGGTCCTGCCCCGGGACGGAGGAGGATCGCTGTGAAGACCGGGTGGATGTGGGGACCCGAGGAAGGGATCGGAGTGATCCACGGGGGAGTGGGGGTCGAGGCTTCCTCGCAAGGCAAGTCTCCACACCATGTATCGGCGGAGCGTCGCCTCTACGTCCCAAGACCCCGCCGCCAGAGGAGAGGATCACCTTTCTCCAGAAGCGACATGCCGGACCACGAGGATCCGTTCTGTGATGCGCTGGTCATCAAGGCCGCCATCGAGAACTTCACTGTCTCTCGGATCCTAGTGGACAATGGGAGCTCCGTGAACGTCGTCTTCAAAGAAGGCGTTTGACGCGATGCAGGTGGAAGCTAAGAGGGTGCTGGCCTCGGACGGGCCCTTGTTCGGGTTCTCGGGAGAAGAGGAAGGAGGTAGAGGGAGGAGTCGGCCTCCACGTAACCCTGGGGGGGCAGTCCCGAAACTGCAAGTTCGTCATTGTGGACGCCCCCAGCAGCTACAGCGCAATCTTCGGGAGGCCCCTGATCAGCGCCTTCCGCTGCGTCCCCTCATCTTTCCATCAGTGCCTTGAAGTTCAACACTGAGGGGGCGCAGGTCAGGGTTAGGGGAGACCCTAAGGTGGCACGGGAATGCTACGTCACCGCGGTGAACACCATCTCTTGGCAGGAAGGGGCCGAGGAGATGGGGCGGAGGATGGAGGAGGACGAGCAGGAAGCCGGAGAGGAGGAGCTGGAGGTGAAGGGCTGCGCAGGGAAGGCGGAAGGAGGAGATATGGAGGAAGTGGCCGAAGTGAGGGCCGTGACAGAGGAGATGGAGGTAGAGGTCCCCGTTCCGGAGGAAGGGGACGCCGAAGGATGGGGGGAGCAGTCCAGGCTGGAGGCCGCAGAGGAGGTGGTGGAACTGGAAGTGCTCACCCGCGGAGGCAGGGTGGAGAGGATCCGCGTCAGCGGGGGGCTGACCCCGGAGGACCAGGGCAGGATGCTGGAGTGCATCCAGAAGAACGTGGACATCTTCGCCTGGAGCGCCGCGGAGATGCCGGGGGTTGACGCGGATGTGGCTTGCCACCGCCTCAACCTGGACCCGGGAACACGCCCCGTCCAGCAGAAGAAGAGATCCACGGCGGACAGGCTGGCGGAACCCATCAGGGAGGAGTGGCGAAGCTTCTCAAAGCCGGCTTCGTGTCCGAAATTCAGTACCCCGGCTGGGTCTCAAACGTAGTGATGGTTCAAAAAGGAGACGGCCGCTGGCGGTTGTGTATCGATTTTTCCCTTCTTAATAAAGCTTGTCCTAAGGACTGTTACCCTTTGCCTCGGATCGACGCGCTGGTTGATTCGCCGTCGGCTTTTCTGTAATGAGTTTTTTAGATGCCATTTTCAGGTTACCACCAGATCAGGATGCACCCCCCGGACATCAAGGATGTCTCATTCATCACAGGGGACGGCTGCTATTGCTACAAGATGATGCCGTTCGGGCTGAAGAACGCTGGGCCACCTACCAAAAAATGATGGATAGGGTCTTCAAGGAACAGAGGGGGAGGAACTTGGAGGTATACGTGGACGACCTCATGATCAAGAGCCGGGACGTGGACTCCCACCTCCGGGACCTGGAGGAGACGTTCGCCACCCTGCGCAGATACAAGATGCGGCTGAATTCCCTTAAGTGTGTTTTGGGGCTAGCCGAGGGAAGTTCTTGGGGCACCTCCTCACCCCCGCGGGGGTCGAGCCGAACCCGGACAAGGTCAAGGCTATCCTGGAGTTGGGGTCCCCGCGGAATGCGAAGGAAGGTCCAGCGGCTGACAGGGAAGCTAGCAGGACTGAGCCGCTTCCTTTCTCGGGCAGGGGAGAAGTACTCCCCCTTCTTCAAAACGCTGAGGGGAGGCCAGAGGTTCGAATGGAGCAAGGAATGTGAAGAGGCCTTCCAGGCCCTCAAGGTGCAGTTGACACAAGCTCCGCTGCTCCAGGGGCCGAAGGAGGGTGAGGATTTGTTCTTATATCTCGGGGTGGGGCAGAGGCCTTGAGCTCCGTCTTAGTACGTGAAGAGGGGAAGAGGCAGCTCCCCATTTACTATGTCAGCCGGGTCCTGAGGAAGGCCGAGCTCCGTATCCGATCCTGGAGAAGCTTGCATTCGCATTAATCGTCTCGGCTCGAAGGCTACGACCCTACTTCCAGGCACACTCAATCCGAGTGGTGACCGACCATCCTCTCCGCAACGTCTTCGAGGGGGTGGAGCATTCAGGCCGGCTGGCCAAGTGGTCGGTGGAGCTAAGCGAGTTCGATGTCTCCTTCGTTCCGCGGCTCTCGATCAAAGCTCAGGCGATGGCCGACTTCCTTGGCCGACTACGTGGTGGAAGTAGCGGAGGAGGACTCACCCGCCCGACTCCTTGGAAGGTGAGGGTGGATGGAGCCTCAGGAAGGCATTCTCTCGGAGTAGGAGTGATTCTGGAAAACCCTCAAGGGACTCGGATCGAGCAGACGGTGGTGGTGCATTTTCCCCATTACCAACAACCAGGCTGAGTACGAAGCAGTGATAGCGGGACTACGCCTGGCCAGGAGTTGGGGGTGCTGGATGTGGAGGTCTGACCGACTCCATGGTGGTGGCTTCCCAGATCAACGGGGAGTTCGAAGCAAGGGAGCCCGCTTTGAAGTTATACTTGGCCAAAGTAAAGGGGGTCATAGGGACCTTCCAGACCTTCTCCATCCGGCACGTGCCAAGGGGGGAAAGAATGAGCAGGCCGACCAACTGGCGAAGCACGGCCCCCGGGCAGGGGGCACCATCACCGACCTGTTTCGCCCCTCCATCGAAGAAGGAGAGCTCATGGAGATCGATCAGCAGCCCTCGTGGATGGACCCAGTAGTAGTTTTCCTCTCCACGGGAGAGTATCCGGAGGGAGTAGACAGGAAGAAGCTGAGGCACAAGTCCGCCTACTACCTCCTTCAAAGACGGGCAGCTATACAGAAAGACCCTCTCAGGGATGCTGGCCCGCTGCGTGTCCGAGGGCGAGGCGCAGAGGATCTTGGAAGAAGTCCACTCCGGGGAGTGCGGGAGTCATTCCGGGAGTCGGACCCTGGAGGGGAGGATAGTCAGGCAGGGGTATTTCTGGCCCACCCTGGGCCGGGACGCCGCGGGGTTCGCAAGAAGATGTCATAAGTGCCAGCTGTTCGCCCCCCTCCAGCTACAGCCGGCCCAACAACTCAAGAGCATCACGGCCCCCTGGCCCTTTGCAATCTGGGGAATGGATCTGGTTGGACCGTTCCCCCAGGCCAGCGGCCAGAGAAGATTCCTCCTAGTGATGATCGACTACTTCTCAAAGTGGATGGAGGTGAAGGCGTTGGCCAAGGTGACCTCCCAGGTAATCAGGAACTTCGTCTGGGGGGAGATCATCTGTCGCCATGGGCTGCCCCAGGCCATCGTCACAGACAACGGACCTCAGTTCGCCAGTGCCGAGTTCACCAGTTTCTGCGAGCAGCTTGGGATCGACCTCAGATTCGCCTCGGTCCACCACCCCAGGAGCAACGGGCAGGTGGAGGCGGCAAACAAAATCATCGTCAATCTCCTCAAGAAGAAGGTGGAAAACTTGAGGGGGAGCTGGGTGGAGCAGCTCCCCGCCGTTCTTTGGGCCCTTAGAACCACTCCTAACACGGCCACGGGGGAGACCCCCTTCAAGCTCTCCCATGGATGCGAGGCGGTGCTCCCCATAGAATTTGAAGTTCAAACGCCGCGAGTCGGAATGGCCAAGGAGGGCAGAGAGGAATGGCAAGCCGAGAACGGGGAGGAACTGAGACTCTCCCTTGACATGGTGGAAGAGTTGAGGGATCTTTCGGCCATCCGACAGGAGGAGGTCAAAAGGAGGATGGCAAAATACTTTGACAAACATGTCAGGGTCAAGCAGTTCACGGAAGGGGACCTGGTACTGAAGAAGGCAGACGCGGCAGGAAGGTCAGCGTCCGTAGGGAAACTCAACCCCAGCTGGGAAGGGCCATTCATTGTGAAGGAAGCTTTGAAGTCGGGGGCTATCGGCTTCAAAATGTAGAGGGCGAGGCCCTGAGTCTCAGCTGGAGTGGAGACGACTTGAAGAGATTTTTTCCCTAATTTCCTGTAAGCAACACGATTTATTACAATGAAGCTTTTCTTCTCTCCCCCCAGGATTGTCATACCTAAGCTTGCTCAGAGAGTTGGAATGAACTTGGACCCCGAGAAGATCCCGCTGCCAGGCTCCCACCTAGCTGGCAGGGCCGGAAGTCACTCGGTGTCATCCCTAGCCTCGAGAAGATCCCGCTGCCAGGCTCCCACCTAGCTGGCAGGGCCGGAAGTCACTCGATGGAATGAACTTGGACCCCGAGAAGATCCCGCTGCCAGGCTCCCACCTAGCTGGCAGGGCCGGAAGTCACTCGGTGAACTAGCCTCGAGAAGATCCCGCTGCCAGGCTCCCACCTAGCTGGCAGGGCCGGAAGTCACTCGGAATGTCATGGACTAGCCTCGAGAAGATCCCGCTGCCAGGCTCCCACCTAGCTGGCAGGGCCGGAAGTCACTCGGTGTCATCCCTAGCCTCGAGAAGATCCCGCTGTCAGGCTCCCACCTAGCTGGCAGGGCCGGAAGTCACTCGATGGAATGAACTTGGACCCCGAGAAGATCCCGCTGCCAGGCTCCCACCTAGCTGGCAGGGCCGGAAGTCACTCGGTGTCACCCCTAGCCTCGAGAAGATCCCGCTGCCAGGCTCCCACCTAGCTGGTAGGGCCGGAAGTCACTCGATGGAATGAACTTGGACCCCGAGAAGATCCCGCTGCCAGGCTCCCACCTAGCTGGCAGGGCCGGAAGTCACTCGGTGTCATCCCTAGCCTCGAGAAGATCCCGCTGCCAGGCTCCCACCTAGCTGGCAGGGCCGGAAGTCACTCGATGGAATGAACTTGGACCCCGAGAAGATCTCGCTGCCAGGCTCCCACCTAGCTGGCAGGGCCGGAAGTCACTTGGTGTCATCCCTAGCCTCGAGAAGATCCCGCTGCCAGGCTCCCACCTAGCTGGCAGGGCCGGAAGTCACTCGATGGAATGAACTTGGACCCCGAGAAGATCCCGCTGCCAGGCTCCCACCTAGCTGGCAGGGCCGGAAGTCACTCGGTGTCATCCCTAGCCTCGAGAAGATCCCGCTGCCAGGCTCCCACCTAGCTGGCAGGGCCGGATGTCACTCGATGGAATGACTCAGAAAGCAACGACCTGCGACCCAGAACAAATCGCGTTGTCGGACTCCCACCTAGCCGGCAAGGCCGGGAACTACTCAAAAAGCGTGCGCAGCAAGACGGAATCACAAAAGTAAGTCAAAAAGGAGGGAAAGGGTCTAGCATAGCCCCATCCTCAGACCCCAGGAAAGGTGGTCGAGTAAACGCAAAGGCCTGGCGAGAGTCCGCAGAGAATTAAGCATGCGGCCGAGGGACGAGCCAGCTCGCCTCGCTCGGCGGACGAGCCAGCTCGCCTCGCTCGGCGGACGGGCAGCCGCCTCGTCAGAGCCGGGCCGCAGGGGCAGGTCGCGCCATCCGGCAATGACAGCGTTGGAAAAATAAGGCAGGCGAAAAAGGCATTCATAAAAGGAACAATAGCTAAAAATATGAAGTATAAGCGCAACTCGTACATACATCTCAGAACAGATTGTTACGCATAATAATGTTCATCTAAAAAGTAAATTACAAAAGTAAGGGGGGGGGGGGGGGGCGCGAGATCTAGAAACCCTAAAGGGGCTGGAAGGCCTTGTCGCCAGGGTCCGGCACGGGGAGAAACAGCGCCGGCACAACGTCTTTCGCCGAAAGCCCTGCCGCCTCGCCCGTAAGCAGATCCGCGCGCCGCAGCATTTGCATCATGTATTTCGCCGCGCTGGCCGCGTTCTTTTGCATTAGCACTTCCAGGTCATGGTCAGAGAGGTGCTCGCGCGGGCAGACCCTGCTGTCTGGAGGAGGAGCAGCGGCGGCGGCCTCCAGCTCGCGTACCCGGGCCTCCAGTGCCGCCTTCTCCTGGCCAAGGGTGGCGATCTCGACACCCATTCGACTCGCCGTCGCCGCATCCTGAAAAAGGAATGGGAATAATCGTGAGCTGTGTTCGCGAGAGGGAGAGGATAACTCAGGCTGAGCGCGTACCACCCCGCCCAGGTACTGCGCGAGGGTCTCCTCGGCAGCGGCGGCCCGCCCTCTCTGAAGGTCCGTGTCCGCCCGAGCGAGCTTTCGGGCCTCTTCCTTCTCATTCGCCATCTTTTGGATGGACGCGGCGTTCCGCTCCACCTGGGTGCAGCGTCTCCCCACCATATGAGCCAGCTCCAAACCGCGCAGCTGGGCCCGCGCGCTCTCATGAATCAGCACTCGCGTCTCCTCCTTGTCATAAATGGCGGCGTCTTCGCGCGAGTACAGACCAAAGGAGAAGCTGTACGCCTCCCCGCCGATAGTATCCCGCTCCATCCAGCTCGGCAGCAGGGTCGAGATCGTTGCACGGTTCGACTCCTTGTCCCACGCCAGGAGCGGGACGCCGAGCTCGTCCAAGTACTTCTCGCCATAGCCGAAGTTACGATGCCCTCTCGGCACCGGCTCCGCAGCGGCTTCAGACCCACCCGGCGGCGCGGAGGTGCCCGCCGCCCCGACCGGGGAGTCGCTGGTCGAAGTAACCAGCAGGGGCGAGGGGGCCTCAGTCGGCAAGATCGCGGGGGCCTTGCCCTTTATTTGACTCGCGGAGGGTTGTTGATCCGCGGTCTTCGCCGACTTCGGCGGAGGCGCTGACTGTCCGCCACCCGGCCGCTTCTTGGCCGGGACCGATGGGATGTCGCGCTGGGCGGCATCCGCAGCCTGGCGCGGGCGAGAACCCAGGGGGGAATCCGAGCGCTCTCGTAAGGGGGGTGAAGAGGGATGTCGCGTTCACCTGCGAAGAAGGGAAGGTGAGATGAAAGAAGAATGGGAAAGTAAGGCCTAACGAAGACGAGTGGCAAACCTCCCCCCGGCGGGACAGCCGCGAGATCGTCAAGGTGGCGGCGCAGGAACGCGACCTCAAAGTTCTTCCCAGCGAAGAACGCGCACAGATCAGCTTCGTGGCCGCCTAGGCTGGGTGGTCGGTAGCTCGCCTCGCTGAGCTGCACCGGCGAGAAGGGAACGTTGCCGAAGTCCCCTTTGACGAACAGGAACTTCTTCAGCCAGTTGTGGCTCTTGTTAACTGTCTCCCGCACCTTGAGGTGGGCGCTGGAGAAGTAGGCCGTCCCGTCTCGATTCGCCCTGAAGGAGAACAGCTTCCGGAACACTGCGAGGCTGAACTCCACCCGCTCCTCTCGCAGGAAGCAGGCGAACCCCATCATGACGACGATGGAGTTCGGGGTCATCTGGCCCAGGACGACCCCGAAGTATTTTAGCACCTGGCGCACCTCGGGCCACAGGGGGAGTCGCAGGCCTACCTCAAAGTGGGCGAGAGGGATGGTGAGCTCATCCCTAGACAGGTCGTTGATTTTCTCCCCCTCTTCGGGTCGCCTCGCAGAGAACCCGGCTGGGATATGGTCGCCTAGAGCTTCCAAGTATTCGCGCTCTGTGATAACGGCGCGAGGGAAATCATGCTCGGAGAAGGTCCAAGCGCACTTGCTTCGGCCGTCCACGTCGCCGCCGCCTCCGCCCATCCCCGTCGAGTCGCCGCCGAACGCGCGAGAAAAAGCCAGAAGGCGAACACAGACGATACTCCGCGGGAACGGGAAGCAAGAAAGTTTGGAATCGGTGGAGAAATTAGGGCCTGCAAGGCCTATTTATAGGGAAAGAGAAAGGGCGGGAAACTTCCCGCCGAAAGGCGGGGTGCGGATAGCCAAAAATCAGCCCGACGGTTCGACTTCCCGCGCGCGACCGCACCACAAAGGTCGAGCCGGCACGTCTCTCGCCCGGCTGCAACCGCGGGAGACCAGCGCGGGCGAACCAACCCCAACCCGCACCCGCACGTCGTTCCGCGCAGGACGGGAGACTCCCGTCTGGCGAGCTCCTCGGCTCGCCCTCGCCCCGATCAGCGCAAAAGGAAGAATGGACCTTTCCCTTAACCCGCCCACAGAAAACAAAAGGAAAGCAGCACGATAATTTCAATACATCTCAGCAACAAAATAGTTAGGCCCATAGGCGGGCTAAAAGAGTCACAAGCAATTACAAATACGAGATAACTACAAAATGACGATAACCCTGCGGTATCCCGCGAGCGAGGGGCAAACAACTGGGTCAGTACTCGACCCACTTCCACCTGTGCCGCCTCTTCGTTCCCGACCGAGGCGGCACACGGGGATCGTGGTAATCGCGAACCGCCACTAGCTCCCGCTGAGCCAGGCCGACCTGCTCCACGGCGCTCTTAAGATGCCCCTCGGCTCGCGTTATATGCACGCCCGGCGAGGTGACATCGTCGTCTTCCGCTTCGCGCGGAGGGCCCTCCAAGGCCACGAGCCGGGCCTCGGTCTCGGCCTTGTCGTCATCGATTCTCTTCATGATCTCCTGCAGCAGCAGTGTGTGTTTCTGGAATAGCCGCGTCACCTGCCTCTTCATCCCCGCCGCATCGGTCGGGTCGCCCAGATAGTCAGAAACACTGTCCACGTCAGGCGGAGGCGAGTACCCTTCGCTCATCTCGGTCTCAGGAGAGGCCCTGTGAAAGCCTGCAAGCGGGGAGGGGTCAGAATGAGCGAGCAAGAGACAAAGCCAACGATAAAAACCAGCTCACCAGGGGTTGGCACGTCGCCCGCACCGACAGATGGGCGAGAAGAGCCCGGCCGACCCTGAAGTTCCCTCCCTCGAGGGTCTCAAGAGATTTCCCCAGCCCGTGGGAGACCGCCGGACAGGGAGTTTCCGGGGGTGGGCGATCCAGAACCGAGGAACCAGCGACCTTCTCGGGCGACTCGCGAGAGGGGCGATCCTCTCCCCTATTCCCCGCCCCCTCACAGGGGATCGCCTGCAAAACAAAGGGTCAAAGGTACAGAAATAACTCGCGGAAGGTCACGTCCACCGGGGATTACCTCGACACCCGCGACCGAGCTGGAGCCCGGACAGTCGGCCGCCAGAGACCGCCTGACAATCTTCCCCTTCGCCGGCCTGAAGACAGGGCCGGGAGACCCGCATGATAACCAAGGGGCAGCCTCGAGGGCCTCCTCCTGAGTCTTCAGGCTCGCCGCCGCCAGGCGAGCTCGCACCTCCTCGCTGACCGGCATCGAGAAATTAAGGTCTGCTCAAAGGAAATGAAGGGATCTGGGGAGCCCCCTTCAGGGGTTAGCGGTGCGTATTTATAGCAGGACAGTGGGCCCCTACCAGAAGATTCCCTGTCAGCTCAGCACAGAGCTCGCCGAACACGCGGGTTGGATGATTCTTTCCGAGCTTGATTCAAGCTCAAAAGGAGCGGGGATTGTGTACAACCCTGTGTCCGGCGAGCGGGCCCCACCAGGAAGGTTGAGCAGGCCTGTCCCCGCGACCCGCACCCGAGCGGCAGAACGGGCTGAACGACTGAAGGGCTGGTCCGCTCCCGCCCATCTCAGGCGAGCGAGCCGGCGACCCGCAGCAAGCGAGCCAGACCCGCGATTGGCGACCCACCGGCCAACCCCCCCGTACGCGACCTGGCTGCTGATCCGCCCGGCAGAAGACAGGCAGCTCGCCCCTATCGGCTCGCTCTCTCCCAGGGAGGATAGGCGAGCCACGAAGCCAGACCGCGCCCGCCTCCTGCGGGAGAACTGAAGGCGAGCTGACCGCCCGGGGGTGCGAATAGCTACTCAGAACAGCGGAGCCTCGCTGTTGGCAGACCAGGTTGGACTGTGCATAGCTGTTCAGAACAGCGGAGTTTGGCTGTTGGCAGACCCAACCAGGGGCCTTTTGGTACTTCCAGGTCAGTCCTTTTGGTTATTGGCAGTTCAGATTCTGAAAATCTATAAATAAGACCCAAGGGGTACCTCAGAGGACACGCTTTCAGTGCCTCCTTGCTCTCATTCTCAAGAGTTCTCTGAGGGTACCTTAGCTCGGCTCTTGGCTAAGGAGGGGAAGCGCTCAGAGATCTTCCGGGTTTGTGGTGGGACCTCCCTGCCGAGCCCTTGGGTCTGTTTTCTCTTGTCTCTCTCGTTGTTTTTCTTGCAGGAGCAAAGTAGGCGCGAGACCACCCCTTCCCCAAGGGTAGAACTCCACAAGAGACCGGATTCCGGTTTCAACATTGAGGATGGGCAATGGGGATATGTCTAAGGTACTTGGGCGTGGAGACATGCATTTAAAGACAAGCACTGGAGCCCTACTAGTTCTGAGGATGTACGACATGTGTCAGACATCCGTTTCAATCTTGTTGAGGACCAAGGTCCAGCGGGATTGAGTGTGTGTGGGACCGCATATTTGGGCTTCCCCATCGCGTTCCAGGTCTGGGTGTTGACCCCGGTGGGCCCCCCCGTGTGGCGGAATAACTCCGCCATCCCGTGGTTGGATTAGTCCCACATTGCCTACAGCGGGTGGTCCTTGGTGTTTATGTACCCCCGTCCCCCCTTACCATCACCTCGGGGTTTTGGGAAGATATGCGGTGACGGGTGGTACCCCCGTTCCACGGCTTGCTTCTTCTTGGTTCTCTTCTCCTACTGCTATTCGTCGCAGCGACCTGTTTCCTTGTCGCCGCGCTCCTTGTTCTTTCTTGCCTCTCCGACTTCCTAGTCGTTGCGGCCTGTCTCTGTCCGCGTGACTTGTCTCTACCCGCTGCGGACTTCTTCCCCCTGTCCGCTTCTGCTTTCCCCATATCCGCTTGTCTCTATACTCGCGGTTTGCTGCTGTGATCTGCCTGACCGTGTGGGTTGTTCCTTTCTCACCCGCATCTTGGTCGCGGTCACCTGCTCTTCTCTTCTCTTCTGTTCGCTCGGCCTTCTCAGTCCGCGCGATCTCTTCCCCGCTGGGCCTTTGCCTGCTTTTTAGCCGCTTGATTCTCCGTCTGCCCGCGCGACCTGTCCGCGCGGCTTGTCCCTTCTTTTTTGCGATCTCCTCTATTCGCTGCGCTCTCTTCTTGTTGCCTTCTACCCGCTCCTACTTGCTAGTCGCCCCGGCCTCATCTTTGGCCGTGCGACTTGTTCTCCTCTGTTCGCCCGACTTTTTCAGGCCGTGCGACTTCTTTCCCTCTGCTTTGCTCGGCTTCTTGGTAGCGGCCTTCCTAGCCGCCCGACCTGTTTTCTGTTCGCCCGGCTTGGTGCTCTTTTCTCTTCTCACGGCTTGTTCTTCTCGTCGTGGTTTGCTCCTCTCTTGCTTCCATGGCTTTCCTCTCCTCCAGCCTGTCCGCCTCCGTGGTCACCTCTTCTGGGAGTGCTCATGTTGTTACTCGCGGACGATGACTCATCGACTCTGGTGCAACAAATCATATGACAGGCAACCATCAATGTTTCTCTCTTCTTGACACACAGGCTCAGTTGCCCCCGGTCATTGTTGCTGATGGATCTCCCTCCCCGGTCCATGGGACGGGCATGGTTCAAGTCACTCCATCTCTCTGCTTGGCTGATACTCTCTATGTGCCCAAGTTTCCGTGCAATTTATTATCGGTTACTTCTTTATGCAAGCAACTACGGTGTTCTGTCATATTCACCCCTACCTCGGGGTTTTGGGAAGATGTGCGGTGACGGGTGGTTTCCACATGGTATCAGAGCCATCCCGCTGCGGGGGTGTGTTGAGGACCAAGGTCCAACGGGATTGAGTGTGTGTGGGACCGCATATTTAGGCTTCCCCATCGCGTTCCAGGTCTGGGTGTTGACCCCGGTGGGCCCCCCCGTGTGGCGGAATATCCCCGCCATCCCGTGGTTGGATTAGTCCCACATTGCCTGCAGCGGGTGGTCCTTGGTGTTTATGTACCCCCGTCCCCCCTTACCATCACCTCGGGGTTTTGGGAAGATGTGCGGTGACGGGTGGTTTCCACAAATCTGATATTTGTTGGCAGACTTGGAGATGAAGGACACCTGAGTGTCTTTGGAGGAGACTTCTAGAAGCTGATCAGGGGATCACTTGTGATGGCCAGGGGCTATAAGATTCTGGACTGTATTACATGGAGGGGAGGCCTGAAGCTGCTCAGGCCAACTCCGTCAGGGATGAGGCATCCACTTCCTTATGGCACAGGAGGCTGGCACACATTAGCCAGAAGGGTTTGGGATGTCTGGCGAAGAAAAAGCTCATTAGTGACATTTCTGGTGATCATTTGGAGAGGTGTGACCATTGCATGGCTGGGAAGCAGAACAGGATTTCATTCCAGAGCCACAGGTCCACCAGAAGATCAGAGCCTTTGGAGCTAGTTCATACTGATGTTTGCGGACCTCTGAAGGTCCAGACTAGAGGAGGAGCTTTGTATTTCGTTACTTTCATTGACGATCATTCGAGGAAGCTTTGGGTCTATGCTCTCAAGACCAAAGATCAGGTCCTTGATACTTTTAGGAGATTCCACGCTGAGGTGGAGAGACAGTCTAGGAAGAAGCTGAGATGCATCAGGTCCGACAACGGGGGAGAGTACATTGGTCCGTTTGACGAGTACTGCAAGGACCATGACATCAGACATGAGAAGACCCCACCGAAGACGCCGCAGCTGAATGGCGTAGCTGAGAGGATGAATCGGACACTGATGGAGAGGATTCGGTGCATGTTATCTGAGTCGAAGCTGCCAGGGATGTTCTGGGGCGAGGCTCTTCTTACTGCCGCGCATGTCATCAATCTCTCTCCGAGTTCAGCTTTGTAGGAGGATGTCCCTGATAGGGTCTGGTATGGAAAAGACCCCTCTTACAGTAACTTACGGGTATTTGGCTGCAAAGCCTTTGTGCACGTCCCCAGGGACGAGAGATCGAAGTTGGATTCGAAGACCCGGCAGTGTATTTTCTTGGGGTACGGCTACAGTGGAGACTTTGGGTACATGTTCTTTGATCCAGTTGAGAAGAAGCTTGTACGTAGCCGTGATGCTGTTTTCTGTGAGGATCAGACTGTTGGTGATCCTGAGGGGACTGTTGAGTCTAAGGTTGATTCTCGCACTACTGCAGAGTTACCTATTGTTGGAGTTGATGACACTGAGGAGGCTATTGAGCCTGTGCCAGCACAGGGTACTGATACCCTTCCGGATCATGATATCACCACTGATGGTGAACCAGGAGTTGCTGAGGACATTACTGATGATGTGTCTGCCCCGGCACCTGAGCCTGCCCTACGGAGGTCAGATCGGACCAGGCACCCGTCCGCTAGATATTCTGCATCAGAGTTCATACTGCTGACTGATGCGGGGGAGCCTGAGAGTTATGACGAGGCTGTGGAGAGCACCGAGAAGCGTTAGTGGATGGTTGCTATGTAGGAGGAGATGCAGTCGCTGCAGAAGAACCACACGTATGACCTGGTGAGATTGCCTAAGGGCAAGAAGGCCTTGAAGAATCGATGGATCTTTAGGGTGAAGCAGGGAGACTCCTCCACACCTCCCAGATACAAGGCCAGGCTGGTGGTGAAAGGTTTTGGACAGCGGCAGGGTGTCGACTTTGATGAGATCTTCTCGCCTGTGGTGAAGATGTCATCTATTCGTGTTGTACTCGGCCTCGCTGCGAGGCTAGACTTGGAGATAGAGTGGATGGATGTCAAGACCGCCTTTCTGCATGGCGATCTTGAGGAGGAGCTATACATGGAGCAGCCTGAGGGTTTCAGTTTTAGAGGGAAGGAAGGTCTGGTGTGCGGCTTGCAGAAAAGTCTATATGGCCTGAAGCAGGCCCCGCGGCAATGGTATAGGAAGTTTGATTCCTTTATGGGGGAGATCGACTTCAGGAGGACCACCCTTGACCACTGCGTGTTCATCAAGCAGTATGCTTCAGAGGACTTCGTCATTCTGCTGTTGTACGTGGACGATATGTTGATCGTAGGGAGGAACACTGCTCGCATTGCTGAGTTGAAGCGGCAGTTGAGTTCCACTTTTGAGATGAAGGATCTGGGTGCTGCGAAAACCATTTTAGGGATGGACATTCGCAGAGATAGGTGAGCCAGACTGCTTTGGTTATCACAAGAGCGGTACATCCGCAAAGTGCTGCAGAGGTTTGATATGGATCAGGCAAAGAAGGTGAGCGTGCCGCTTGCAGCTCACTTCAGGCTTACCACTGATCAGTGCCCCAGCACACCCGAGGAGATCGAGGCTATGCAGAAGGTTCTGTTTGCATCTGCAGTTGGAGCCAGCCTAATGTATGCGATGGTGTGTACCCGTCCATATATTGCGCATGTCGTTGGGACAGTCAGTAGATTTCTCTCCAATCCTGGGAGAGAGCATTGGAGCGCAGTGAAGTGGATTCTGAGATACTTGCAGGGAACGTCCGATTTGACGTTGAGATTTGGAGACAGTGAGCCAGAGCTGCTGGGATACACTGATGCTGACATGGCTGGAGATGTGGATTCTAGGAGATCAACGTCGGGGTACATGATTCTGTTTGCAGGGGGAGCTGTCTCGTGGGCGTCGAGACTACAGAAGTGCGTTGCACTGTCCACCACGGAGGCTGAGTTCATTGCGGTTACTGAGGCTGGGAAGGAGTTACTCTGGATGAAGAGGTTCATCAAAGAACTTGGATTCACTCAGGACCGATACACACTCCTGTGTGACAGTCAGAGCGCTATTCACCTGGGGAAGAACCCCACGTTCCACTCGAGGTCGAAGCACATCGACACTCGGTATCATTGGATACGAGATGTCCTGGAGCAGAAGGAGCTTGATCTTCAGAAGGTGCACAGGGATGACAACAGGGCAGACATGTTGACTAAAACTGTGCCAAGGGGGAAGTTCGAGCATTGCGTTAGAATCGCCGGGATGGCGGTTTCTTCCACCTCGATGTGAAGGAGGAGATTTGTTGGGTACAGTTCCCGTCCTTTGTGGAAAAAACTGTTGAGTTCGAGTCTCATTAACTCGAATTTGGTGTTGCTGATCAAATGTGGAGACATATTGATGGAGGACCTGGCAGGAGACAAATTAAAGACTCTGGGGAAGATTATCAGAATAACATACTTTCTTCACTTAGTCGAAAAGGGGGAGATTTGTTAAGATAATTTTTCTCCTAAGTATGAAAGAGGATTAGCCATCTTTGACCTGAAATTCAACATGTGCTCTTAAAGGAAGCTTCTAGGAAATTGTCCAAAGGAAGCTTCATGTCAAATGATATGTGTTTTTGACCGAGGGAAGCTTCATGGAATGTTCATCCACATGTCATCTACCACACCTACCTCCTTGATTTTGGACCTATAAATAGGAATGAAGGAGGAGAGGTAAGACATCCACTTCTCTCCAAACACAAGCATTGAAAGATCTAGAGAGGCTTTTGCGGCAATTGTCTTAGTTTGGGAGAGCTTTCGGACGTCGTTGTACGACGTTGACAAAGAGTACTTCGCCTACACGGATTGGATCTGGAGCAGATATTGGCAAGGATTCGAAGAGGCATCATGGAGAGGATTTGTGTAATCCGTCTCATCCGCCGCTGTCGGTAACTTGTAGTTTTTTCTGTTGCTATTTTATGTATTGTGTAGTGTGAAGCTGGTGGAGATCCTTTGTGGATCGGTGGAGGGAAAGCTTGTAATCCGTGCTTGTGTTTATCACACACTTTTAGTGGAGGCTTTCCGGGTTGGAATCCGATCGTCCCGTGGTTTTTCACCCGATTTGGGTTTTCCACGTTAAAAATTTCCCGTGTGTTCTTCTGTGCATTTTGTTGCTTTTTTTTTTGTATTGTAGTGTTGTTTCCGCTTGCATATCGCTGAACGCGGTCGCACAGGTTGCTCGCTCAAAAATTTAAACAGGTGCTCTGGTCAGAATTGTTCGCTCACTTTCCCAACATTTCCAAGCAGCCCTAGTTAGGATGACAGTTTGATTTTAGATTTGATCATCAACAATAAATGAAGAAACGCTAGAACGGACGGCGAGCGGGATTGATCCAATGACGAGAGCGTAATTCACACTCCTTTCTCGAAAAATGCTACCCAGACCCAATAATTATTTCCCATTTTGAGCATTGATAAATGCCTCTCCTTCACTCATATGAGTCATATCTATCACAACCATGCATGGGAGAAAGCCATGGCCGCACATTTTCGTTTCTCAGGATTCAGGATCAGACAAGAGATTTCTGTTGATGATTTTATTTAATTTTCCCAATTCAACGGCATTTCCCAGCTTCAAGAAATGCTGTTGAATTGAGAAAATTAAATAAAATCATCAACAGAAATTATTTTTTTACTACGGCAAGGGCTAGCTTCTTTGGGTAATAATGCCTGTAGGCAGTAGCATTGTTTTTACTAAATTTGGTTTAGTGTGTCACTGTCATGTTTCCTGTCAAAATTGGCAATTGCCACCAAGGAGTCTTGATATAGTTGGGTAACTTCATGATAGGGCGCTCCTGATTTTCATTCTCATCTTATGTGCGCATTGTCTATTTATTTAATTAGTAGTTTATTATTTGATTGATTGTTGTATAATGATGTACTTAATAGGATTTCCCATGAGTTTTCCCGAACCAAGTCAAAGAAGCCAAACATCCGCTCAAGGAGGCCACACAAGCGCAGTACGCCCACACATTAACCTGCTCGGGCGCCCGCGGGCACTTCAGTTATTTTGTGAAAATTGACGATCCATGTGACTGTAACGAAGCAACACTATTTGTCAGCACAAAATCCACCCCGGCGTAATTACCAACACTACCCTCCAGAAAACTATAAATAGCCACCAGGCCCTCATTTGAAGACAAGCAACCCCAGATGCTAGAGAGAGCTCTGACGTTTTCTGACGAGTACATGAAACTTAGATCGTTCCTCCACCCGGAATTCGCTCTGTTCCCTTTCTAGGTCGTCAATCATGCGATGCTCAATGACTTGGCCATTTTTTCGAAAAAAACACACTCATCAAAGCTTCTAAGACTTAGACTCCGTTTGGGGGGACTTATTTTCACCGGTCAAGCGGTTACGACCGCACGAACCAGATCATAAATTATGGTCCGGTTCGTGCGGTCGTAACCGCTTGACCGGTGAAAATAAGTCCCTCCAAACGGAGCCTTAGTGAATCCTCAACTCCATCAGACGCACTCGTCAGAGCATTGTGGACTAATTTATTTTTGTTATTCTTGTACTCAAAGTTTTGTTACGGATAGCTGGTTTGTCACTCTCTGAGGAAACTTTCAACTCTTGTAAACTCAACAAAATAGTGAATTTTGGCCCAGCACAGATCCGACCACGTGATTTTTCACAATTTTAGGGTTTTTCAAATCAAAAAAGTCTCTTGCCATTTGTTGTTGTATTTCATTAACTGTTTGCGTGCCCGACCTAATTTCGAGCTACGGCGCTCTGATTCTCTCGACTGGAAAAAAATTGGGTGATCCGCAATAGTTTGGCGCCGTCTGTGGGAAAGTATTCACAAACTCTACAACAACTCTTTGTAAACAACGCTTGCATTGCTCAAGCACTCCCCAACCAGTTGTATTGTCGAACGCGCGCCCGCTGCATACCAAGTAACATGCATGGAATCTGACAACCAAGCCCCAAAAACTCTATTGTCGACAGCACGCCTCTCGTAGAGAAGGCCATGCTTGCACCCTGTGTGGAGTTAGAGGAATGCTTATGCGTGGTAGAAGAGAGCTAAAGTCAAGCTCTAGCGCTCTTAAGAGAGTTGTATGCCCTCGACCATTCGTCTCAAAGGAACGTACATGAAGAAATTTGCAGTATAATCGATGAAGAGCACAGACAAAACGAGCTGCTGGACGATCTGGTCGAGCGCCCCACACACCTCCACCCACCATTAGCAGCCAGAGTTCATCAACAGAATTTCATAGGAAGCCAAAAGAAAAATAAGAGATACGACCCACTGAAGATGTTCAAGAGGTGTGACAAACCTCATGGTGAATCCCTCTGGCCACGGGGCATTCCTGCCATCAAGCTTTCACGTCCCTCAATACCTACAGAGCAAACATAATCCTCGCGATACCAGGCACTGAGGCCCTCCGTAAGTCCAGGCTGCTCACTAAAAATGCAGGCGACCAGTCAAAATGTCGTGAATTCCACCATGAACAAGAACACAGCATAAAAAATGTTCCAAATTCAAGGAAGAAATTGAACGTCTCGCCAGGCAAGGGTGGTAAGAGAGGTTCGTATATAACCAAACATAGGATCGATCAGTGAAGGGTCTGTCATCCGCTCACTATGAAGGGCCGGGGAAACCCCTATGGAAATCGTCTCAGGAGGAAGCTCCATATCCAGCATCAGAGCTTTACCCGCGCTTTCACGCTTCTTTATCAACTTTATTTTTCGTGAATTACTGCAAGATCAGACTCGTGAATATGACTAATAATTTTCGAAGTTTGATCATTTTGGGACAATAGAGGGCAAATATCTTCCGCGTTATCAAGACTACAAGCACACCTTGTCCAAAAAAAGGACATCTACAACACCTTATTTCGGGAAGTGCGCTCACAACACCTACCTTTGGGTAGCGTGCTCACAACACCTGCCTTCGGGAAGTGCACTAACAGCACCTGCCTTCTGGCAGTACACTCACAACACCTCGCAGGAGAGATGGACAAAAGTCCTTCTGCACCTGTCAGGCAAAATGGATAAAAGTCCTTCTACACCTCCGGACGGACGGATCCAGATCCTCTTAATGCGTGAACGAATAAAGGTTCTTTGCCAATTCCACCCGGACGAACCCCAGTCCTCCTGAGGCGAGAACGGATAAAGATTTTTTTTGTCACCTTTACTCGGGCGGACCCCGGTCCTCCTACGATACGAACGAGCCAAGATTATTTGCCACCTCCACCCGAACAAACCCCAATCCTCCTAAGGTGTGAACGAACCAAGATTCTTTGTCACCTCCACCCGGACGGACCCAAGTTCTCCCGTGGTACAAACAAATAAAGGTTCTCCGCCATCTCCATCTAGATGGACCCCGGTCCTCCTGAACGCGAAAAACAAAAGTTGTTCGCCACCTCCACCCGAACGGACCCCAGTCCTCCAGAGGCGCAAACGAAGAAAGGTTCTTTGCTGCCGCCACCAACAATGGAAAAGACCCCAAGTTGATCCAAGACACAAACGGACAAAGATCCTTCGCCACCTCTAAGGGAACGAAACCCAAAACACTCCCAAGGCGGGAATAAGTTCCTAATCCTCTCATGGAGGCTAGCTAGGGCAAACCGCGAGTCCTCCTGCGCCACTTTGCCAAAAGCAGACTCTGAGTTCTCAGGCACTATCCAGACAAAGGGGGCAAATCTCCCCTAGCATAACACTTAGGCATCAGCTCCAAGCATTCATGCCCAATGACAATCGCAAAGTCAACACGCCATGTAAAACACGCGCGTTCAAACAAGGGGGGTAAAAGCGCTCCCCGTTCAGCGATACACCCAAGGCTAAAAAAACAACTTTGTGATTCCCTAGAGATATATCACAAGTAGGAGGAAAGCTACCGTGCTAAGTTGCGCACGCTGCAGTAAGGCAGAGCTCCAGCAAAAGAAATGGAGTGTGCGTGCAATGCACATACAATCAAGTAATCTCTCAATGTCAACATCAGCAATACCTTTTGTGGCATCAACCATTCAAAGAATGGAACACCCACACGTCCCTCATGTCGTACGGAATCTCTCGCCTAGAGCAAGGCAGAGCGCAGTAACACGCTCATCCTCCTCCTCCGGCCACACCAACCCGCCTTCCACCTTGAACGGCTCTGACTCGACTCTCGATAGAAACAAGCACCAAGCCTTTTGATGATTCCTCATAAGAGCAAGAACTTGAGACCTTTGACATCTCCTGAGCAAACATGCCCCATGACAAGATGGACATGAATCCTTCTACTCTTCAAAACAAAAGCTAGTCAAAATTCCTCCCCGGGACGAACCCTGAATCCTCCTGCATCATCTGATAAACCACAGACTCTGGATCTATCTACACTGTCAGGGTAAGGGGAAGATGACCCCACTCAAGCAACAAGTCCCCATAATTTATGCTTGACAACCATGTCAGCGATTGCGCACGACCATCAAGTAATGTGAGACACAAGATACTTTCGGACCACCGACGCGCAAAAGCACGATACAACGCTAAGTTGTGTCCGCCACCGCAAGGAAAAAAGCAAAACACTGTTCGATAACTATCAAGATCACCCGCCTAATGACGAATGCAGGATCTTCACCACGCAAGACTAAAACGAGAGAAAAATTATGAGCTCAGCGCATCACATCAAGATTCGCGCGCATCAGCAAGAGAAGAAATAAGGGCAGTGCACAAACCAAAGGTACAAAGAGTACGCATGGCGCAGATGCAATCGAGTATTCTTTTAGAGTTATCCCCAACCCTCGAGACATCACGTCTTCAAGGGACAGAACACCCCTGCATCCTTCTCACCGACGAGACCTCTTGCAAAGTGTCTGACAGAGCACAATGATGAGCTTGTGCTATCGTGATAGACCTACCCTCGTAATCGTAATCTCAAGGCCCACTCAGCCAACTGTCATTGTTCTGATCCAAGGCCCTAGGACTCTATGTGATCAGCAATAGCAAAATCTTACGCTACTCCAACATCCTAAGTCACATATGCCATCAATGGCCTCCTCCTTAAAAGGCTCCGCCTCAACCTATTGATAAGAACGAACATCAAGTTCTTCTATGCTTCCATGACATGTCCAAGAATCCACCACCAACGCAAACTTTTCACTGCAACTGCACAAGCTAAGGCACATCATCATGCTCGTGCATTCATACAAGGGGAAATGTGAAAAGCGCACGCTTTCGCACCAACGCAGCACACATAGTGTAAAATAGAAGAACATTCAACGCGCTGCATGTACTACGTAACGAACAAGGGTGATGCATGAGCAATAAACTGCAAGACTCGTCGTCTAGGCGTCCACCGCAGAACACGAGTAACGCCAAGTGGTCAACGCACATGAACAAGAAGTCCTTATGGTGCACGCTAGGTGAAGTAATCCAAATTCTATAACCCCCTGAAATGAAATGATCAAGTTTAGAAATTTTCGGGCTCATCGCTCTGTGAATCATGACCATCAAAAATTAGGGGGTATTTGATAGAATTCCCATGGGTTTTCCAGATCCAAGCCAAAGAAGCCAAGCACCCACGCAAGGAGGGGCACGCAAGTGCAACACGCGTGCAACACACCCACACAGCATGCGCGCACGCGCATAACGCACGCGCGCGGAACGCGCGCGGGAACTCCATGCACTCGTGCGTAGTGTGCCAGCGAAGTGCAGGCATGGTCTCCCTGCGTGCGCATGCAGAGCTCCCCGCGCGCGCAGAGCGTGCACGCTCCAGCGGCCTCCTCCGCTGCTGGTTGCCTCCACTGTCTCCGTCGCCTTCAGCTGTCGCCGATCACCGACGCAGCTGGGCAACCTCTCGGGCCGCCCGAGCCACACGGGGGCATTTCCGTCATTTCATGAAAGACAATCCAGGTGACCGTAACAGAGCAACGTTATTCGTCAACACAAAATCCGTCATGATGCAATTACTAGCATGACCCTCCAGAAAACTATAAATAAGTCCTCGAGCCCTCATTTGAACACAAACAAGTCTAGTGGCTAAAGAGAGCGCTGATGTTTTCTAACGAGGACATGGGATATAGATCGTTCATCTGCTTGGAATTCGCTCTACTCCCTCTCTAGACCGTCAAGCGTGCATCATTCAATGTTGCAAGGACTTGGCCATTTTTTCGGAAGAACGCTCTCATCCAAATCTCGAAGACTTAGTGAATTCTCAGCTCCATTGGACGCTCTCGTCAGAGCATCGTAGACTTATTTTATTTTCTATTATTCTTATACTCAAAGCTTTGTGACAGAGAGGTGACCTGTCATCCTCAGAGGAAATTTTCAACTCTTGTAAACTCAATGAAATAGTGGATTTTGGCTCAGCACAGATCCGATCACGCGGTTTTCACCTTTTCCGGGCTTTTCACGTCAAAAAAACCTCGTCATTTGTTACTGTTTTTCATTAACTGTTTGTGCGTCCGATCCAATTTGAGGTAAGGCGGTCCAATTCTCCGGTTCGGGAAAAAACCGGGTGACCCGCGACAGTACTAATGCTTAATGTCCCTGACCAATGAAATGATGCGTGTACCTTATGATTAGTGTTTGTTACTTTTTAATATAATTTGAAAATGAAACTTCATGTTCAACATGAAAAATATTTTATGTTATTTTTTTGTCTCTAAATTAAAAAAAAAATGAACTGCAGGCCGCACAACAATTTTGGCAAACGGCTTAAATAACTTCTCCATTTGAAATAACGTCGCAAACATTATTCTTCCAAACAGTTTTACAAATTCTGCAACAAAATAAACGGCGTCCGGCAGCATTTGTCACGTCTCCTCCCCCAGCAAGGGGGAAAAGTCCCCCAAAACCTCCGTTTTGATCCTGCCTCTCATCTCCAGTCCCAAAGCCACATCTCCCCCGCCGTCTCCGCCGGCCACCGCGCCAAATGAGGCCTATTCTCAGAATCTCATGGCGAGATTCTGTGTGTATTTGAGAGTTAGGAAAACATCATATCCAAATGGAATGCCTTTTGGCCATCTAGTTGTTGAATTTTAACAGCTTTAAATAATATTTATTTGTACAGAAGTGAGGATAATTTTTTGGGAACAGAGCCCGTTCTAAGATTTGGGTGTCGAGGTTTATTTCAGAGTGGAAGTGCTGCTGATATCTCTAAGGAGCGGGCATAACACAAACGACAACACAAATGTACACAGAAGAACATGAGAAATTATGTGGTTCTGCAAAAGTTCCTTCATCCATGATTCCATGGGATGGGTTGGAGGTTTTTATTGGCGGAGTAGTACAAAACAAAGAACAAGGAGCAGCTCTTGCATTTGCTCGCGCATAGCTTATCAGAAGTAGATCTTCGCTTAGGTTTTCATTCACATTGTTATTGGCAAACCTATTTGCGCTATTGACAATCCATTGTTAATTGCAGATCGTAAAATTTTAATTACAGATCATCATGTTAATGACAGATCAAGAGAAAAAAACTAGCTATTTTTTCATATTCATAATAATTTGAACCTCCTAACTTCTTCAGAAATGATAAAACGTCATCCATTTTTGTGTACATGAAGATTAATTAGTCAAAAACAATTGAATCAAAAAAGCTATATATATTGCTCCATTCTTTGACCGGCTTCTAAATCCCAAAAAAACTGCACATAAAAAAAATAGTTTGTTATCTTCCAGCATATTGGCTAATAAGATTCAAAGTGATTAAAAAATAGAAAAACCTGTTGCATTTCTTCATTTGTTGGACAAAATTTGATGAGATGTTTTTACAAAACTACAAAAATTATTTGAATTGAGTAACATGTACAAACCATCCAATTCATTTGCTAGCAATTTCTTGACAATATCTTCCCCAACTTGGGAATAATGGAGGTAGTAGGCAATCGTCATGCATCAAAAGCACGACAAGATGATTGTCATTTATGAACCCAATGTAAACTCTCATTGGGAACGGTGAAGGTGCCGAATATAGCGGTAAAAATGTATAAGACTGAAATTTTGAGAAGTGGACATATTTGATATTATAAAAGGATGTAGCTACTAATACCATATCAGACAGTCATTCACTTGTCCAATGGTGCAGGAGAAACCGTACATTCCAAAGATGTCAATAATTCTGATTTTCTATCAAAATCATAGATTTCCGCATATAGTTTTTCATAACTTTGTAACTCAAATGAAAGAACATGTCAAACCTTTTTCCCATCATCTCTTATCTCCATTGTCATACTAATTGTAAGTGTATATTCGGACGAATAACGGGCTCGGGGGCTTTGCGCGGATAAACCCTAGGTTTAGTCATATATATACCTAGCTGGGAGCAACGGAGAGTAAGTTCCACTTAGACTTTCCTCCGGATGTTTCGAGCGCCTCTCACATTCTCGAAACAGCTCCCCTCTGGCGCTCGTTCGCGATTCTAGGGTTCGCCTTCGTTCTCGATAGTCGTCGCCGTTCTCCTTTGCTTTTTCGCGACTGTTCTTCTCAGCCTCCTGCTTCCTTCGCCGACGGAGAACGAAGGAGTGAAGAACGACGGCATCGCTCTATAAGTTGCCTACAAAGGGCTCGTCGTCGCGTTCGCTTTCGCGGAACAAAGGGTTCGTCGTCGCCGTTCTCAGCATCCTGATCGTCGATCGCTCTTGGGCCTTTCGCGTCCCCTTGAAGTCGCCTGCTTGGGCTCGCCGTCGCATTCGCCGCCGCTGAACAAAGGGTTCGACGTCGCGTCTTCCCCGTCGCGGAACCATGGCTTGCGCTCGACGATCGCCCGTTCGACGATCGCCTTTTTCAGTCGTCAATCGCATTTCCCGTTCGACGATCTCCTAACAGTTCGTCGATCGACGTTTACCGGTCAACGATTCCCGGTCGACGATTGTGCTTTTCGTTCGACGATCGTCAAGCGCTCAACGATTGCGCTTTTCCCGTTCGATGATCGCCCGGAGTTCGACGATCGACTTTTCCCAGTCATCGATCGCTTTTTCCCAGTCGTCGATCGCGTCTTCCCGATCGTCGATCGCCTATTCCAGTCGACGTTCGCCAAGCAGTTCCTGCCGCTCCACTTAGGGCTTGACTCTTCCGGCAAGGTTGCCGATCCAGTGGAGATCCTCTCCACTCTCTGCCTATTTCCTGTGAAGCAATGAGGAACTCCAGCTTCTCCTCTCCAGTGCCCATGAACAAATTGGAGAAGTTCACGACCACAGAGTTCAACGATTTGAAGTTAAACACCCAGTTCGGGATGAAATACCTGAATGTCTTCTACACCATCAAGTCTACTCGTGCTGACGTTGCTGGGACTGAAGATGAGGCGCATTGGGTCGAAGATGAGGACTTCTGCAGGATTACCTGCTGAACTGCCTCTCCTCCAACCTGACCAAGAACTACATCAAGATGCAGTCTGCTAAGGAGATCTGGGAAGCATTGGAGGAGCAATTCAAGAAGGAGGAGGACCTCTCCAAGGCTCATCTGGTGGACAAGTTCCACTCCTTCAGCTTCGACGAGGAGAAAGTCATTCTCCCTCAGGTATCCGAATTTGAAAATTGGTTGATTCCCTGCATAGTGAGTCTATTAGTCTGCCAGATAGTTTTGTTGCAGGCACAATTCTGTATAAGTTCCCTCCTCGTGGTACAATTTCAAACGGAGATGTACCGCAAGAAGATGCAGGTCGGTCTAAACGACCTCAGGCGTTTCATACGCATTAAGGACGAGAACAGGACGAAGCACGCCTTGGAAGCTGTTGGCAAGCAGAAGGCTGCTGCCCACATGATTTCAAGCTCTAAGCATGCTTCTCCCCCTCATAAGACCAAAACGTCTCGTAGTAGCCCCCAGGTTGCAGGACCGAGTAGACCCTCTAAGAAATTTAAGGGTAAATGTTTTAACTGCAACAAGTGGGGACACTGCGCATCTGACTGCAAGTTACCAAGGAAGGAAAGAACTAAGGCACCACAAGAGGGCAACCAGGCCCATCTGGTTAGTCAAGCTGAGCCATCCAACTTTTTTGTCATGGTCAGACACGAGCAGGCCAGCACAGAGTGGTTCCTGGATTCTGGGGCAATGTGCCACGTTTGCAACAATGCTAATCTTTTGATAGGGCTGAAGAATGCAAAGGAATCAGTGAATGTAGCAGATGGAGGAACAGCTGACGTATTGAAGGTGAGGAACGCAACTCTAATGCTCTCATCAGGTAAGTCTTTAATTTTAAAGAATGTAAAACTTATTCCTTTTTTATCTGTTAACTTAGTGTCTATTAGTTTATCTGTTAACTTCTGTAGCGGTAGAGTGACTCTGTCAATCAACTCTCACTACTTTGGATGTGCTTACGTCCAAAATAGGATGTATTGTCTAAGTCTAGCAAATGAGGTAGTGCAACAAACTCAATTGAATTTAGTTAGCCCTAGGACTCTACATGAGAGACTAGGACACGTAAACTATAAGAAAATGTTCCAAGTAGCTAGAACTCACAAGATCACTTTAGATACTAAGTCTCCTCTTGGAAAATGTGAAGTGTGTTCTCAGACTAAGATCACTATGAAACCTTTTGGCACGGTTACTATGAGCACAACACCTCTTGAGCTTATAAATTCCGATATTTGTGACTTTAAGAATTTTGTCACTAGAGGTGGAAGGAAGTATATGATCACGTTCATAGATGACTGCACAAGATTTTGTCATATTTCGTTGCTTAAAACTAAAGACGAAGCGTTTGAAAAATTTTGCCTTTCAAAACCAGGGTAGAAAACCAATTAAGCATGAAAATAAAGAGATTTATGAGTGATAGAGGAGGGAGAATATATATCCAGTGAGTTCAGATGCTTCCTTGCTTCACAGGGCATCATAGCAGAAGCCACTGCTCCTTACTCCCCACAATCTAACGGCATAGCCGAGCGCAAGAATAGAACGTTAACAGAGATGTTGAACTCTATGCTGCTCACTGCAGGCATGTATTCCGCTTATTGGGGAGAAGCAGTCTTGACTGCGAATCACATTCTGAATAAAGTTCCTCATGCTAAGTTAGCGGTTACACCCTACGAGCTTTGGTTTAAGCGACCCCCGTCTTAACTAGACTCAACACCTGGGGCTGTGATAACTTCCCAAAAAAGAAGTTATCTAGTACGTCATTTTGATTTAATAATCACCGTATTGGGAAACAAATGGATTAAATAAGGAAAAATATGGATAAATTCATACTTATTTTATTTGTGATTAATATGTCTAATTTTCCATTGTTTTCTTGCTAGAAATGCTGAAGAAATCGATTCGGAGAAGCAAAACTGGAATTATTTTTGGACTGCGCAGGTTGTTGCAACAACCTGAAAAAGTTGTTGCAACAACTGCTGGACGGATTTCGAATTTTAAATTCGAATTTTGCGCCAAAATGAAAACTGAAAAGATGCAACTTTTGGTAAAGGGCTGTACGTTTTTAAGAGTATAATCTCATACCATATGGGGAGAATTAATTATCATTAAGGAGGAGATATTGGAGCCATCATCTTGGAGATTACTTGGAGAAGAAGAACTTGGGCAAACCGGATCTCGAAGAAGGAGTGTTTGGGGCCGACTTGGAGAGCAATTTCCTGCACTATCTTGAATCCTTTCCATCATGTGCTGTAAGATCTGTCTTATTTTGTGTGTTGCTTCTCTTGCCATGAACTAAATTCTCCAAGCCTTGTGTAAGGAGAGTACTATGTGTGTTTTTATGGTGTATGTTTCTTGCTCGTTGAGATTTGTTGGATGTTTTGTTATCTTATGAACTTTTGAATCTACTTATGAGGTTTTTGGCTTTGATCTTTATCTTGTGTTGTGTTGCGAGAATCGAGAGAAGAGTGACATAATATATGCTTGAAGGTCAATTCATTGCACCGCAAGAATCGAGAGACGAGTGGTGTAAAACGTTTAACCAAAGATCTCCACTTTTGCGTTGTACTTCGAGATTCGAGAGAGGAGAAGTGCAATCGCTCATTAGTTCACCGTAGTTTAGAGGAGTGGAGGAGACTCCCTCCTTTTGCTAGCAATTCGATTTTTATGATAATCAATATTCTTCATTCATCCTAAGTTAGAGATAACTAGGAGAATTTAGGACGTTGGGATTTCCGAGATTCGAGAGATGAGGATTTCTTCTATAAAAATCGTTGCATGATAATTCCTTCAACACTTTCCACTAATACTATTTATCCACACCATTTAGACGCACATAGGAAATCCGAAATGCAAGGCTAATTTCTCCAATCGGTAAAAGAATTTCTAAGGATCTCCGTAGTTAAGTTAGATTAAATCTTTATTAAAATTTTTCATTACTTCCAAAATTATTTTACTCATCTTGTTTGGATTTAAAGAACGGTGTAGCTAGTACTTGCAAGTATTAGGTTAATCACTTCTCCGAGGGAACGATCTCACTCACACTTTATTACTTGTTACGGCACGTGCACTTGCGTTATTATATACATCTATTTCGGGCGTGGAGGTGTGATAACTTCCCAAAAAAGAAGTTATCTAGTACGTCATTTTGATTTAATAATCACCGTATTGGGAAACAAATGGATTAAATAAGGAAAAATATGGATAAATTCATACTTATTTTATTTGTGATTAATATGTCTAATTTTCCATTATTTTCTTGCTAGAAATGCTGAAGAAATCGATTCGGAGAAGCAAAACTGGAATTATTTTTGGACTGCGCAGGTTGTTGCAACAACCTGAAAAAGTTGTTGCAACAACTGCTGGACGGATTTCGAATTTTAAATTCGAATTTTGCGCCAAAATGAAAACTGAAAAGAGGCAACTTTTGGTAAAGGGCTGTACGTTTTTAAGAGTATAATCTCATACCATATGGAGAGAATTAATTATCATTAAGGAGGAGATATTGGAGCCATCATCTTGGAGATTACTTGGAGAAGAAGAACTTGGGCAAACCGGATCTCGAAGAAGGAGTGTTTGGGGCCGACTTGGAGAGCAATTTCCTGCACTATCTTGAATCCTTTTCATCATGTGCTGTAAGATCTGTCTTATTTTGTGTGTTGCTTCTCTTGCCATGAACTAAATTCTCCAAGCCTTGTGTAAGGAGAGTACTATGTGTGTTTTTATGGTGTATGCTTCTTGCTTGTTGAGATTTGTTGGATGTTTTGTTATCTTATGAACTTTTGAATCTACTTATGAGGTTTTTTGGCTTTGATCTTTATCTTGTGTTGTGTTGCGAGAATCGAGAGAAGAGTGACATAATATATGCTTGAAGGTCAATTCATTGCACCGCAAGAATCGAGAGACGAGTGGTGTAAAACGTTTAACCAAAGATCTCCACTTTTGCGTTGTACTTCGAGATTCGAGAGAGGAGAAGTGCAATCGCTCATTAGTTCACCGTAGTTTAGAGGAGTGGAGGAGACTCCCTCCTTTTGCTAGCAATTCGATTTTATGATAATCAATATTCTTCATTCATCCTAAGTTAGAGATAACTAGGAGAATTTAGGACGTTGGGATTTCCGAGATTCGAGAGATGAGGATTTCTTCTATAAAAATCGTTGCATGATAATTCCTTCAACACTTTCCACTAATACTATTTCTCCACACCATTTAGACGCACATAGGAAATCCGAAATGCAAGGCTAATTTCTCCAATCGGTAAAAGAATTTCTAAGGATCTCCGTAGTTAAGTTAGATTAAATCTTTATTAAAATTTTTCATTACTTCCAAAATTATTTTACTCATCTTGTTTGGATTTAAAGAACGGTGTAGCTAGTACTTGCAAGTATTAGGTTAATCACTTCTCCGAGGGAACGATCTCACTCACACTTTATTACTTGTTACGGCACGTGCACTTGCGTTATTATATACATCTATTTCGGGCGTATCAGGCTGTATAGCCTATGTCAGGGTTCCTAACCCTAGACGGTCTAAGGTTGGACCTAGGACCAATACATGTGTCTACTTAGGTTGTGCTGAAGATAGTGCTGCAGATAGGTTCCTTGATATTTCTAATAATATCATAATCGAATCTAGGGATGCAGTGTTCTTCGAGGATAAATTCTTCAAAGATAAGAACCTAACGATCCCAGGTATGCAAGCAACTATCACTGAGGAAGATCCTGAATCAGTACCGAGCACCTCCTATTCTGTTCCGGTAGATAACTCTGGCCTAGAGTCTAGGAGGACTTCAGTGAGAGAGAGAACCCCCAGAACCTTCGGTAGTGATTTTGTCACTTATCACGTTGAGGATGATCCATCTACCTTTAAGGAAGCGATGAGATCAAGGGATTCCCTACTCTGGAAAGAAGCTATTGAGGATGAGATGAACTCTCTCCTTCATTACGGCACCTGGACGTTAGTTGATAAGACAAAAGGGGCTAAAACTGTAGGGTGCAAGTGAGTTCTGAAAAAGAAGCTAAATCCCGATGGTAGCGTAGCTAAGTATAAAGCACGCCTGGTGGCTAAAGGTTTCACACAAGTAAGCGGAGTAGACTATTTTGATGTATACTCACTCGTGTGTCACTTAGCAACCATTAGGGTTCTTCTTACTATTTCGGTCATTGAGAACTTTATTGTTCATCAAATGGATGTTAAGACTGCGTTCTTGAATGAAGATCTGACCGAAGAGATCTATATGAGTCAACCTGAAGGTTTTATTATAGACGGTCATGAAAACAAGGTCTGTAAGCTTTTAAAGTCGCTATACAGATTAAAACAAGCACCAAAAATATGGCATGAGAAGTTTGACTATACTGTAAAGAACATGTGATTCATGTTGAGTTTCTCGGACAAATGTCTTTACATACGTCATAGATCAGACAAAGTCGTCATAATATGCTTGTATGTGGATGATATGTTGATTCTTGGTTTTGATCAATCCGTGTTTGATGATGTTAAGATAGAACTAATGCAGACATTTAGCATTAAAGACCTCGGTGTAGTTGACACTATACTAGGTATACAAGTGAGCTTTGGGAAACATGACATTTCCCTAAGTCAAAGTCACTACATCCAGTCCATGTTGGACACGTGGGGATACAATGAACGTAAAGCGGCTGAGACACCATACGATTATTCTAACAGCTTAAAGCCCAATGATGGAGCTGCGGTTCGACAATTAGATTATTCTAAACTGCTTGGTAGCCTCATGTACACTATGATCTGTACGAGACCTGACATAGCTTTTACGGTCTGCATGTTAAGTAGGTTCACTAGCAATCCTGGCCAAGACCATTGGGATGCCCTTGATAGACTGATGAGATACTTAAAGCACACCCGACAGTATGCTTTATGTTATAGTGGCCATCCTCTAGTTCTGGAAGATATTCTGATGCATCATGGTGCTCAGAAGTAAACGACAGTAAGTACACTAGTGGATTCCTCTTCACACTAGGAGGAGCAGTTGTATCCTGGAAGTCCAAGAGACAGTCGTGCATTACACTCTTATCTATGGAATCTGAACTCTATGCTCTAGCTTCAGCTGGTGAAGAAGCAGAATGGATAAGAGATTTGGTGATGGACATTCCACTGTCGAGCCTGAAACTGAGTTCTGTTGCAGTTTACTGCGACAATCAGGCTACTAAAATGATTGCTACGAACACGTTGTTCAATAGCAAAAGAAGGCAACTACGGATGAAACAAGCCTGGTTGACCTCCCTTACGAGTCAAGGGATTGTGAACCTCGTTGATGTGAGGTCAAAAGATAATGTTGTAGACGCCCTTACTAAAGGATTAAATAGAGCTCTCACAATCAAAACATCGAGGGAAATGAGATTAAAGTTCATAGAAATATGAAACTTTCCTCCAACGTTTATGTTTTGATACGTACGAGCCTATAGCTGTCAACATTCAAACATCTAAATAGTAACAGACTGAAAATCCCAAATAATTTCTTGATGAAAACCCAAGATGGTTGGATGCTAGTTATTCCACACTTGATAACCTAACGTCCTCTCATTGTAAGTTGATTCAAGAGTTATTCAACTGGGAATTGAAAGTTGTTGTAAATATTAACCTAAACATTATTGGTCACAACACATTATTCCACATTTGATAATGTTGCACGTGATGTGTGCCCACATGTGTTGGTGAGACACATAGTGATCAGTAATGAGTAAGGTAACATGACTAGTCCTAGTTAGACTGGATGAGATGCTGACAGAGTTACTTCACCGTTGCTAGAAGTGCTGAGCTCATTTATTAAGAGCTAGTTTATTTTAAATGTTACTGCATATTTTTATGAATTCATAGAGTCTGACTCATGAAATTTCTTGCAGGCTACGATGGAGATTATGAAGGAGCTGTAGACCTGGACATGGATGACGATGATCCACTAGATGAGTAGAATCATCAAACGTTTAATTCATGTCTCTCTTTGTTTTGTAATAATTATTCAGACTATGTTTTAGACAACATCTGTGTGATGGTTTGCCGTTTAGGCAAAATATTTATTTTGTTTTATTAGTATGATCTGTCCTGGGTGTTTTTGCTTAGTTTGGATTATTATTTTGTCTCCACTTCAGCACCTCGAAACATCACCGTTATTTGTCACGAATATAGGAGGAGATTGTAAGCGTATATTCAGACGAATAACGGGTTCAGGGGCTTTGTGCGGATAAACCCTAGGTTTAGCCATATATATACCTAGCTGGGGGCAACGAAGAGTAAGTTCCAGTTAAACTTTCCTCCGGATGTTTCGAGCGCCTCTCACACTAATGACACGATAGTCATAGTGCTCATCTCTCGCCACGTCAATCACATTCATGAGATATTTTGACACACATACTGACATTTACTTTTTTGCCATGTTAAGCAATTTTGTCTCATTTTAAACATTTTTAGTAGTTGTAATTTTGCATTCTTCTTTTTGCTCATCAACTAGTACAAACTCAAACAATGATATTTTGTGTTTAGTTGATCTATAGTCCTTCTCAAATTGCTTGTAGCTACCTCTTGACCTTCCCTTTAGTTTTGACGGAACTAAAAATTATTGTTTGGGTCAAAGAATAATTCATAATTTCACGCAATTTTCTTTTTATTTCATGTTTTTGTATGACATTAGCACTTTTGTACCTTCGTATAATGTCCTCAATCTTGATGTCTATTTCATTGTCATTCTCTTCTTCAACCTTTACCTTCTCTTTAATGTTCTTCTTTTTAATTTTAACTCTTTCCAATGTTGGTGAATCAACCACAACGGAAATGCATTGGTATGTGCAATGTAGGGTTTCAACTCATTGGGAGCATGGTAGTCCAAATGTTTGCCTACTTGTATGTGTACATACAAAATTATTTCCTGATTGTAACTTCAAAAACTCGTCATGTATAATATTCAAAGCAGTCATTGATAAGCAACCAAGCAATTCAGAGTACAAGAAACTCTTGAACTCTTTGTTTACCTAAATGACGCTTTGTCCATAAAATCTTTTAATCTCCGTGTGTTGTAAATTTATGATCTGATCGAAGGTCTTTCAAACGACGGATATGCTGTCAATTGACACTTAAAGAAACCTCTTCAAATTATTATGGCCAATTTTAATCCGATTTGTGGTTGTAGTGCCAAAATGAAAAAAACTGATCAACTCAGGCCGAAACAAAGTACTCTTTATAGGGTGATATCCATGTATTAACAGTGTATGTGTACACATCAACATATTTCTTTGAATAAACATTTCTAATAGATTGTAGCGTAGAAGTGAAATCACTCTTAGTTGGTGAATCAATCAGTCGTTGTTATTCAAGTAAAAATACTTCGCATTCTTTCCCCTTTTGATAATATTGTTTGCAGTGCGCTAGAATATTTCGACTCATGTGAACTTTGCATAAAATATTCGCTGAACGAGGAAAAACATGTTTAATGACATTCATGAGTGCTACTTCTCTATCGGTTATCGATACTTGAGGCAAAGCATTTATATCAAGGATAGACTTAAAATATTCAAGTGCTCAAACATAACTATCTCGCAGCTCATTAGAAATGAAAACAAAGCATCATAAAAACTCATATCTGTTGATGTGACTCCAACGATAAAAGTAAAAAACAAGCAGTATCTGTTTGTTTTGCATGTGCAGTCCATTAGAAATATTATTGGAAACATTTGACTAAGAAAAACTAGTCGTCCATATTTAAGTTTTATGCTATATTAATTGAAACACAACAATTGAAAAAAATTCATAGCAGAGTACTATTTGCTCCGCTTGATTCTCTACCGATCAATACTACAGAGCACCCCTACAAACATTCATCACAGATTCTATTATGCTTTGCTTAGTCACTATTTGACTAATACCTCAAAGCACCCCTACAAACATTCATATAAACAGAAATAAGATGAATATAGAGAAACAAAAAGTATACCTCAAGTCCTCAGCTCAAAATAGACATTGAAATGTCCTCTAATTATGAACTGAATTTATATTCTCAAGTAGTCAAGGTTAAACCTGCAAGAATAACGAATGATATCAATTACTGGTGTCTTGAAATCATTTGCAAAAATGCACATGCTGGAAGTCCAAGATAATTTGAATAAATTATTCAATTTATTTTTATTTCTGTGTTATTACCCGATTTACCCCTAAATATTGAGGTTGCATATCATATGGCGAACAATTACAAAAAATGATGCAATGGTTGCACACGCTGAACACTCCAAATAGCCAAACTCTCGCTGGTTTTTCAATTTTTGCTATAATGTCGACCTGTTGTCATGTTTTAGTAATTTTTAATCGATTCTATTTCAATTGCAATTTCTACAATTTCTATTTCTTCACCTAAATCAGACCCTAGAATTAATGGGCATCTATCTCACCTAAATCAATCTTCACAATTAATGGACCTAAATCAATCTTCACAATTAATGGACCTAAATCAATATAAAAATAGAGAGAACTTAAACATGTATCCGTTTTTTTAGAGGCAATGTAGTTCAAGTTTATGAACAATAAAATGACAAACAAATTAATGGACCTAATCAAGAACAATTAGGGCTTCTTTACCATATAAACAATAAAACGGCAAATAAATAAAACGGAAAATCGGGGCATTTATCTTCTTTACCTTAAGAACATCTGAATTCCAACATCAAATCTTCAATAGAGACTGCGACTCTGCGTCTGCGAGCAGCGGCGACGGGCCGACGACGAGGTCGCAAGGAGCCAGGGCAAGGAAGCAACGAAGTAGCGGACTGCGACTCTGCGAGCAGCAACGACGGCGAGGTCCCAAGGAGCGAACATCGAAGAGGAAGACGCCGAAATCGGAGAAAGAAGCCATAACAAATATCGAAATAACCCGAATGCAGCGACTCGCGAGACTGCGATGGGGTTTTATCTGCCTGCACCGACCGCCAAGTCTGGATCGTCCGGTTCACTGCCTCCCTGAACCCCTGGTTCAATATCAAAATAATAATCAATTACGGATGTGCCAATATTTAATTTTATAGGTCCTTCTAAACAGTTCCAAAAATTAATTTTTTTTTTTTGGGGGGGGGGGGGGGGGGGGGGGGCAGTGTCCCTATGGCCCCCTCTAGATCCACCCATATGTCTTTCCGTATAGTTTCATTCCAAGTCTTTTTTGGTCTACCCCTCCCTCGTTTAACATGCTTAGTGACTAGACTCTCACAACGCCTAACATGTGCCTCTAATGGTCTCTTTTGTACGTGTCCAAACCATCTTAGTCGAGCTTCTCTCACCTTCTCTGCAATTGGTGTTACACCCGTCTTTCCGTATAGATTGGGTATTTAGTAGATTTTAAAAAAAACCTTTTTAGTTTTTTTTTTACTTTTCGCTTGCCTTGCATCATTCCCGTCACTTCCTCAATGCGGCAACGAAAGACTTCTGCCGGATATAGATTTTGAAATGAAAAGCGAGCCTAAAAAAGATGTTTATATTGGTAGTCCTTATATGACTATTGATAGCCCAAAAATAATAACAGTCCAAAAATGGCTATTGACTGCCCGATAAATGTTGACAGCCCAAAAATTAAGTTTTAAAAAGACATTTTTAGGAAAAACTGTTCAACATGAAAGTTGTAGATCTCGACTAGATCTATAACTTTTATGTTGAACATTTTTTCTAAAAATGTCATATAGTAGGATTATTTTCAAAATGCGCAGAATTCGGGCGGAACTCGCATATTTCGCCCGAATTCCCCGCCTTTTGAAAATAGTTCTGGTATATAGCATTTTTGGAAAAAGTGTTCAACATGAAAGTTGTAGATCTCATCGAGATCTACAACTTTCATGTTGAACACTTTTTCTAAAAAATATCATATAGCAGATTTATTTTTTCAAAACACACGTCTTTAAATGCCCACTATCTCCCATGAACCGCCTCGCCCTAAGAGATCTCCTCATCATTGCCCTCCCACTAATTAAATAAATACCCTGTGCTTAAATAGTTGGAAAAATAATTGCATTGGTGGCCCTGCTGAGAGTTCCAACAACGCGTCATGTGCCATACTGTTTGGGAGCGGTGGCCTTCGGCAACCACAAATTGTATGGTGTTTGGCTAGCTCAAGTCGCGGTCGCCCCATTGTCAAATCTTTCGTTTTCATCAAATCCGGACCACTGGTCCAATAGAGGTATGCCATTTAATACTTCGGTTTTTTTTCCTACCCTATTGATGTGAACTGCCCTTGAAATTTTCCAACATCTGCTCAATATCGGCTTCTTCCTCATATGCTAGGGTTTCCTCGAGTTCTCCATCACAACAGCGCATCTTCTGCGTCCTAGTTCGGGGTTTCTACCCACTGTGTTGCAAGCTTTTTCTTTTCTCACAAAATACTTCATAATATTGTATAGAAATAGTAAAAGACTTCAAGGAAGTTTCAGAATCTCCGAGCAAAAAGATTCAATAAAAAGACTGCGTTTTTTGATGTCAATGAAATGTTATAATATAGACTGTGGAAGAGAGTAAGGCTCCGTTTGACGTGGCTTATCACGGCTTATTTGCTCCGGTGAGGTTGGACAAAAATGACATTGTCATGCCAAAATCGTATGTCCCAAACTAGTTTCTTTATTGGTAACAGTAGTAACATTTGTCATACAAAACATACAATGACGTTTTTGCCCAACCTCACCAGAGCAAATAAACTGCGATAAGCCGCACCAAACGCAGCCTAATACTCATTAGATTCAGGGAAACTATAAAAACTCTAGTGGCATATGGATTTTTTTGATTTATAATTTAGGCTTTTACTTTTTTGCACTTATTTTTTTCTACTCTATGTTTGTTGATTATTTAGTCTATTATTTCTGTGAATTTTTGTAAATATTTTGTGATTTGTGCAGGCTCTGGAAAGAGATTTTTTTTAGAATTCTCTATTCACTCGTGTTCTCTCCAGAGGAATATTTATTTCGCACTTTCAATTGGTATTAGAGCGAGGTTCACCTGTAAGGATTAAAACATTGGTGAATTAAGATTCTGGCTCTGAATATTTTTGTTAGAAATTTTCTTAATTCACCAAAAGGCATCAACAAATGACTATATGTCTCAATCTTCATGTCTCCTATGTACAACTTAAATAAGTTTATTCTATGACGGTCTAAAAATAAAGTTGTATATGAACTTTATGTTGATGATCACATAAGGCACTATGAGAAGTTCAAAATAAAGCCTGGAGATGATGAACAAAATGATAAGTTGCCCAACATTTGACCAAGGAGGACCTCCCATACACCTATGCTATCAAAGAACCCATGAAATTTAAATAGATCACCATATATGCTCTCTATAGTAGGATTTAGTCATTTGAACTAGCTATCTCATAGGGTAAGGGAGAATAAGTAGCTAGCTACACCCACAAGCTAATTCCACAACAGTTAGTGGTCATTGCTGCCACAGAAGGAAGAAAATCTCTGATTTCTTTTACAAATGTGAAAATCTGCTTCGTAGCCAAAAATGCTTTTGGCTGGAAGAAGAAGCATTTTTCTAAATATTGAAGCATGGAGAGAGACTCTAAGAGCCACAAGCATGGAAATAAAAAAAACTGATACAGTTGAATGTTATTATTGAAGGAAGGGTGATCATATATCCATTGAGTGCAAAAAGAAAAAAAACATAACTTGAAACAGTTTAAAGGAAATGCTGAAGGTAGAAGAAGACTCAACAAGATTGAGAATGACATGATTGCCAAAAACTAGAGTGAGACCTCCTCCACTAATAGGAGCTCAGACTATGAGAGTGAGGAAGAAAAAAAAGTCAGGTGTCTAATGGCTTGGAAGAAGAAGAAGTAAACTGCATATCTCACGAAGAAAAAAAGTGCAACAGATCCCTGGACGAGGAGGATGTATGGTGCAAATCCCTAAAAGAAAAAAGTGAATGATGAACATCATAGTAGAAAGAAGAAACCTCAAACTTCTTGGGGGTAATATATTTTAATTATTTTGATATCTTTACCCCATGAATTTATGAATGTTCTTGAGGGCCAGTGCCTAAATAATCTTGAGTCTGAAAAGAGGATCAAGACTATTTAAGAAGAGCGGGGAAAATGATGCAACCTTCTTCCTGTTTTCCCGTAAATACAACCGATAATTCCAAATCCACAGATTTACCAAGAGAAAATAACATCCACCGCTTAATATTACTAGCAGACGGTTAATAACACCACAAAAAATGTCAAACATATAACGATCAGTCCTAAGGAAGGAGAAGACCTCCCTGAACAGACGATACGCAAAGGAGAGGGGGACTACCGTTCTCCACACTGCCAACAAGACGCGGTTCACACAATAGTTCAAGCATAAGCAACCCTAAACCAACATAACTATTTATACGAAGCTATTACCCAAACAAAATACCCAAAATACCCCCCGAAGATCACCCGCGCGTGCGCCGCCCAGATTGGATCGCATCAAATACCTTCCCCATTAGATGTTCCTTGTCCCCAAGGAACAAAATGAGGATACCTCTTCTGCAGCAGCCAAAAATCTTCTCATGACGCTTCGGCTCGCGAGCCGCCCGCCCACTTGATGAGGAATTGAGTGACCGCGTGTCCATCCCGATTGATGATTCTTCGGCCTAAGCTCTTCAATGGTTCTACCAGCACGTTCCCTTCCGATGTCACCGTCGAAGGTAGCGACCCAGGTTGGCGGGGTGGTTCTCCTAGGTGCTCCTTCAGCTGGGAGATATGGAAAGTCGCGTGAATCATAGCGTCGGCGGGGATCTTCGAGCAATATGCAAACTTCCCTACCCGCTCCAACACCTTGAAGGGTCCGAAAAATTTGGGAGACAATTTCTCGCAACCATGCTCTCACAAACTAACTTGTCGATTCAGTTGGAGCCTGATGTAAACCCAAGAGCCAACCTCCAACTCCCTCTCAGGCGCCCCTTGTACGCCAAAACCTTCATCCTGTTTTGCACTTCGGCTAAATTTTGTTTCGATATGGACATCACCCTTTCCCGGGCCTCAAGAGTGCGGTCAACCTTCTCCACTGCAGATTCACCTTCGATGTATGGTGCGGGCAGCCGAGCTTCTCGCCCATATACCGCTTCATAGGGTGTCATTTGTATCACATCGTGGAATGTGGAATTGTACCACTATTCGGCTAAGGGCAACCACTCCACCCAACTTCGTGGCCGCTCATGGCACATGCAATGCAGATATGCTTTCACGCACCGGTTCACCACTTCCGATTACCCGTCGCTTTGGAGATGATAGGCCGTGGAATGATGAAGTTGAACTTGCAAGATGCGAAACAACACAATCCAGAAATCACTTAAGAAAACTGCATCACTCACAATGGCGGTTGGGAGACAATGTAACCAAAAAACTGAGTTGTGGAACACTCCCGCCACTATTTCAGCCGTGGACAGGTGAGTTAAGGCCATGAAATGGGCCTGCATGCTGAGTCGGTCCACAATCACTAGTATCACTGATTTCCCTTGGCTCTTCGACAGTGACTTGATGAAATCCATTGAGATTTCCTCCCAAATGCGCTCCGGAATAGGTAGGGGCTGAAGTGACCCTATGGGCAGTTGATTAGACGCCTTGCAAGTTTGACAAATCGGATACCGTTGTATATATGTGTATACTTCCTGCTTCATCCTCTTCCAAAAATAGATCTTCTTTAAGCGGTGGTAGGTTGTCGTGACACCCGAGCGTTCCCCCATTGCGCTATCATGAAATAATTGGAGCAGTCGTTGCTTGAGTCCCGCATCATTGTCGACAACAAGTTTCCCTTTTCGGTGGAGCACCCCCGTCTCCATTCATAGTGCAGTTTGTTTGCTTCATCGGTCTCCTTGTCGACAATTATGCGTTGAATGTGATCATCCTTCTCCCATGAGTTTCGGATTGCTCGGAGAATTTCAGATTTAATTACCACCATTGCCTCGAGCTCCCCCTCCCATTGCTCAAACTTTCGGGACAATGCGTCTGCACAAGCATTCTCCTTGCCGTGCTTGTACTGGATCTGAAAGTTGTACCCCATCAACTTTGCTATGTATCGTTGTTGGGCCGCAGTAGCAATCCTTTGCTCGAGAAGGAATTTCAGACTCTGGTGATTGGTTCGGATGATGAACGACATGCTAGCCAAATAATGCCGCCACTGATGAACTACCACAACCAATGCTAGGAGTTCCTTCTCATAAGTCGAAAGGCGAGCGTTCTTCGGCCCCAGTGCCTTGCTGAAGTACACCACTGGTTGACCTCCTGCAACAACACTGCCCCAACCCCCCGTGTCTGCCGCGTCTGTTTCTACCACAAATGTCTTCTGAAAATCCGGTAACTGGAGCACCGGGGGCTGCAATACCGCACATTTCAGTGCGTGGAATGCGTCCTCTGCTTCCTGTTCCCATATAAAGTTGTGTTGATGTAGCAAAGAAGTGAGCGGTTTGGCTAATAACCCATATCCCTTAATAAAGCGCCGGTAATATCCGGTTAACCCCAAGAACCCTCGCAATTTCTTTAGGTTGGTGGGGATCGACCGGTCAAGCATCGCTTGGATTTTACTCGGATCGGTTGCGACCCCTTTGCTCAAGATGAGATGACTGAGGTATTGTATTTGTTGCATTCTGAATTGACACTTGCTGTGCTTGGGGAAGAGTTGCTGCTCTCTTATGATTTGGAGATATTGCCGATAGATGCTCCAAGTGGTCCTCCCATGACCGGCTGAAGACGAGTATGTCATCGAAGAAGACCAAAATGAATTTCCGAAGCTGCTCACGAAATATCAAATTCATCATTCTTTGGAATATCGACGGGGCGTTGGATAGCCCAAAGGGCATCACGAGGAACTCGTAATGCTCGTGATGAGTGCTGAATGCGATCTTGGAAATATCGTCGGGTGCCATGCGAACCTGATGGTAGCCCACCACAAATCTAATTTTGAAGTGACAACCGCGCCATGCAGTTCTTCGATCAACTCTTCAATAACCGGGATCGAGAATTTATCTTTGATTTTGTCTTTGTTGAGTTACCTATAATCAACACATAGGCGCCAAGTACCATCACTTTTCTTCGCCAAAACCACCGGAGATGCGAAGGGGTTGTTGCTATGTCGAATCATTCCCGCATTCAGCAATTCGTCCACCATTTTCTCGATTATTTCTTTTTGTACAAGAGGATATCGATAAGGTCTGATGTTCAACGGGGCCGCCCCATCCTTGAGTGGAATGTGGTGCTCATGGTGCCGGTTTGGAGGTAGTCCATTGGGTTCGACGAACAAGTTCTGAAAGTGTTCCAACAATGCTTGAATTTGAATTTCCTCCTGCTCGGTGAGATGACGATGCCCAGCAGCAGGCTGAATGTTGTGCTTGGTCTGGAGTACTTTTACCGGAATGCTGGCAACATTTATGACTTCTCCCTCCGCTGTTGCATCACCGACAATCTGACAGAGTGCCAACATGTTAAGTTGCCCACTCCTGCTAATCAATTTCTGTGTTTGCCTCGGTCGTAGCCACGTGCTGGCCGTGTGCTGGGAGCCCCGTAAGGAGATCTTCCGTCTGTGGGTTGTGAATTCCATTTTCAGATTTTGAAAGTCCCATTGAACTACGCCCAGGGTGACGACCCACTGCACCCCCAAGACCATCTCACATCCCCCTAGCAGAAGCATCAACATATCTGAGGTGAAAATTATCCCTTGCATCTTCCACTTGAAGCCCAAAGCTTTATGTGAGCTCGTGATTGTCTTATCATTCGCCACCGCTACTTCGAAACTGGAAATAGATGTCAACTCACACTGTAAACGCACCGCCGTGTCCATGTCCAAAAAATTATGCATACTGCCTGAGTCGCTCACAACATAGATTGGTTGCCCTTTGTAGGACGATGTGACCCACATCGTTTGGAAATGTGTTGTCCCATCCAAGGCGTGGACTGAAACATGTGGCGTCGGAGCGACCTCCTACTCTTCCATGACGGTGAGATCCTCCATTTGCTGAATTTCCATCACCTCCTCGTCCTCCTCTGCATCTTCGGTCACCAACTCTAAGGCATACGATTGGCGGAGTTCCAAACAACGGTGCCCCAGTGTCTATTTGTTGTCGCATCAAAAACATAGCCCCTGTCTTTGTTGCTCATCCATGTCGGTTGACGAGAGCTTCCGACCGACATGTCCCGGTTGCCCCCCCAGTTGATTGGAGACGGTTGGGACACCCTACTGTTGACCGACCACTGTAGGTTTGGTGGATGAATGCCTTCGGGTCTCCTTTGAAAACCGATTCCATGAGTCAGAAGGGTACCTTCTGGCGCTACAAATCAACTTTTGCTCTTGTAGCCGGGCTAGCGAGATGGTCTCCTGAAGTGATTTGGGTTGGAACTTGCGCACTGCATATTCAATTTCTCCCTTCAACCTCGTTAAGCAAAAACTGATGGCGTGTTCTTCCGGGATGGCCCCCCGATGTAGGAGAAGGTCGAATTCGTCCAAGTAGCTTTGCACTAAGCCCTTCTGTCACAGGTTCATCTCGCTGAGGGGATCATCGAACACCATAGAACCGGACCGACTGTGGTGCGCCTTACAATACTCCTCCCAGGACGGTCACGGCCGAGTTAGGTGGGTCTTCATGAATCCCTGATGCCAGTACAGTGCTTTGTCATTCGCCACCGCTACTTCGAAACTGTGAATAGATGTCAACTCACACTGTAAACGCACCGTCGTGTCCATGTCCAGAAAATTATGCATACTGCCTGAGTCGATCACAACATAGATTGGTTGCCCTTTGTAGGACGTCGTGACCCACATCGTTTGGAAATGTGTTGTCCCATCCAAGGCGTGGACGGAAACATGTGGTGTCGGAGCGACCTACTCTTCCGTGACAGTGAGATCCTCCATTTGCTGAATTTCCATCACCTCCTCATCCTCTGCATCCTCGGTCACCAACTCTAAGGCATATGATTGGCGGCGTTCCAAACAACAGTGCCCCGGTGTCTATTTGTTGTCGCACCAAAAACATAGCCCCTGTCTTTGTTGCTCATCCATGTCGGTTGACGAGAGCTTCCGACCGACATGTCCCGGTTGCCCCCCCAGTTGATTGGAGACGGTTGGGACACCCTACTGTTGACCGACCACTGTAGGTTTGGTGGATGAATGCCTTCGGGTCTCCTTTGAAAACCGATTCCATGAGTCAGAAGGGTACCTTCTGGCGCTACAAATCAACTTTTGCTCTTGTAGCCGGGCTAGCGAGATGGTCTCCTGAAGTGATTTGGGTTGGAACTTGCGCACTGCATATTCAATTTCTCCCTTCAACCTCGTTAAGCAAAAACTGATGGCGTGTTCTTCCGGGATGGCCACCTGATGTAGGAGAAGGTCGAATTCGTCCAAGTAGCTTTGCACTAAGCTCTTCTGTCACACAGGTTCTTCATGTCGCTGAGGGGATCATCGAACACCATAGAACCGAACCGACCGTGGAGCGCCTTACAATGCTCCTCACAGGACAGTCACTGCCGAGTTAGGCGGGTCTTCATGAATCCCTGATGCCACTACAGTGCTTTGTCTTCCATGTGCACAGAGGCGATTTGAACTTTCATATCCTCCGGTGTGTCGTCCACTTTGAAAAATTGATCTCACTTGTAAATCCAATCAAGAACCCCTTCTCCAAAAAAACGCGGGAACTCGATGCGAGAGAAGTGAGTTGCCACGCGGTTCCGACTGACAAAAGGGGTAAAGGAACCTTCTGTGCAGCTGGATTTATCCGCCTTGAGAATGGACATGATCTCCCCGACCTCCTCGGAGGTCCGGCCCTGTTGCTCCGACAGCTTTTGGAGGGATCGGGCTAAAGCTTCGTGGTTCTGTCGGAGCGCCTCCAAGTCGCTGGGTGCCTTCTTCGATCGAGTGGCATCAGAAACAGGCATGTTGCCGGCTGGATCGTGCAAGCTCTGATACCTTGATGCAATCTTCTTCCTGTTTTCCCGTAAATACAGCCAATAATACCAAATCCACAGATTTACCAAGTGAAATTAACATCCACACTACTATTAATAGCTGACAGTTAATAACACCATAGAAAATGCCAAACAGTTAACGATCAGTACTAAGGAACGAGAAGACCTCCCTAAACAGAAGATCCGCCGAAGGAGAGCGGGACTACCGTTCTCCACACAACCAACAAGACCTCGTTCACACAATAGTTCAAGCATAAACAACCCTAAACCAACATAACTATTTATACAAAGCTATTACCCAAACAAAATACCCAAAATACCCCCCGAAGATCGCCCGCACGTGCGCCGCCCAGATTGGATCGCATCAGATAAGAAATTAGTCACATAATTCTCAAAAGCTCATGAAGAGCTTGACCGCATAAATGATAGGTGTGAAAAGCTAAAATTATAACTAAAAATCATCAAGCAAGATTTCAGAAATGGGGATTAGAAGCTGTCCCCTTTATTAAAGTAACTCAAGGATCTCTTCCATTGGGTAAATATTTTCCTATCTTTATTTCTGGAGGAAGAGTAAATGAGAAGAACGATGATTGGTGTTTAAGACAAATCGAAAAAAGAGGAATCCTTCTAAACCTGTGAGAAAATAGATGCAATATGCTCCTCACTCTTATCACCCTCTCCCTAATAATATTCCTCATTATGTTAGGAAAATAAAATAAACGAATGTATTTCTCATCTAATCTAGTGTCTTCCTTGTTGTGACAGCTTTATAGTACATCTGTATCAGTTTTTCTAGAAGCATCTTATAATCAGTATAAATACATGTATTGGCATCACTTTTGAATGAATGAAAAAAACATTTCCTGCTGCCTTTGTTCCTTTCTTGTTGCTTCCATTGCCTTGTCCTCCTGGTTGTCTGCTTGGTCCTATTCTCACATTGTGGTACTGGTATCAGAGCCAGGTTCGCCATCAAGGATCGTGTAGCATCTGAATCATGCGATCATAATGCAAAGATCTTATCATATGGCGTCTTCATCTTTCAACCAAGCATTCTTGTACACCCAAACCGGCACCCTTATCTTTGAAGGCGAAGCATATGACTTCTGGAGTAAACAAATGAAGGTTTACTTCTTATCTCAAGGGTTGTAGGATTTAGTCCAAAATGGATTCCAACAGCCCACTGGAGAAACACAGGATGCTGCACAACTCAAAACTCTGCAAGAAAATCAGAGACAAGACGCAAAAGCCATTTTGGCAATCCAACAAGGGGTCGAGAGATGAATCCTTCCCCTAATAATTGATGTGGAGACTGCCAAAGATGCTTGAGAAATTTTAAAAACAGAATTCAGAGGAGATGAGAGGGTTATTTCCATTAAGCTAACAGTTTTGTGGAAGGACTTTGATACAACCAACATGAAAGAAGGAGAAACAATTCATAGTTTCATCCCAAGGATAACCTCTTTAACAAACCAACTCAAAACCTATGGAGAAGATCTTCCAAAAAGAAGAATCGTTTTAAAATTAATCAACAGCCTTTCCCCAAGGTTTGAGCATGTGGTGGCTGCCATACAAGAGGCAAGAGACCTCTCCATACTCACCGTAGTTGATCCAATGGGATCATTACAAGGCCACAAAAAGCGAATGAAGAAAAAGGAGACTCAAATAGAGCAAGCCATTCAAAGTAAGTTGCTTCTTACCCCTGAAAAGAAAAAAAGACTGGAAAGTAAAACATAAAACCGAGAAACCTGGAAGTTTTGAAAAGGAAAAGAAATACAAAAACAAAAATGCCAATCCATTTTGCATATTGTGCAATAAGAAAATACATAATACCAAAGATTGTTTTTCCAAATGCACAAGATGCAAAATACAAAATCATTTAAAAAATGATTGTTGGTTCAAATATTCTAATCCATTGAAGAATCCAATGTTAGTGAACAGGATCAAGAATCCTTGTTCTTTGCCAACACTTCCCCAAGCCAAACTAAAGAAGAAGTATTGGCTTTTAGATAGTTGTTGCTCCAACCACATGACCAACAATAGAATGGCTTTTACTCAACTTGATGAAAAGGAGAAATCTGAAATCACCATGGGAAACAGAGAAGTGTCCACAATAGAAGGAAAGGGCTCAGTAGCAGTAAAACTGAAGAATGGAGAAACAACACTTATCCATGATGTCCAGTATGTGCCAGGCCTAATACAAAATCTGCTAAGCATAGGGCAACAGATGATCAAGGGATATATCGTGTTGTTTGATTAAGACGAATGCAAAATACTCTGCATAAGTGACAAAAAACATGTAGCCACTGCTAAAATGACAAAGAACAAGATATTTCCTCTATATATAAATCAAATTATTGTTGCAAAGGACCTTACCCCATAGGCTCAATCTGCAAGGACTTCAGCAAACTTCAAGTTGTGGCATGCAAGGTATGGGCATATCAATTATAAAAGTTTCACTGATCTATGTGATTTGATAGAGGACATTCCAAAACTTCGAGCCAGCGAGGGAATTTGTGTCGCCTGTGTCCTTAACAAGATTCACAAAGCTCCCTTCCCTCACCAAACACATTGGAGAGCTTTAGAAAACTGGAATTAATTCATCTAGATATCTAGGGACCAACCACCACTCCAACTTGGATGTGGAAGAGGTACTACCTGTTGTTTATAGATGACAAGACCAGAATGACCTGAATCTATTTTCTAAACCAAAAATCTGAAACCCTCCAATACTTTATTCAATTCAAAAACTATGTAGAAAATCAAACTAACCTGAAAATTAAGGGCCTATGAACTAACAGTGGAGGAGAGTTCATTAGCTGTGAATTTCAAAAGTTCTGTCAAAGTCATGGAATAAAGAGGCAATTAACAGCCCCTAAAAATTCACAGTAGAATAGGGTTGTGGAAAGAAAGAATAAGAATATAGTAGAGATGAAGAACAATATGCCTCAACATAAACAAATGCCAAAATAATAACGGGGAGAAGCTATGAATACGACTGTATACATATTGAGTAGATCTCCAACTAGAGCTCTTCCAAAGTCAACCCGGTATGAAGCATGGTATCATAAAAAACCAATTGTCCAACATATGAGGATTTTTGGAAGCATTGCCTACTGTCTACTACCAAAAGAAAATAGAGATAAGCTAGAAAAGAAGGGAGAAAAGCTTTTAATGGTTGGCTATAGCCATGAATCCAAAGGTTATAGGTTATTCAACCCAGCAACAAAGAAGCTGATAATGAATCCAAATGTAGTTTTCAATGAAGAAGACACCTGGTGCTGGGACATTCCAAAGGATTAGAATCAAGCTCATGTTGACCCAGAGGAAGTTGAGGTTGAAGTCACTCCAGAAGTTGAGCCTTCACCACCTTCCAGTCCTACGGGGTCATGTTCTTCACCTCAATCTTCTGAGGACAGTAGTGATTCATCATCTCCAAAAAAAAGTACCGTTCCATTTCCGATATCTACAAATCACAGACTGTAGCACTATTATGCAAAGAACCAACAAGCTATAAAGAAGCAATTAAAGAACCCAAATGGATCACTGTAATGAACAATGAGATGCAGATGATTCATAAAAACAAAACCTTAGATCGAGTTAATCCCAAAACCTCCAAATAGAAAAATCCTTGGGCTGAAGTGGATATATAGAAAAATCCTTGGGCTGAAGTGGATATGTAAGTAAAGCTGGTTGATAAAGGTCGAGTCCAAAAAAATAAGGCATGATTGGTAGACAAAGGATACTCGCAGAAGCCGGGCAGGGACTTCACTGAGACTTTTTCTCCATTAGTAAGGATGGAAACCATCAGAGTTCTCTTAGCTTTTGCCGCACAAAATAATATGCAAATTCATCAATTAGATATGAAATCCGCCTTTTTAAATAGGGATTTAGAAGAAATATTAGTCTATCAACCAGAAGGGTATGCATAAAAGGGAGAAAAACAGAAGGTATGCAAGCTTTAAAAAGGCACTCTATGGCCTTAAATGAGCGCCTCGTGCATGGAATAATAAAATTAATCAATACTTACACGATAAGCATTTCACTAAAACCCCCAATGACCTAACTTTATATGTTCAAAGAACAAACAAGAATGATTTCTTGTTAGCATGCATATATGTTGATGATATCCTGGTGACCGGCTCATCTCCAGCTTTAATATATGAGTTCAAAGAAATGATGATGAAAGAGTTTGAAATGAGCAATTTAGGAATCATGCAATACTTTCTAGGCCTGCAAATTCTTCAACAACCAGACAAAGTTTTCATCTACCAACAAAAATATATCTTAGAACTGTTAGAAAAGTTTGGATGAAAGATTGCAAGCCGTGCATCACACCAATGTCTACATGTGAGAAATTAATTAACAGCAAAGAAGAAGAGGAAGTGTATGAGGAACTTTATAGAAGTATTGTTGGATCCCTAATGTTTCTAACAAACATTCGCCCCGACATTGAATATGCAGTAAGCATAGACTCAAGATTCATGAACAATCCCAGTCCAGTTCACCTAAAAACAATAAAACACATTCTCAGATACCTTCAAGATACCAAAGAATTTGATCTATCCTATTTTAGAAAAGATGGAGAAGAAGGGAAGAAGTTAATTGGGTATTCTGACAATGATTGGGCCGGTTGCTCTGAAGTTCGCAAAAGCACTAACAGTTTTTTATTTCAATTTGGAAAAAATATCATTTCCGGGAGCTCACGAAAGCAGAAATGTACAACACTATCTTCAACCGAGGCAAAATATGTCGCCATTGGTGAAACTGCAAAGGAGAACCTATGGCTAAAATGACTATTAGAAGAAATAAGGAAGGGGGATCAACCGAAATTAAGGTCGATAGCACCTCTCCTATTGTCATGTGCAAAAACCCTGTTTTCACAACAGGACAAAACATATCCAACTCAAATATCATTTCATTAGAGAGCTTGTCGAAGAACAGCGATCCATCTCAGATTCTCAGCTATTGCAACACAAAGGAGCAAGTTGCCGATGGTCTCACGAAGCCGCTGCCTGCCGACAAATTTCTTGCCTTATGTATTTCTCATCTAATCTAGTATCTTCCTTATTGTAACACCTTTATAGTACAACTGTATCAACTTTTTTAGAAGCATCTTATAATCAGTATAAATACATGTATTGGCATCATTTTTGAATGAATGAAAATAACATTTTCCGCTGCCTCTATTCCTTTCTTGTTGCTTCTGTTGTAATATGTAATATGTGTGTGTAACCTATAAATAGCCAAGATGTGGCCCTAATAATAGAAGGGTTTTATTTCAACTTGGTATCAGAGGCTAGGTCTCGCCGTTTCTACCGATCGTTTACCCCGATCTTTCTCCCGAACGAAGCCGCTGACGCCGATTCCGCTGCCGCCGACGCCGATCCTGCTGCTTCTCGCCGTCCCTATCGCCGATCGGAGGAGGCCTAGCCGTCACCTGCGTCCGCCTCCTCCCGATCGACAGCCGGCTGCCTCCCGATCTACAGCCGGCTGCCTCCCGATCTACAGCCGGCTGCGCCCGCTCACGCCCGTCTAGGGCTGCCAGAACACTGCCTCTAGGGCTGCGGGAATAGCGATCCCGTAGCCTCCGGAGGCCGCTGTCTCTGCTCCTGGCCGCCGACCTTCATGCTCTAGTGCCTCCTTGCGTCACTCCTGATGCGGTGATCGGATCTAGGGCAGGCTGATGTATTTCGTAATACCGAACGAGATGCAGTGATCGGTTGGAAGTTGACCTATGGAGCCGAAGGAGGGAACGATGGCGGACGTCTTCAAGATGTTGGGCCCGGACGAGTTGGCCAAATTGTCGAGGGTGTTGGGTTCATCTCAACGGCCTGCGAAACTGGAACTTCCACCGATCGATCTTAAGTTGGATGGACTGACGACCTACCTGAGTTGGTCACGCCGTGTGAAGAAAATCCCGGCAGCAAAGAAAGTTGGAGGTTTTCAGACAGGGGCGTTGAAGAAACTGGAGAACTCGGATGGAGATGAGTGAGAGTCGGCCCATATGACCGTGTTTATGTGGCTTATTAGCTCGGTTGTCCCATCGATTGCCATCACAGTAGATGGTCTCGAGACAGTCATGGAGGTCTGGGACAAGCTGAAGAGCACATATGATGGTGTGGGGAACACTTTGCGGGTCTTACAGGTGAAGGGAGAAATTGATGACACTGTTCAGGGGGAGAAAACGGTGCAGGAGTATTCCTCCGAGTTGGAGCGAATACGGGTGGACTACGATCACGCCTCTAGTGGATGTGTTGCAGTGATCCACGGTGTCGGGCTTCCAAAATCATCGTGGAAGAAAGAATGATGAAGTTCCTAAAGGGGTTGGATGACAAGTTCGATCAGCAGAGAGCTCTACTCCTATCAAGTACTATGATTCCTACCCTTACGAAGGCCATCCCCGCTATGATTCAGGAGGAGACGCGTCTCAAACTGCAGGCAGGGAGCAGACCCTCCTGAGCATGATGGAGGGTATCAAGAGGAAGCAGGCCGACGAGAGGAGCAGATAGGGAGCTGTGGGGTGGGGGGGGGTCGCTATGTACGCCCACCCACCTCCCAATGGATCTCTTGCACTGACATCTATATCTCCTTCCAGAGCATCAGACTGGATCATCGACTCAGGCGCATCCCGCCATATGACAGGAAATGCAAGCGAGTTCTCCTCCTATACCCATCTAGCCACGACGGATAACATCCAGACGACGGACGGTACGTTTCAGCCAGTGGTCGGTAAGGGTACTGTTAATTGTTCAGGTTCGGTAACACTTTCCAATGTTTTGAATGCTCCTTCTTTCCCAGTTAGCCTTTTATCCATTAGTTCCATAATTATTCAGCTAAAATGTGTTGTTTCCTTTTATATACCTAAGGTGACGTTCCAGGAGAAAGGGACGAGGCGGATATTTGGGACTGGGACTTGGCATGATGGGCTGTGGTTTCTGGATCGGGAAGGACTAGATGCGTCTTTGATCTCTGCGATAGAGACAGCGAGAAATGGAGGACAGAAGATGAGTGCAGAGGATGTGCTGATACTCCATCACAGACGGTTGGGCCACCCTCCTTCAGGACTGTAGCTAGGTTGTTTCCTACTGTTTTTGATGCAACAAATAAAACAAAGTTGGTGTGTGATGCATGTGATTTAGACAAACTCACTAAGAGTTTTTATGCTAGTATGGGCCGAAGAAGCTCTTCTATTTTTGATGTTATTCATTTTGATATCTTGGGACCTTGTACTGTAAGCTTTTTAAATGGTTATAAGTATTTTGTTACTTTCATTGGTTGTGCATCTCGTGTTGCATGACTGTATTTGATGAAAAATAAAAGTGAGGTGTTCACCTGCTTCCGAGATTTCCATAAGCTTGTACAGAAACAATATTACCCTGTGATCAAGGTGCTAAGGTTACACAATAAAACAGAATACACCAACAAAACAATGGGGGGAATACTTATCAACTCATGGGATAGTGCACCAGACCACCTGTGCCTACATACCAGCACAGAGCAGAGTGGCGGAGAGGAAGAACAGACACCTTCTGGAGGTGGCAAGGAGTATGATGCTAAACATGAAGGTGTCTCAGAGCTTGTGGGGTTATGACGTGTTAACAGCGGCACAACTGATCAACATGATGTCGTCACAGGTACTCGGGTGGAGGTCCCCGTGCCAGCAGCTACATGGACACAATGGGGGGATACTTCCCTTGAAGGTATTCGGGTGTGTATGCTTCGTGAAGGACAACAAACCGGGTGTTGGTAAGCTTGATGCAAGGGCAATCAAGTGTATGTTTGCGGGCTACTCTCGTACTCAAAAGGGTTACATGTGATGAAGGCTCGTGGAGAAAAGATGCTTTGTGCGCATGAATGTGGTCTTTAGAGAGCTGAAACAGTACTACCGACAAGAGGGAGCCCTACCTACATTAGTCTCATCAGATAAAGAAAGTACAATGATAGAAAGAGAGATGTTGTGACAGATCTAGGAGTATGGCAGGGAGGATCTGCGGAGGAGCAGGAGAGCGATGATGAGCAGGAGGAGGAGATTGAGGAGCAAAGGCAAGGTGTGAGACCCACGGCTCAGGGGGAACTGCTGACATACAGTAGAAGGAAAAAGCCTCCAGCAGTACCAGATCCAGGGTCGGTGCCCAGCCAAGCTCCTAGTCCAGTGCTTGCGTCGCCCCCCTCTTCTGGAACACCTACACCTCCACAAGCCTCAAGTGATATCCTTTCTCTTCTCTTATGTTACGGAAGACTACTCGTAGCAATGCGGGAAATCCTCCTAACAGATACGGTTGGGAACTCGCGTCCTTTGTCTCGTATGATCATATCTCCCCTACACTGGTGTGAAATAACAGCAGGTCGCGATCTTTGCAACTTGGTCTCTTCCTCAGACTTGCGGATAAGCAGAGCAATTCGCTCGGTCAATCAGCCGGTTCTGTTCCTGGCTCAGCTTTTTGCAATAACAACAGTCCGCGTGGTTAGCCGCTGTTAGGCGGCTTCGGCAGTCTCGGCGGACTCAGCTGGCGGGTAGACGGCTTGTGCGGTTACTGGAATCAGCCAGCGCGGTTAACTTCTTGCTGTATTTTTTGTGTTCCCTGAGTACATTGTAAAATCATGTCTTGCAAAAAGCTGTCTCTGCCTGTAATAGTAGTTAATCTCAATTGAAAACTCTTGTGTTACTGTTGCTACTGTCTTTTAATTGGCTTCGGTTGTGCCTGAGTGTTCCTGCGACCTCGTTAGCTCCCGCTTCAGAAATTTTTATATGGTATCAGAGGGATGTTGAAGAGTGGCAGTTCACCGATCTAAGGTTGTTATACCTTCGTTGAAGTTCAAGTGATTCAGCTGATAGCAATGGAAGTCGGTTACACAAGAAGGTTTGAGATTGAGCTCTTGACGCAGACCAACTTTAGGTGTTGGAGGTGTTGCATGGAGAGCTATCTTATTGGCGAGGATCTGTGAGAGGTTGTCGGTGGGGACAACCAGCAAGAAGTCGTCGCTACTGGTGGTAATGCTGAAGCGGTGAAGGCATGGAAGCGAACAGATGCTAAAGCTGCATTCGCTCTGAAGCGCACTATTTTACCGGAGTTGTTCGACCACATTATTGATTGTCGATCGGCAGTTGAGATCTGGATGGCCTTGGATGGCCTGCTCAACAAGAAGAATGTAGTTCGGCTACAATTCTTGGAAAATGAGTTGGCTAAGGCCACTCAGAGAGATCTGGCGGTGTCATCTTTTTTCTTAAAGATGAAAGAACATATGCGCTGAGATTTTGGCACTGGACCCGGAACCTATGAGTAGAAATTGCATCGTGCACCTATGAGTAGAAATTGCACAAGGGTGATTAGGGAACTCGCTTATTGGCGAGTAGATTGGTAACTCGCCATCTGGAACTCGCCAAAGCATGTTGACATATGCAACTCGCCTGCAGATGCTGCTCTCTGGAACTCGTCCGAGGATGCTTCTATCTGGAACTTGCCCGAGGATGCTGCTATCTGGAACTTGCTTCAGGATGTCGTCATCTGGAACTCGCTTCAGGGTGCCGTCATCTGGAACTCGCCTGAGGATGTCGTCATCTGGAACTCTCCCGAGGATGCCGCCATCTGGAACATGCCCAGAGATTCCGTCATTTGGAACTCGCTTGAGAATGCCATCATCTGGAACTCGCTTCCAGATGGCGCCATCTGAAAATCACCTAAGGATGTCGCCATCTAGAACTCGCCCGAGGATGTCGCCATCTAGAACTCGCCCGAGGATGCCGCCAACTGGAACTTGCCTCAGAATGCCACCATCTGGAACTTGCCCGAGGACGTTGCTATCTGTAACTCGCCCGAGAATGCCATTATCTGGAAGTTGCTTCAGGATGCCGCCATCTGGAACTCACCCGAGGATACTGCTATCTGGAACTCACCCGAGGATATCGTTATCTAGAACTTGCTTCTGTATGTCGTCATCTGGAACTCGCTTTAAGATGCCGCCATCTAGAACTCACCTGAGAATGCCGCCATCTGGAACTCGCCCGAGTATGCCGCCATCTGGAACTCGCCCGAGGATGCCGCCATCTGGAACTCACATGAGGATGCCATCATCTGGAACTCGTCTCAGGATGCCGCCATCTGAAAATCGCCCGAGGATGCTGCTATCTAGAACTCTCTCGAGGATGCTGCTATCTAGAACTCGCTCGAGGATGTTGTTATCTGGGGAATCAACACTGCTCGCAAGGTCCCCTCTATCCTCCTTGTGAAATCTTCAAATGCCGCCACTGTCACGTAGTCGCCACTTCCTGACATGTTGCCGACTACCTGCACATGCTCACCGACATCAACCATCTCGCCTACTCGCAAGATTTTCTTCCTCGATTACGATCCACGCTCACTACATCAAAGTGTTGAAGCCGGGAAAATCCTAACTCCAAAATTCGGATTAAATCAGCCTAAAGCTACTTGTCTGACGAACGAGCTTGACGAGCTAACAGACAAGAACTAGGAGAGTAGCTAGAAACAAAAAGGATCCCAGGTGCTGCAGCAGGGAGGTCCTACCACGTACCCAGATGTTTGGAAGAAGCTTTCCCTCCACAATCAAAGGTGGTCGAGCAGGTTGCAAGGTAGACTCAAACTGGCGACCAAGTCAAGGTGGCGACTAAAAGAGATAATCGCTATCTCGGAACTTGTCTCTTTGAAGAAAGAATCCAAAGACTCAGCTCGATGTCCAGAAAATGAGGTGATCGAGATCTTTTGTGAGATCCCGAAGTTCATATCCTTGTACCCATGTGGTCTTATTTATAGACAAATTCAAGGCGAGGGGGAATCTTATTTATAGCCCATGCTGGCTGCCTGCCATGCTGGATGGCTGCCATGCTTGCTGTCTGCCATTCTCGTTGCCCGCCATGCTTGATGTTGCCATGCTCGTTGCCCGCCATGCTTGATGTTGCCATGCTCGCTGCCCGCCATGCTGGATGGTTGCCATGGCTGCTATGGCCACCTTGGTTGCTGGAACCTGTCCTCTGGTGATTTTTGGATGCTCGCCCGTACTAGCGAGCTACGAGGGATACTCGTGCATGATCACCCTGCTCTCCCTTGCTTGTCCAACGAGGTCTGCGAATAAACATTTTCTTTGGACTTTCTGATCTTAACGAATTACTGGTTCTACACCTCCTATCACCAATTTATTTTATGATGAATGCTTGTGTTCCCACACTAAATAATTATGAATTTTGAGGTGCAAAATAATTTATGGCATGCACATAAAACTCTTAGTTTGGATGTGAAGCTATTCTTTAGCTCTGTATGAAACTCAAAAATATTTATACATTCTTATTGTACTGGTTAAGAATTTCTTCTTATGATTGCAGAAAAATCCAGTGATGATGATTTTGACGAAGATGTATACAGCGAGGACGAGGGACCAGAAACGCATGAATCGGATGCTGATGATGAAATTATAGAACCTGACATTGAGCTGGAAGGGGAGAGGCTGGTGGGGAGATTGTTGAACCAGATAATTATTTTGATCTCCTTCCTGTTTGCAGAGTTTAGCCTATTTTTGATTAGTATGTTCATAAGATCGGTCTTTCTTGGCGGGTTATTCATTAATGATGCAAATGTTTGTATCACGGATTTCCTATACCCTAATTCTTTGACATTTATAGAGTTTACTTTGAACTTTTTTTAATGCCTAGAGTTTTGGCTTATTCTTCTATAAATCTCCACTTTATCCTTTGCAGCATTGCACTGCTCACTAACATGTTCTGCCATGATGCCTTCTTCATGTGGATAAATCCTAAGAATGGGTGTGGTAGAGTGACTTAGGTTCCATTTCACAATTCAGATGTATTTCTGGTTGATTTGACGGGTTTAGTAGTCTCATCCTTTTATATTTTTCTTTTAATAAAAAAAAGTCTACATCATTAGATCAAATGAGAATGCATCCACATTCATGCAGGAGGCCGGGTGCGGCCATGTCGGAGGCCGGCTGCGGCCGTTCGGCGAAACGGGAGGCCGTCCACGTGGTCGCGAGGCCGACTGTGGCGACAGCCGAGTAGGCCGTCCGCCGATCGCGTGACGCCAGCTCGGGCGGCCGGCTGCTTGGTCTCGCGGCCAAGTTGCCACGCGGCGACGGTGGCCGACCGGCCTCGGGACTGATCGGCCGCTTGGACTCACAGCCGCGTGACGTCGGCCGGTCGACCGAGCAGACGGTAGGTCGCTTGGTACCGCGACCGCGAGGCCGAGCGGCCGTGCGACGGCAGTCGGCCGCTCGCTTAGCAGCGCGGACGCGTGACAGAGGCCACATGTGCGGCGGTCGGCGGCTCGCCGGCCGGACGGTTGGAGGTTCGACAGTTTTGCTGCAGGCTATTTTCGCGTGGCGGTTGGGGCGGTTCCCACCATGGGGTTTGTGGGTTGACTTTGGTCAATCCCACTTAGCCTCCATGACCACTACTAGGGGTGTGCCAAAAAAACCGAAGAACCGAGAACCGGACCGAATCGAATGGTTTAGGTCAGTTCCAAATAGGTTTTGTTCGGGTCCGGTTCTCATAATGCTAGAACCGACGATTCGGTTCGGTTCCTGGTTCCAAGGATCGGGTACCCAGAACCGACCCGAGAATCGAATATCAATGTTAAAGAAAATATTTTGAGACAACGATTATAGTTGTATGACTAAATGCGCTAAAAGAATCGAGAATATAGTCGTATGATTAAAAATAATATTTATTGTACTTATGTAGTTATATGACTTCAATATTATAAAGTGACGATTCAACTATTTTGAGATATTGAAACTTATATTACAAAGAATCATGAGTTGATAGAGCTATTTTAAAATTATTTTTAGACATAGGTAGAAGTGAGTAATAATTTCCCAAAAAAGAAGTTATCAAGTTTTTTATTTTTACGTAATATTTATCATAATAAGGAAAAATGATTTAAATTAGTAAAAATATAACTAATTCATATTTATATTATTTGTGATTAATTTGACTAATTTTCTTATGTTTGTTTGCTCGAAACGCCAAAAAAATCGATCAGGAGAAGTTAAGCTGGACTTTTATTTTGGTTTGCGCAGGTTGTTACAACAACTTATTTTAGTTGTTGCAATAAGTTAGAATCCAAAATTTAAAATTTAAATTCAAATCTTGGCATCATTTGCAAATTCAAAAAAGGAAGTCTTAGTTCGTTTTGTCATGAAATAAAAAAAATAAAATATCATCTTAAAAGTGCTAAATTTTTATAATGAAAGATATCATTTTTCATTAAAATATTTTTCGCTTAAGTTGGACAATTTATATAAAAGGAATAAGATCATTTGGAGATATCTCTCTTTTGAATCAAATTTGAGAGACTGAAAAGAGGGGTTCAGCCAACATAAAAGGGAGAAGAGAGGGGGATTTGCAGCCATCCTCAATATCATAATAATCACCATCATTTGGAGGAGGATCGGCTAGAGAAGGAAGAAGAAAGCCGACGGTAAGAACAAAAATCCGGAGAAGAATTCCTGCAATGTTTGATGTTTGTCATCATGTTTTGTAAGAACTTTCTTATTGTGTGGTTTAGTCCATACATAATGAACTAATTTTCTAAGTTTTATATATTGAGGGTACTTTATTTTGATATGATGTTGTGATTTTAATTCTTTCTTATGATTATTGAGAACTATCATTGTTGAAATTATGTTCTTATCTTATAGAAATTTTGGATTAAGTATCTTTCTTCTAAATTACATGATAAGATTAGAGAAATGAGTTATGCTAATTTAGGGTTGAATTCTTTCTTTTGCACAACGAGATTCAAAAGAGGAGTTGCATCAATCTTTAGCCAAGTTCCATCATTATGCTACGCTATGAGATTCGAGAAATGAGTAACATAAGTGTAACATAAATTTCAATATAACATAAAGAGAGAATGAGATTTTATCTTATGTTAGCAACTTTGATTTGTGCGCTTCATGTTATTCTTTTTCCTACTTAAGTTAGAGATAACTAAGAGAATTATGATAAACGGATTTCAGAGATCGAAAGATAATGACATCCACTTTCAAATCGTTGCATGATAGTTTATCAAGTATTTCATAAAAGATTACTCTAAAAACTCATCACAATAGGCAAAGAAAATCAATGTAAAAGAATATTTCTCTCAATTGATAAAAGTAATTTTAAGTAAACGTTATTTAGTTTTGTTATTGTTTTCTTTTAATTTTTCATTATCAAATTCACTCTAATTAATCCACTTGAATTTAAAGAAAAGGTAGAGCTAGTAATTGCAAGCGCTAAATTAATCACTTCTCTGTGAGAAAGATCTTAACTTACTTTATATTACTTAATCTGGCATATGCAGTTACGTTAATAAGTAAATCCATTTCGGGTGTATCACGTTTTTGGCACCGTTACCTGGAAAGTCCAAATAAATTAGTATTTTATTTCCTCCAATATTAGTTAACCCTTCGTATTTAGAGATCAAGTTTTTTTTTTCCATTTTCTAGGATATATATATATATAACCATTTTAATTTTATTTATTCCTAATTTTTAAAAAAATCAAAATAGGTTTATCCATTTGAATTGTTTGTGTATAGTTAATCCATGCAAATATTTTTGTCCATTTGATGAATCTACCTCCGCATCATCATGTTTCCATTTTCTCAATGTCATTGTTGTGGATATTCAATCATGATAGTAATGAGTGTTATATAGGAGATTATAGTTATAGGTCATATGGCTCAACCTATGAAGTACTAACATCTGATGATACTTCATACAATCCGCCTTATTTTTATAATTATCCGTCGTCACAACATGTATCGTTTCTGCATTTTAGTCTGTCTCCTCAAAGGCCGAGAAATAATGTTTGTTTTGTCGTAGTACCGAGCACGTACGCTTTAAAAGATTGCATTGCATTTTAATACCAAAGAGAGGAGAATAACAAACCAAAAATCTAAATCATCTCATCATTTTCTCATTTTGGCATTCCTTCTATTTTTGATGATATATACGTATTACCACATTGTCTATGGGGGAGTGTTGAGGGCATATCCATCATGTTCGTTGATGATCTGTACGACGATGTCATAGAGCTGTCCCCCCCCCCCCCACCCCACCCCACCCGACACATTCATCTCTATTTTTAGATTCACACATGAAGGAACCATCCCACATATTCTCTAATAATGTGATTAATACAGTTCCCCCACATGGTGATAATCCAAAACCTAAGACTGCGCCAAAGTGGTATAAAGATGGTGTTCTCTCCGATGGGGGGAATAATTATTTATGGCACGATGATGCGTCAATGTGGGATGAAGAAAATATCCTTTTTAATGAGGAGGTTTTTACTTTTTCATTGGATGAGGAGGTCTAACTCACCACCGAGACCCTTGAGTTCTCGGGTCCCCCTTGCTACGATACTTATGATACTAACAACAATCAATCCTTGAAGCCTATTAGAACTGAAATCGGGATAACTCCCATAATTACAAATTATTTATGTCTTTCTTCTATTTTATTTCCTGACCACCATTCTTTGCTAGAACATGTGCAGGGGGATTTAGCTGTGACAAATATTTTAGGAGCTGAATCTGAAATATAAGTCATGGTTGGGAGCTCTCTTCTTTGTGATTATGATTATTTTCCCTCACATGAGGAAGCCCAACACTATATTTTTTCCACTTATCTTACTTATATCACTGCCGATCCACCAAAATATCCTTTTTCTAATAATTTTAATACACCCATGCATGAGTTTGAGTTTATTTACCCATATTTGAGTAATGTTGAAAATCAATTCTGGCAGGAGAAGTACAGTGTAGTGATAAAATTCATTCTTTATTCCACCACACTGTCACCATTCGTGTTTCGCTTGAAGGATTGGTTGTGGGGAGGCATGAGATATTCGTATGTTCATAGAATGATGGAAGAGAAGAAGAAGTCGAAAAAGAAAGAAATTTTGGGATGGATGATTGACAATCCTTTCTACCCCTATTGTCGGGTCTTCAGATCCTTTACTTTTATCTCTAGCCATTATTTTAAAGTAACATATAACTATTTTTCTTATTGTGTTAAGTAGTAATTATGAGTTTTAGTTAGTTATTTATTTAATTCTATGTTTTGAAAAAAAATGTTACTGTGAGACAACCCAGATTTATGTGATTTTTATTTGTTATTTGGTCATTTATTCTTTTGTTTCAGTTTACCATTATAGTTTTTTGAGCTCATCACAACATATACACTTCGTTTAGACTTATCAGCATGATCTTTGATGTCATTTCACTTCCTGTGTATAATAAGGAAGATAGGAGAACACGCTTCAGATTGCGGATTTCAGGGGAGTATTTAATTTCAATTTCTTTATTCTCATTGATTAAATGGTCTCTCATTCAAATAAGTAAAAATTATTTTTATGCTTAAAAATAATATCTTTACTAATGGCTAGCAAAAGACATTAGTGTGGAGGTGGAGGTGTTATAACCCCGGCCATTTGGAAGAAGAATAATGTATTCAAACACAAATTTAATGATCTTAATTCTTGTTTTAATTAATCAATAATCTATTCTAGTTATTCAATGATAATTAATTAGTACGGCTAGAAAATCATAAGAGTTCAAATTATGAATTTAAAGTTAGTAAAATGTTTTGTATAAAACTCTCTTAAGCATCTATTTTATGTACAACTTTTTATAAATATTTTGTTTACTTGCAAAGCAATTTTTGATATTAATGTTTATAAATAACGAGCAGGGGTGAGCAAGAACTTAACGATGTAAGCCAAACTTGAGCTTAAGTAGTTATTCCATTTTGATCATCCACAAGAACATTTAACCTTGAACCTTTTCATTTTTGATACACATTATTTCATGCTTAATTTTCCTATATTCATACTAGTTATGTCTTAATAAGTTAGCTATTTATGGGTGTTTAATTTTTATTTATAAAAAATGGTTGAATTTCATAGTGATATGCGATCTAGGTATATGCATACATAATTGAAATGTTCCTAACTTTAAATAAAAAATGTGTCATAGTGATATGCGGCTTAAGTATGTGAATACATATTTGGAATGATCCCAACTATGAAAAAAAAAAGAAATATCATAATGATATATGAGCTAAGTATGAGTACTTATACTTGAAATGATTTCAACTATGAATAAAAATATATATAAAAAAATTTGTTTGAAAATTAAACCCCATAATATGATGAATTGTTAAAATCATTTACTAGGGAAATACCATTCCGCTATCAAAATCTAACCAAAATTTCCTAGCCAAGCTGAATGCAATCCCATTTTAATTGAACTACTAACTCTTATGAAGGCTAAATCGAAAAATTAACATATTCTTATCCTTTCCAATTAATGTGGGGTTCAATGAGAAAATTAAAATTGCATGAGAGTAATTTTTTTAAGAAAAGCACACACAACACAACATTCTTAATTAAGCTTTATCTTTTATCGAACTAATGGATTTGAGAATGTTTGAGCTCTTATTTGATTGGTAAGAATATTAGTTGAGTAAAATGAATTTCTTTCGTATGCTTTGATTAATTTATTTTCAAGAAAAAATGATCATTTGAATTTACATCTTGATATTAATTTTTCATTCAATTTATGAAATGAATTATCTTTATTAGGGACTAGTTAAAGTTTAAGTATTCAGGTGTGATAACTTCCCCAAAAAAATTATCTAGTTCTTTTTTCTGACGTAATATTTATCATAATGAGGAAAAATCATTTAAATGAGTAAAAATATAGGTAATTCATATTTATTTTATTTGGGGTTAATTTGACTATTTTCTTATGTTTCCTTGCTAGAAAAGCCAGAGAAATTTATTCAGAGAAGTTAAGCTGGACTTACATTTTGGCCTACGCAGATTGTTGCAACAACCTATTTTAGTTGTAATAAGTTGAAATCCAAAATTTAAAGTTTAAATTCAAATCTTGACGTCATTTGCAAATTCAAAAAAAATTCTTGGTTCGTTTTGACATAAAGTAAAAGAGCAAAATATCATCTTAAAAGTGCTAAATTTTTATAATGAAAGATATCATTTTTCATTAAATTTTTTTCCCTTAAATAGGACAATTTATATAAAAGAAAAAAGATATTTTGGAGATATTTCTCTTTTGAACCAAATTTGAGGGGCTGAAAAAAAGGGGTTCAGCCAGCATAAAAGGGAGAAGAGATGGGGAATTTCACCTACCCTCAATATCATAATAACCACCATCATTTGGAGGAGGATCGATTAGAGAAGGAAGGTGAAGGCCAACGACTAGAGCAAAAATCAGGAAAAAAATTCCTGCAATGTTTGATGTTAATCATCATGTTTTCTAAGATTTTTCTTGTTATATGGTTTGATGACTTTGATCCTTTCATCACGAACAAATTTTCTAGATCTTGTATATTGAGAGTACTTTGTTTTGTTGTGATTTTAATTCTTCCATATGATTGTTGAGAACTATATTTATTGAAATTATGCTCTTATCTTATGAAAAATTTTGGATTAAGTATTCTTCTTCTAAATTGCGCCGCAAGATTCGAGAGAGTAGTTATGCTAATTTAGGGTTGAATCTTTTCTTTTGCGCAGCGAGATTCGAGAGAGAAGTTGCATAAATCTTTAGCCAAATTTCATATTTTTACAGCGCTGCAAGATTCGAGAGGTGAGTGACGTAAGTGTAATGTAAATTTCAATATAACATAAATAGAGAAAGATAGTTCATCTTGTGTTAGCAATTTTGATTTGTGTGGTTCATGCTATTCTTTTTTCTACCTAAGTTAGAGATTAGGGTAATTAAGATAAACATATTTCAGAGATTGAGAGATAATGACATCCACTTTCAGATCGTTGCAAGATAGTTAATCAAGCATTTTATAAATGATGACACTAAAAACACATCATAATAGGCATTAGGATTAATGTACAAGACTATTTCTCTCAATTGATGTAATTTTAAACAATTGTTATTTAGTTTTGTTATTTTTTTCTTTTAATTTTTCATTATCAAATACACTATAATTAATTCACTTAAATTTAAAGAAAATGTAGAGCTAGTGCTTGCGAGCGCTAAATTAATCATGTCTTCGTAAAAGTTATCTTAACTCACTTTATATTATATGATTTGGCACGTGTACTTGCGCTAATACATAAATCCATTTTGGGCGTATTAGCGAGAACCGAACCGAAGGAAAGGATTTGGATCCAATTCTATACATTAGAATCATTGGTTGGTTCTGGTTCCAAAAGTTTAGAACCAAATCTATATGGGTCGGTTCTTGGTTTTGGGTGGAACCAAAGTTACCAAACCGAACTGATCCGAGTTGCACCCCTAACCCCCATTAAGTTAGTATGGGAGAGGGGATTCCAGATATTTGCAGCCTAAAATCCCTATCAATTAATCAAATATCTTCAAAATTTATCAATGAAAAAATGTCATTAATTTAGAAGTAATAGCATATAGTTAAATCTATGATGCACGAGCACAACATGACTAATCAAGAATACCACTCAAGTGAGTCAAATCACTTTTTTTTAATTCGTAAAAATAAAGAGGATAATTACATGCAGAAATTGCAAGCAATTTATTCAAAAAAATTTGTGATGACACCGAACTTTTCACTCCACCAAAATTACTAGCAATAAGAAGTAGAAGAGTTTCACTCCAAGGAACATAGATAGAAACAAATTACCCAATGAGTCTTGCAAAGAGTTGTAGAGTATCACACTACCACGGATCTCATCGGAGTCACACCAGAGCGGCTAGCTACTCCACCAAAGGGGAGAAAACCAAAATTTTCCTCAAAGAGAGAGGGAAGAGGCGACACTTCCAATGAAAGTTGATTTGAAGTTCTACAAATTTTCATTAGGTTTTCATCTATAAAAAGAGATAAATAATGTTACAACATTCTCATACAAACATTCAACATAAAGATAAAGCTTAGGTCATCCAACATTTTTAGCCAAATATAAAGTGCAGGAATTAAATTAAAATAAATAAATAAAAAAACTCAATTCAACATGAACTAAGAGGACTTATGATTTATCCAAATTGATTCAAGCCAAACAAGAAATTGTTTTCGAAAAAAACTTCCTCATCCCGATACACTATTGCGCACATTTTTTCACCCGAGCGCGAGCTTTGCCAGTTGCCACCCGTGTACGCATTTTTTATCCGGACGCTCATTTTTACCCGGGCCGCATGTTTTGCCCGAACGCGAATTTTCGCCGAAGCGTGCATTTTTCATCCGGACGCTCATTTTTCCGTCTGGACACGCATTTTTCGCCCGGTCGAGCATTTTCCGCCTCGGCGCGCATTTTCCGCCCGGGCACGCATTTTTCGCACGGACGAGCATTTTTCTCCCTAGCACGCTTTTTTCCCCCAAACACGCATTTTTTCGCACGGGCTCGCATTTTCGCTCGGGAGAACCATTGTGAAGAGCTACTTCTGCCATTATACGGTTGGTTCGTCTCCAAAGATCGCCGGAGCGGTAGACCCGACACAAAAGCTCTTCGACAATTCATCAGCCAATCAAGCTCCTCTGTGTAAATCACATTGTTGAAGCCAAAATTGACCTCTGTGTAGTTCGGGGTCCCTGGAAAGAGGTGACCTCACACCTACTACACCCGGAGGAACGTCACGGACCTAAGATCAAGAAGCTAGAAACAGACCCTCAGCTCTAGCGCAGAGGTCCCACCTCACACCCGGAAGGCTACGTGAGCACTTCCCCTCCCTAGCCAATGCTCGAGCTAGTGTGCCTTGCAGGAGCTCTCTCTACTCTACCAAGAAGAAGCTAAGGGAGGAGGAAGCAAGGAAAAAAGTCCTCCTCCAAATCACCCAAGTGGTCCTATTTATAGTTTTCCAAATCTCCCATGAGTTCAAATGACCCGAAGTACCCTTAATCCTCAATTACCTTGGGCCAATAGAAAAGGGTCACACCGGGGGGTAAAGGGGAATTCCCCCGAGGGCAAGATGGTAAAAGCGGGGGGGCAAGGGCGAGACCCCGCCTTTGGCCGGTCTCGCCCCGCCAGGCTGCCGGCAGGAAGGGCGGGGGCGAGACCCGGCCGGTCTCGCCCCGCCAGGCCGCCAGGCAGGAAGGGGCGGGGGCGAGACCCCGGCCCCCGGCCGGTCTCGCCTCGCCAGGCCGCCAAGCAGAAAGGTGGCAGGGCGAGAACCCCGGCCCCCGGCCGTCTCGCCCCGCCAGGGAGCCAAGTAAGAAGATTGCAGGGCGAGACCCCTGGCCCCCGGCGGTCTCGCCCCGCCAGGCCGCCAAGCTAGAAGAGGGCAGGGCGAGACCCCGGCCCCCGACCGATCTCGCCCCGCCAGGCCGCCAAGCTAGAAGAGGGCAGGGCGAGACCCCGGCCCCCGACCGGTCTCGCCCCGCCAGGCCGCCAAGCAAGAAGAGGGCAGGGCGAGACCCCGGCCCCGGCCGGTCTCGCCCCGCCAGGCGCCAAGCTAGAAATAGGGCAGGCAAGACCACGGCCCCGGCCGGTCTCGCCCCGCCAGCCGCCAAGCTAGAAGAGGGCAGGGGAGGACCCCGGGCCCTGGCCGGTCTCGCCCCGCCAGGCCGCCAAGCTAGAAGAGGCAGGGCGAGACCCGCCCCCCCCCCCGGCGTCTCGCCCCGCCAGGCCGCCAAGCTAGAAGAGGGCAGGGCGAGACCCCGGCCCCGCCGGTCTCGCCCCGCCAGGCCGCCAAGCTAGAAGAGTACAGGCGACCCCGGGCCCTTGCCAGTCTCGCCCCGCCAGGCCGCCCCGCTAGAAGAGGTAGGGCGAGACCCCAGCCCCCGGCCGGTCTCGCCCTGCCAGGCCGCCAAGCACCTATCGGGACGGGGCAGGTGTCAGCCAACTTGTCGCACCCGCCCCCCAAAGGAGGGCCACTGGGGGGAGGTAGATTTTTCCTCCCCATACTAGTATGTTTCCAAGCTAGAGCCAAAATTGGCCACCGAGAGTGCAAAATCTCCAAAAAGCTTAAAAATGCGTCTGCCTTGTTTTGAGCTCACTCTTTGCAAATACGGGGTTGTACACACATCATTCTTACTTGTTATTATATCATGTGTCAGGAGTCTTATCGATCAGGAACTCTGTTTCTTCTTTTTTTTTCTCGTGCACCATCTATTCCTTATCAATAAAAATTATTTTCTAAATAATGTGGCACTACATTGAGGACTCAAAACTCTCTTATTGTGGAGGAAATAATAATCTTTAATGTTAGGAAGTAGAGTTATTTATAGTACCGTGTTAAAGAAGATATCTTCAACACAACAATTTTCCCTTGCCGCTCTTTCACTTGGGTAGATTTGAGACTCGGTAATACCCACTATTACGAAATTTCATGGGACACTTCAATTTTAACACCAGCAAAATGAATCAACAATATCGGATATGAAGGTAAAAGAATGCAATGAGAAGCAGTTCACACCAAAACTTACCGTTTACAATACTAGCTAGTGTTTTCCCATTAGAAGTCGTCCCCCCTTCAAGTCCTCATAAAAATCCAGTAGGAAGGTGTAAAAAGAAAAGGGATATAACTAATATGTGTTTAACAAATCAAAGACACATCATGTGTGCACACACACACACACGCAAACCTTCCTTTAAGTCCTTGCCAATGAGGAGTAGGATAGCATTGTAATTTTGTGGGGTCCGCAATACATAGTAAAATTGTGCACAGTGGCCCCACCTGCTCCCATCTTTTTATTGGCTGAGCGGACCTTAAGGAAGATCCGCTCGGCAGACCAAAAACATTTCCCACGCAAACACACATACAACGTAGAGACGAAATCATCATTTATTTAATTGATTATTTCCCACCATTAGAATTCTCATTGCTCATTTATCACCCAAACTTTTCCCCGCCACATTTACGATGACCGCGTCCTCTCAAACAAACCCAAAGCCAAACTTTACCCATGTTTTTTTTCCTTTATGAAAGTGGTGCCAGATTTAAGAATGACATGATGATGATAAATAATATCTAGGGGGAAGCTTTTTCACAATATCTTTGGTTATACTACCGCGATGGAGATCAGTCTTCAAACATTTTCACATATAACATATTTTTATTATTCAATATATATAGCAGCCATCACTTTCCCTAAATTTTAAAAATATCTAAACATTTTAACACCTGTAATAAATTACGGTTCAGCCATGTTCATTGTATGGTTTGGGCCATGGAGTAAAACGGAGCAGGTAACGGATTCAAATTTTTAGTGTGTGGTTATAACACAATGACCAGTCTCATTCCCCCCTCAGCTCTTATATATATGTATATATATATATATATATAACAACAGCCAAACCCTTGTGAGCAGCCATTTCTGACAACCTCTTCTCCTTCTCCCCCATTCCATTCCCACCTCTAGCTCTTCCATACCAGTCATCCCCAAACTTAAACCTAGATTCCATCTTCTGCTTCCTACCGGATCACTGCTACATACTCGGCATATATATGATTCACAACTTTGATCCGAATCTAGATCTGTGAGAAGCTGCTGCGGCGGGCGAAACTACTGATCAGTAGAATGGAGCTTCCCAAGCTGTCGGAGGAAGCAATCGTGGCGAGCCGGAGCGATACGGAGCTCGATGAATTCGGTAAGGAGGAAATCCCCGAGGAGGACCAGGCGATGCTCAGCGTGAAGAGCTTGCTCTGGCACGGGGGCTCCGTGTACGACGCCTGGTTCAGCTGCGCATCCAACCAAGTACGTCAATACATTGAAATTAACTAGCATTCATTTCTCGATCGACCCATCTTTTTTTTCCCTGCCGTTTGCCCCCGTTTCCGATCAAATGCTCGACGAAATGCGGATGCAGGTGGCCCAGGTGCTGCTTACCCTGCCCTACTCCTTCTCCCAGATGGGCATGGCGTCCGGCCTCGTGCTTCAGATCTTCTACGGCCTGATGGGAAGCTGGACCGCGTATCTCATCAGCGTTCTGTATGTGGAGTATCGAACCCGCAGGGAGAAGGAGAACATCAGCTTCAAAAATCATGTTATTCAGGCAACAATATAATCCCCCTCTTCTCCACTTCCTCCGAGTCGTTCTTCTTCCATGTGATATATTTACAGACAAATACACCCTTTTTGAACATTTTGCAATTTACTGCTTTTTTTTTGTTTGAAATGCAACAGTGGTTTGAAGTGCTGGACGGGCTGCTCGGCCCATACTGGAAGGCCGTCGGTCTTGCCTTCAACTGCACCTTCCTGCTCTTCGGCTCTGTCATCCAGCTGATCGGCTGCGCCAGGTCTCAATTTTTCCCAATATACCCCTATACTTTCCGATTATTTACACAAAACATTCATCCACTATTATTCTGTATCATAGTCTTATAACCAACCTATGATGTTACGGTTCCAAATTACAAAAACGAAATTTACTGCAGCATCTGAGCTGCTCCCGTTTGGCTATAAACAAAATTTCCTCCAAATGTTACATGACAGATTCTGTAAAATATATGTATATATATATTTGTAAAATATTAATCCACTATTTATTCTGTAAAATTAATGTGTGCAGCAACATTTACTACATAAACGATCATCTGGATAAAAGGACATGGACGTACATTTTCGGCGCCTGCTGCGCCACGACTGTATTTATACCCTCCTTCCACAACTACAGAATTTGGTCTTTTCTCGGCCTCGGCATGACCACCTACACTGCCTGGTTCCTCACCATCGCAGCCTTCCTCCATGGCCAGGTTCTTTATCTTCCACTTTTCCAATCTTTTAATAAGTCTTTTTGGCATTTTGCATCTTTCAAATATGGGATTTTCGCATTTTGAACTCTAAATTTTTAAAATTGTCACTTAACATTCCTCAATTATCAATTTCTAGCACCTTGCACCTTCATGTCAAAATTTCAAGAATATTTAGATCCGGACAACACCAATAATGCATATTCAAATGTATTTAGGTTGGGGCAGTACTAATAATCTGGAGTACAAAGTGTCAAAATAAATATTTTTAATGCTGTTCAAACCTAAATATCCTTAAAATTTCGACATAGAAGTGCGAAGTAGAAAAAAATCGCCAATTGGAAGTGGAAAGTGATAATTTTAGGTGATTGTTAACCGCAACCCGTTCTTTTACTAGTCGCACCTCAAAATCTCTCAATTTTTTGTGTCTTTTCGAAATACGCCTTGTACACGCAATATCAGGAAAAGTGTTCAACACGAAAGTTGTAGATATCGACGAGATCTACAACTTTCTTGTTGATCATTTTTCCTAAAAATGCATGTACAAGACGTACTTTGGAAATATGCCCAGATTTTACGTTTTTTTGAAATACGTCTTGTACATGCAATTTCAGGAAACTTTTTCACCACGAAAGTTGTAGATCTCGTCGATATCAACAACTTTCGTGTTGAACACTTTTTCTGAAATTGCATGTACAAGGCGTATTTTGAAAATGCGCAAAAAATTAGTAGATTTTGGGGTGCGACAAACCAATTACAGGTTGCGGTTAACAATCACCTAATTTTAAGGATTTGATATTGACAAAAAAAACCTTTTAATAATTATTTCAATTTTTAATCTTTCTATTTATCCAACCCTCTCGGCCTGCCTCTCCACTCTCGAGATTGTTCATTGTAATAATGGATACAGCTTACAAAATAATTTCTTTGTGATCATTGATTTAAAACATGACGGTAAGAAATTTAAATTATAATGCGACAGATTAAGCCAAGTCAAGCCTCCAAAGAGATTCATAATAAAATAAAATTCAATCTGTTGCATATTTAATAAAAATCAAAGCTTGTTTATTTGTTGGGACCGGATGCAGGTTCCCGGAGTGGCCCACAGTGGACCGACGAAGATGGTGCTTTACTTCACCGGCGCCACCAACATACTGTACACCTTCGGGGGTCACGCCGTCACCGTGTAAGTGCCGACTCCTGCTGGTTCCACCACTGTAATTATTACTCTTATTAGGTGCTGTGCTTTTCACGGCCGCGTTCCACTGCTGCTTCCATGCCAGCTTTTGCTGGCCAGAATGAGAAGGGGCTATTAAATGCCCGTTACCATCCCATTCATTAACTTGGAAATCTAAATGCACCAATTATGACACCCCTACATGCACCCATTTCCGTCACATCTTCCTCCCCGTCCCGTGCGGAACGGGATTAGAAGGAAACCACTTTCCCGACTCGCGCATATTGGTGACCGCTCATGGCTGTCAGCGGGCCGACCGCGTTGCGGTACGGGTCATCATTTATTATGCACGCTGGAGGCATTTGGTCCGGTAGGGCACACGCTTCATGTGCACGAGCCTGGATGATGTAGCTCCTTCAGCCGCCCTAATTGTCATTTTTTTCGTCAATAATTATATGCATGCGGACTTTGGCTATGTGCAGACCGTCAAATTTTATAATCATTATGTGCAGGCCTGCATTTTTCTAGGTTCACAATTTCCTATGATTTTTTAGCTTGACCTGCATTTATTCTTTAACTGCACATATCCAAAAATAACATGTATATAATAATAATATCACCCTATTTTTACTCCAACTTGCTAACTAATGAGCTTGTTAATATTATTTATTGTAAATGTATTCTTTATTGTTTTAAGTTTAGTCCCACACCGCCTGTGGTGTCTTCTCCTTCTCCTCTTCTCCTATATGTAGACCCCAAGGGTCCTTGTTTTATACATGAATACAAAGCTATTGCTACTTCTAACATGGTATCAGAGCGGGTTTAATTTTTCGCGCTCGCCTCCTTGCTCGCCCTCGCCTCTGCCAGCCAGTCCGTCGTGCACCTCAGCCCTCCCGTCTGTCCCTACTGCCCGCTCCGTCCGCCACCTCAACTCCCAGTCCGCCACCTCCCCTGCAGTCCGCCTCCTCCCCAGCCCGCCCGTCCGCCCCCCCTCCCCCCCCCCCCCCCCCCCCCCGCTCGCCAGTCCGTCCGCCCGTCCCGCCCGTCTGCCCACCCCAGTCCGCCAGTCCGCCCCTTAGTTCGCCACTCCAGCACCCAGTCCGCCCCCCCCCCCCCCCCCACACCAGCCCACCAGTCCCCCCCTTCGCACCCCAGTCCGCCAGCTCGCCACCCCAGTCCGCTTCCCCCAGTCCGCCCCAGCCCGCCAGCCCGCCAGTCCGCCAGTCTGCTTCTGCTCGCAACCCCAGTCCGCCCCTGCTCACCCACAGTCCTCCAGACCGCTTCCCCAGCCCGCCAGTCCGCCTCTCCGCAGTCCGCCAGTCCGCCAGTCCGCCACCCGCTCGCACCCAGTCCGTCAGTCCGCTTCCCCAGCCCGCCAGTCCGCCTATCCGCCGTCCGCCTGTCCGCTTCCCCAGGCCGCCAGTCCGCCTCTGCTCAGTCCGCCCGTCCTCTTTCCCCAGCCCGCTCGTCCGCCTCTGCTCAGCTCGCTTTCCACCGCTTCTTTGGGACTCCATGGCTGCTCCTCTGATCTCGCCTCCGCTAAAGGCCACGTCCTTCCAGCTCGCCGGCGCTAGCGACTGGCCTGACTGGGCCCTTACCGTTGAGGCCGCTCTCTCCTCCCGTGATCTTTGGGATCACATCATCGGTGCGCCTCCTGCCCCTGCCGCCAAGCCCGCCACCGCCACCGATTCCGCCACACCTTCTGTCGACGCCGCCTCTCCCGATGCCTGCACTCTTTGGCACCGGCGCGATCATGCTATCCAGGCTTACCTCCTGGAGTCCGTTGCTCGCCCGCTTCTCACGTCTATCGGCCGCCTTCCTTCCGCCCGTGCCATGTGGGAATATCTTCGTGACCGCTTCGTTCCCCGTGGTGGAGCTCGGCGTCACCGTCTTATCTGCGATTCTCAGGCTGCCCGCCAAGACGGTCGCTCCATTCAGGACTTCTTCACTATGATGAGTGCCTACTGGCACGAACTGGACTCTTTGATTCCCTTACCCTGCGGTTGTCCTCGCTCCTTGGACTTTCAGCGCCACCTTTCCGAGGGCCATCTTCATCAGTTTCTGGCTGCTCTGCGTCCTGAGTTTTCTCTTCTTGCCGCTCAGCTCCTTCACCGGGTCCCGCTTCCTTCTCTGGATGATGCCCTGATTGCTCTGCTCGATGAGGAGACTCGTCTCCGACCTCCTGTGGCTCTCCAGCCCCCTTTTCCTCTTGATAATGCTCTTGCCGTTCCTCCGCGTCCCAATGCTGTTACCTGTCACTACTGTAAGAAGGTGGGGCACATGAAGTCTGCTTGCCCTATTCGTCCACCTCGGCCTGATGCACACCGCGCTTCTGACCATCGCCGTGACGGCCGTGGTAGGGGACGTGATCGTGGTCCCGGCTCTCACCCCACTGCTGCTGCTGCTACCGATCCTCTGCAGCGCTTAGAGGATCTGATCCTCCGGTCTCCGCTATTTCAGTCTGCCTCCTCTGCCAGCTCCTCTGCGGAACACAGTCTCTCAGCTGCTTCTGGTACTGTTGCTGCTCGACTTCCTCCGACTGCACCTTGGTATTTCGACTCTGGGGCCTCCTGCCACCTCACCTCCGACTCCCGCACCCTCACCAACTGCACCTCCTCCCCCTCTTCTCTTCAGGTCACCACTGCTGATGGGGGCTCTCTCCCTATCCTGCGCTCTGGCTCCATCACCCCGACTTCTGCCCCTCTTGGACGCCTTACTCTCTCCAACGTCCATCATGCCCCTCGGCTACATATGAACCTCATTTCTGTCAGCTCCCTCTGTGATCTCGGTCTAACAGTTTTATTCTCTTCTTCTGCTTGTGTTGTGCAGGATTCCCGGACAGCTCAGAGGATTGGACAGGGCCGTAGGACTGGTGGCCTGTATCAGCTGGAGTATCTTCATGTTCCCCCCCACCACCCTCCGCTTCGGCCCTCTCTGTTGTCTCTGATGCCGACTTGTGGCACAGGCGTTTAGGACATTTGTCTACTGATCGACTCCGAAGTATTATCCGCTCTGGAGCTTTGGGTCGTGTCTCCCCTTCCCCCTCTCTGTTTGTACCGGCTGCCGTTTGTCAAAGCACCTTGCCCTACCATTTACAAGTAGTGCTTCTCAAACAACAGCCCCTTTTGATTTAGTTCACTCTGATATTTGGGGCCCCGCGCCGCTTGCTTCTCATTCTGGCTATCTTTATTATGTTAGTTTTATTGATGATTTTTCCCGTTGTGCTTGGGTTTATCTCCTTCGCAATCGTTCTGATGTACCCGCTGCGTATCGCACGTTCACCGCCATGCTTCACACTCAGTTTGAGCGTCGCATTAAGATCTTTCGCTCTGACTGCGCTCAAGAATTTCTCTCCTCCACCATGCGCGATATCCTCCACTCGCATGGCACCCTCCACCAACAATCTTGCCCGCACACTCATGAACAAAATGGGGTTGCTGAACGCAAACATCGTCACATCATCGAAACCGCCCGTACTCTCCTCCTCTCTGCCTCCGCTCCTCCCTCCTTCTGGGCCGAAGCCGTTCTCACCGCTGTTCACCTCATCAACATCACTCCTTCCACGACTCTCTCTGGCGTCACTCCTTATGAACGCCTTCACTCCCGGCCGCCGCAGTATGCCTCTCTCCGCACATTTGGGTGCACCTGCTTCGTTCTCCTTCCTCCTACTGAACGTAACAAACTCTCCGCTCGCTCCGCTCGTTGTGTTCACCTCGGTCTTAGCCCCCACCACAAAGGCTATCGTTGCTACGATCCGGTGGCTCGTCGCATTCGCATCTCTCGACATGTCTCCTTCGTTGAACATGACATGTTTTTCTCTTCCCCACCGACACCCCTCCCCCCCCCCTCCCTTGCTCCACCACTTTCTCTTCCCCTTCTTCCTTCTATACCAACTCGCCCCCGGTCTCCCCTTGTCAACCCTCCCACCTCCCCACCTCGTCCTCTGCCCGAGGTCCCTCCTTCCACATCGGCTCCTCCTCCGACGCCCACACCCCCACGCCCTGCTCCTGCTCCTGATACGGCTCTGTCTGACGCTCCGTCCGCCCCTGCTACCGTGGATCCTGCTCCTCCTCGCCGTAATCCTACTCGCCATCGCCATCCACCTGCTCGCTACGACCCTCCTTCTGCTCTCACTGCCGCTACCTCCTATTCCCCTGGTTTTCAGGCCTTCCTCGCCGCTCTCCACGCCCACCGGGAGCCCCAGTCCTACCAAGAGGCAGTCGGCCAACTCGAATGGCAGCAGGCCATGGCGCTTGAACTTCAAGCCTTTAGCCGGACTCATACTTGGGATCTTGTTCCGTGTCCTCCCGGTGTTACTCCTATCAGCTGCAAATGGATTTTTAAAGTTAAGACTCGTCCGGACGGTTCTATTGAGCGTCATAAAGCCCGCTTGGTTGCTCGCGGGTTCTCCCAGGAACATGGCATCGATTATGACGAAACCTTTGCCCCGGTTGCCCGGATGACCTCCGTCCGCACCTTACTTGCGGTCGCAGCTGCCCGCAATTGGCCCCTCCATCAGATGGATGTCACCAATGCCTTTCTTCATGGCGATCTCACTGAAGTTGTCTACATGGCCCCTCCCCCGGGTCTCTCCGCACCCCCTGGCCATGTCTGCCACCTCCGCCGGGCCATCTATGGCCTCAAACAGGCTCCTCGTGCCTGGTTTGAGCGCTTCCGCACTGCAGTTCTCAAGGCTGGTTTCATTGAACGCCAGACTGATCATGCCCTGTTTACCCGCACCTCCGCTCAGGGCTGCGCCATCCTGCTCCTGTATGTTGACGACATGATTATCACTGGAGATGATCACGTCACCATTGCCGCTCTTCAGCAACACCTCCGCAGTCAGTTTGAGATGAAGGATATGGGCCCCCTTCGCTACTTCCTTGGGTTAGAGATTGCCCGCTCCAAACGTGGGATTCTGGTGTCTCAGCAAAAATACATCTCCGATATTCTCTCTGTGGCCGCTCTCACTGACACCCGCACTGTCGACACCCCCATTGAGCTGAATCTGAAACTACTTCCTACAGATGGGGAACCGCTGGCCGATGCCTCCCGCTATCGGCGTCTCGTCGGGATGCTGGTCTATCTCACCATGACTCGCCCGGACATTGCTTATGCTGTTAGCTTCGTCAGTCAATTTGTTCAAGCTCCTCGCTCTGCTCACTATGCCGCGGTCCTCCGGATACTCCGTTACCTTCGCGGCTCTGTCGGTCGCTCGTTATTTCTCTCTGCCACTTCGCCACTCACCCTCCGCGCATTTTCGGATGCTGACTGGGCGGGGGATGCCACCACTCGTCGCTCCACTACTGGGTTCTGTGTTTTTCTGGGCGACTCTCTGATCTCCTGGCGTAGTAAGAAACAGGAATCCATTGCGCGCTCCAGCACGGAGGCTGAGTATCGTGCCATGGCTTCCACCACTGCTGAAATAGTCTGGCTTCGTCGTCTTCTTTGCGACCTTGGTGTCCAGATAACAGGCCCCACTCCCCTATTTTGTGACAATCGAAGCGCCATTCAAATCGCATCCAATCCGGTGTTCCATGAACGGACAAAACACATTGAGATCGATTGCCACTTTACTCGTCAGGAATTCCTCGCCAACACCATCTCTCTACCATTCATCACCTCTGAAGAACAAGTCGCAGACTTCCTCACCAAGTCTCTCACAACTGCAAGATTCCGTTATCTTATCAGCAAACTCTCGGTTCATGATCCACCGTGACTTTGAGAGGGCGTGTTAATATTATTTATTGTAAATGTATTCTTTATTGTTTTAAGTTTAGTCTCACACCGCCTGTGGTGTCTTCTCCTTCTCCTCTTCTCCTATATGTAGACCCCAAGGGTCCTTGTTTTATACATGAATACAAAAGCTATTGCTACTTCTAACAGAGCTAATCCTGGGTTGGTGATTAGAGTACTGATGTAAAAAAATGGATTGAAGTCCCGTTTGAGAGGACTTTTTTTTTCTCCTTTTCATTTTTTGGAAAATATTACCGTTCATAATATTGGGTTTGTTTTATGGACCGATGACTTTCTAAAAAGGTAAAATAACTACTTTTAGATGCGAAGAATTTTCCACTGATAGAAAAACTATACACAATATTATGGACGGCGACGTTTTCCAGAAAATGAAAAGGAGAAAAAAACTCTTCCAAACGGCGTCTTAGGCTCCATTTTGGGGGTTTTATTTTCACCAGTCAAGCGGTTACAACCACATGAAAATAAGTCGCTTCAAACGGAGCCTTAGTTTATTGATGTATGCATTTATAGATATTATGCTAATATATATGAGCTCATGCATATGAGTTGCCATATCATTGATAATTTTTTTTTTTCAAAATTGGATCATTAATATTTATGAGCTCATCCATGGGCCGCTTGATGGAATGAGACTGAAAATTTCATGGTCATGCTTGATTGAGTGAATATATGATATTGAGCTTACACAATTTTAAAAGTTCATTTTAGATCAGAAAACTGGGATTGAACAATTATGAGGGTGACACGGTCTATACCTGTAGTTCTATCCGGATGTAAGAGACGAAAAGACATGATAACACTGTAACATTGGTCACAACGGCTTATGAGTTTATAAACTCTTACTGTTTGGAGAGTAATGATGTATTGCTAGATGTCGCTCATTGCTTGTGAAGCTTTTATTTGATTCTAAATTGAATTTATAAATAATTGTGGCTGCTATCGGATTTGAGTGACTTGAGTAGGGTTGTTAGGTTGACATATGGATCCTTCCAAAAATTGGCTTGTGTTTTGGCATGGATCGAAAACGAACTGCGCCAAGAATCAATGCTAAGATTGTTCTTAATTCAAGCTGGCCTTGAATTGGATTCAGTCAGCTTGAAGTTGGCTCGAAACTAATGCAGCTGCTATGGTCGTTAAAATATTTCAAGCAGGCCAAAATCAAACCGGCTCAAAATTGGCTCGAACCTATGTGAGCTCTGGTTGTTTTCCGGTATGTTAGGATTTTTTTCAAGCTGGCTTGATGGTGAGCTTGAGTAGGGATGCTTTTGGCATGACGGTGGCGATCTTGAATGCGGTGTAACCGTATTTCGTGAATGTCTGACCACACCCAAGAAACTCCATCCACTTTTATGTTTAAAATTAGTGTTTTCCTTATTGCGGTCATAATCATTGTGATGCCAAACACATATTTTCTGGTGGAGTTTATGTCCAAACTCCCTTAGCAAAAACACCGCTCCAAATGGGCCCTAGACTTGAAGTCGGATCAATAACATATCTAGTCGGAACAATGAATAAAGCTTTCGGTTCCACTTTGTGGTATCCGAATCATGCACCCAATGGGAAATGGTTAGCTTGTAACCTCAGAGTAGGAAATCTAAAAACGGCAAATTTAGGTGGAACCCTAGATTATAGTAGGGTTGGTGCGATTGATGGGGGCCGTGGGACAACCCTACCTTAAATGCTGATTAATTAATGAACCCAATTATTTCTTTTTTTTTCTTGACTAATCTGAAGAATTCCCTAAATTAGTGAGTTCGGGTATCCACATACTATTATTTATTTGAAAGAATCTTTTGAGTGGGGATGTGAAGTTGGATAAAGGAAATGATGACAAGCAAGAAATGTGGAATTTGGCTTACTTTCTCATCACACATCACCCACGAGATGAGCTTCTTTTTAATCATTTTTTTCCTTATTTAAGCCCTCAATTACCTGCTAATTGTTATTAATTAGTTGAGATAAGATTGTCACTAATCATTACATCCACTCTTTGCAAACTTGCTTGTGAAGTTTCTTACCCTCCTGCGCCCTTCACACCTTCAGTACTCATGATTCTTTCCTTATTCTGAGACTATATAGTACCTGTATTTTTTTCACCCAAAATTTCTATGTTTATTTATTCATGCTGGTATGATTCCCTCCTCATGTGGCTCTTCTTTTAAAATCAATTCGCAAGTTGACTCTTTTTACTAAAGAAAAGATGCATTTATTTGGAAACAAAAAACTGCAAGAAATTGATAGTTACTATTCTGTAAAAGAAGCTCACAAACAAAAGTAATTTCACTTACAACAACATATATAAGATTTATGCATGTAGCTATTTAAGCCAGAAATATGTTGCGTGAGGCAGGCAGAGTTGCTCTATAATCAAAAGAGCATGCTGAGAGAACAAAAAGTCTATCTAAATATTCTATAAAGTACACTCTGTTAGAATCATGATCATGAGAATACAAGATATATTCATATGTAACTCCACACAATTGTAATGACAATCACCCCCTTTTGCATTTCTTAAGCTTTAGTTATATGTTCACAAGATCTTATTTTTAATTTTTGCCATACCATAATATTCTATGAACTTCAAATCTGGCTGCAGATTTTTTTATATAGTTTTGTTTTGTACTCCAAATAGCGTGAGGATTGGATCACCACATGCGCGTGCTGCTAAAATAAATAAAAATGTATTGACTTGCAGAGAAATCATGCATGCCATGTGGAAGCCGCAGAAGTTCAAGTACATCTACTTGCTCGCGACACTGTACGTGTTCACACTGACACTACCATCGGCAGCGGCCATGTATTGGGCGTTCGGCGACAGGCTGCTTGACCATTCCAACGCCTTCTCACTGCTTCCTAAGACGAGGTGGCGCGACGCGGCTGTGGTCTTGATGTTGATTCACCAGTTCATCACCTTCGGTTTCGCCTGCACGCCGCTCTATTTCGTTTGGGAGAAGGTGATTGGCATGCACGATACCAAGAGCATTGCGGTCCGAGCACTTGCCCGGCTCCCCATTGTGATTCCCGTATGGTTTCTCGCAATCATGTTCCCTTTCTTCGGCCCGATCAACTCCGCCGTAGGCGCGCTGCTCGTTAGCTTCACCGTATATATCATCCCCAGCCTCGCCCACATGATCACCTATCGCCACGCATCTTCTCGGAAGGTTGGTACTTACCATTCAAAGTACTTTTTTTTTGTTTACATAGGGAAGCTCAAGTATTTTTGTGCATTTAATATGATTATGAGACATTCATCTACAACAAATGTACATTTGTTTTCTAGTAGGAGGGTGTTTGTTAAGAATTTTGTCTCACTTGCACTAACTAATATAGTCTTTACATTTAGTAATATTGATCTCGATCCTTCTAAATACAATCAATTAATATTTGGTTTGATGCATGAATTATAATTAACAAAATTCTTAATTGCTATTATTACTGTTGGAAAAGCCTTGTATTTAGGCCCATGTATTTAGGCAAAATAGTATTAGATTAATCCCACGTCTTTAGTTTGAGATTCCTCTCTTCTTTCTCTCCTATATATATGTGTATTCTCTACAAATGTAAAGACAATATTTGGATGAATAAGATTCACTTTTCTCCACTTTCTACATGGTATCAGAGCTCCAGATCCGGCCTGTGTTTTTTCTAACTGCCCGCCACCTTCCGGTCTGCCAGGCGGTCTCTGCTTTCTTTAACCGCACCCTGTCTACTGTCTCTGCTTTCTTTTTACCGCACCCTGTCTGCGGTCTCTTCTTTTCTACCCGCCGTTGTTCTCCTCTCCCGTGGATCCACCCGCCTCTCCTTTTATAACCTCTCAAGTCTGCTCAGTGGGGCCCACTCTCTTTCTCTCCCTTACAGCGCGGTCTTCTCCTCTTGACGACTTAATCTTGTCGCGCAATCTGACCGCGGGTTTGCTCCTTCACCGTTGTCCGCTGTGGATTGCTCTTTGTCCGTTGCGGGTTGCTTCTCTCTACCACTGCGGATTGCTCTTTGTCTGCTGCGGGTTGCCTCTCCTTGCTGCTGCGGTATTTGCTCTTGTCCGCAGCGGTCTGCTCTTGCATGCACTGCGGTTTAATTGGTGGTCTCTACCCATTGCGGTCTGTGCTTATTCTCTTTTGTGATCTACTCGTCTATCCACCTTTTTCCGCTGCAGTTTGCCTTTCTTGTTGACGGCTAATCCCGGTCTGTTTTTTGGTCTGCTCTTGGACTTGCTGTGGTTTGTTGTTTTTTTACTCGCTTTGGGTTGTTGGTCTTTTACCCGCTGCTGAGGCCGCTTGCCCTCTCTGCTCATTGCGGATTGTTTTCTGAAGGTCCCTTGTTTGTTGCTTCCCGCGGACCGCTCCGTCTTGTCGCGGACTGCTGCAGCTTCCCGCTCCTGTTTACCGCTCGGGCAGTTCGCCTCTTTGTCGACTTTTGAGTCCGCATGGCCTCGGATTCGACTACTGCTTCATCTCTTCCTGAACGTGCTAATGTTGCTCCTCCTGAGCTTCGTGATGAATTGTGGATCTCTATCATCTCTCTCCGTGGGAAATCGAATTTTGTTGAATGAGTTCACTCCGTTCGCCGTGTTTTGTAGACTAAAGGACTTCTTCATCACCTGACAAGGGATCCTCCTACTACACCCACTGAGGAGTGGATCCGTGATGATGGGCATGTCCAATCATGACTTCTCAATTCTCCGGACATCTAGCCATATTGGATGGCCATGTATCACGAGATGGCTCACGCAATGTGGGAGGATCTTCACTCCAACTCTGGTAAGGACAGTATTCAACACTTATTCGACATACTTACCTATCTTCAGTCCTTGACCACGGGGCTACTGGTGACTTAACTTTCTTTGTTGCTCATATTAAAACTCATGTGGAGGCATAAATACTGCATAAACCTCCCACCATGGATTTGGCTACGCAGCGTGTGCAAAAAGAAGCAGTTGAAATTGCGATGATGATGGCTCGTATTCCACCACATCTTCATAGTGTTCGAGCTCAGATCCTCCGCCCCTCTCGGATGTTTGCTCGATGCTCCTGAAAGTTACTCCTCCACCAGAGGCTCCAAATCTCTCTCCTGCTTTCCTTCAGCAGCCCGTGGTTACTCTTGCTCCTTGTACTCGTGGTCCACCGGCTAGTGTAGGTCACCAATCTCGGGGACGGGGTCGTGGTGGTCGTATCCTCTTTAAATGTTCTCACTGTGGCTGGGATGGTCATCTTGAGACCACCTGCTACTGCAAGCATGGTTTGCCTCTCCACCTTACTGCTTCCGTTACTATTGCTTCTACCTCCACCACTAATGAAGACATTGCTGCTCCACGTGCTCAACTCTAACAGCTACACGGGGTGTTTAGTCGTTACTCTGGATCATACACCAAGAGTTTGAACCGAAAATAAGCATGTTAGGTCCTCATCTGCGGCTTAGTCATCAAATCTGCAATCTGCTGCTCGAAAGAGACATGAGAAGGAGCAAGAGTACCACAACCATATTTCTCACGTAGGAAGAAAGCATCAACCCTGATATGCTTGGACAGTGAGTGCTTCACTGGATTCAGAGTAATCTGAATGACACCGGTGTTATCACAGTAGAGTGAGGTGGGATATGGAGAAGAGACACTAAGGTCCTCAAGAAGCCAACGAAGCCAAATAATGTCGTCAGTAGTGGTAGCCATGGCCCGAAGCTCGACCTCAGTGCTGGATCGAGAAATACCAGTCTGTTTCTTGGACTTTCATGCAATAAGAGAAGAACCAGGAACAGACAAAAACCGATGACAGCGCGACGGACAACATGATCGCTAGCCCAAGTAGCATCTGAGTAAGCGCGGAGCTGCAAAGAACTGTTGCTGGAGAAGAAAAGACCACGAGAAGTCGTCGCTCAGGGATAACGCAGAAGCCGCAGTAGGTGACCATAGTGCACAGAGGTAGGGGCACTAACAAATTCGCTCAACACATGGACTACATGGGCAATGTCGGGCCGAGTAATTGTGAGGTAGACAAGGCTCCCAACGAGGTGACGGTAGCGAGTGGGGTCTGAGAGTGGAACACCATCGTCCAGACGTAGCTGAAGGTGAAGCTCCATATGGGTGTCCACTATGCGAGAGTCGGAAAGAGGAGCCCGAGCTAGGAGTTCTGATGCGTATCTCTGCTGTGAGAGAGCTGAAACCATTGTTTGTAGAGCGGACCTCAAGACCCAAAAAATAGCTCAGTTGTCCAAGGTCGGTCATCTGAAATTGCTGCTGAGGGTGATGCTTTACGAATGACACATGAGAAGGATCATCGTCAGTAATGATCATATCATCCACATAAAGTAACAAAAGAGTCCAACCACGAGAGGAATAATGCACAAACAGAGCTGGATCATGTGGACTTGACTGAAAACCGGCGGCTGTAATGGCTGAGCTGAAACGAGAAAACCATGCGCAAGGTGCCTGCTTGAACCCATAAAGGGTTCGCCTCAAGCGACAGACAAGACCTGGAGTAGAGGATAGACCAGGAGGAGGAAGCATGTATACTTCTTGCTGAAGATCACCGTGAAGAAAGACATTCTTCACGTCAAGCTGAGACAGAGGCTAGTGACAAACAACGACAACAGCAATAAGAGTTCGGACTGTAGTCATGTGAGAAACTAGAGCAAAAGTTTCGTCATAGTCTCTCCCCTGATCCTGCTGAAAACCACGAGCAACTAGGCGAGCCTTGTACCTCTCCACAGAGCCATCAGAACGAGTTTTGGCCTTAAAGACTCACTTGCAAGTAATAGGAACAGCACCAGGAGGAAGATGAACAAGCTCCCAAGTACGAGTATCTCAAGTGCCTCTAACTCAGCAAATATGTCAACCTGCCACTCAGGTATCTGGGCAGCCTCGTGGTAGGTAGTCGGCTCTGGAGTGCTACAAGCAGTAGCAGGAAGGGCAAGAAGGTACATTGGGAGTGTCGTAAGGATAAGACGGTCGGGAGGACGTTGCTCATGAGGTGGGTTGCAACGCACAAGAGGATCGTCCATAGGACACTCGCTGGAGGAGGTAGGCACCGAGTCTAGGGGCACTGGAGGTGAGGGGAAGGGAGCAGTAGGAGGAGAACGACGGGTGCAATGATATGGAAGGGGGACTATGAGCGTGTTCGAGGGAGAGGTGGAAGGTGGAAGGGAAATATGAGAAGATGAGACTGGAGAGAGAGGAGATGGTGTAGGCGGTGGCAAGAAGTGAGGAAGGACAAACCGCCACAGGAGAGGAGATGATCCACTTTCATCTTCGTCTAAGTACACTACATCAACAATAACATCTTGTATTCTTGTAGCTTTGTGCACCTCCGTCTAGGCTAAATCGATATTTGTTTTGTTTATGTTAAACCACCGCACTCATTTCCCATTCCAAAACTCGGGTCAAAGATTGGAGAGGTGGGGAGCACTAGTGGATCGTCTGGGTAGGCAGTGTGGGATTAATCTTGACATGCTTTTTTTCGGTTCATGATGGATCATCCAACACACCCACTTAGCGTGTACCTTGCTCTAATACCATGTTAAACCACCACACTCATTTTCCATTCCAACAATATACCCGGGTCAAGGATTGGAGAGACTATTATAAACACGAGCGAGCCGTCTGGATAAGCAGTGTGAGACTAATTTTGACATGCCTTTTTTTGATTCATGTAAGACCATCCAACAATTTAGAATGATGTCCCGCATAAAAAATAATAATAATAATAAATGTGGTATATTTTGATTATGAATTGAATGAATAGATTTTAATAATAAAATTTATTAGTCGCCAGTAATACTGATATACTGAAATTATTTGCCAACCTTTAATTTTCAAAACTATGATATTTGTCTTGCAAATAACATATTTGAAGTGCATGATCCAAGTTAAAACAAAAATATATAGATATAAAAAGAAATTTATGCCACAGCTTATAGCAACTGTAGTAGGTAGATATATTCAAATTTTCAGGGGTTTATTATATGTAAGAAAAGGTCGGTCTGGCTCTTCAGAGCACAGAATGGTACAGCTAGCAGAGGTTAATGTGAAAAAGCCTATACAGAAAAAGGTTCCCACGGCAGGCCCAGCACTTTACTTTTTCTCTCCCTCTCCTAAATTCTAATTTATAGTATGATACAAATACATGCATATATATAGAAGATGTTCATCCGTATCTCTTCATTACTACCACTACCCCTTTTGTGAAATGTGAACCCACTATCTACCCAGCATTTATGATCTCTGGCCTACCTCCGATTGAACCATCCCACCAACCTTCTAGGTGTTTTGGTGAACCCACTTTTTGCATCCAGATCCGGGCTGATCATTTGGCCTGATAGGAGTGGTCCCCGGCAACTTAGCTATGTTCTTTGTTTGATTAATTATCTTTGTATATATATTAGGGTCAACTACTATAGGACCTCCCCTATGAGTTTGCATAATTACAGGTTGCACCCCTCTATCGTTCAAAATTACATTTACCTCCTCAAGTTTCCCCAGTTTATAAAAATACGCCTTTCATTAGAAATGAGGATGGAAATTGATAAAATCAGCCAAATTAATTTATGATATTTCTATTTTATCTTTGTATAATAATTCTAGATTCATTACAAGGGTAAAATGTGATGCACTCTTTTTATCATAAAGTAATTTGGCATGCTTAATCACTTTTCATCTATATTTCTAAAGGAAAAGCTCACATCTTTCAATGTAGAGTCATTACAAAGAGTAGAATTGAATATCATTAAATTATTCAGCTGATTTTATCATTTTTGATTCATATTTCTAACGAAATGACATTTTGTAAACTGGGGTAACTTAGAGGGGGACCTAAATGTAATTTTGAAAGATAAGAGGGGAGCAACCTGTAATTATTCAAACTCCCAGGAGAGGTCCCCCTTATTAACCATTTATCTATACTATATTAAAACACTCTTTTGTTAAACATTCACTTTCCGATTTTACCTCTCTTTATTACAAAAAATCAGATCTCATTAATTTTTGTATTTTTTTAATTTTAAAGTATGTGCTCTCATATGGGCAAAATCTCTTGCCTGCAATAAAAATGTGCTCTTACAATCGCTCGCAAACCCTTATGCACAAGGAAAAAACGCGCGACGGGAGAAGTATGACGTTCGGGGGTTTGCGAGCGGCGGGAGTGCTATCATGTTGGGGAAATGTCATGACCAAAATACTGTTGTGTGGGGCATTGGAGTCCACCCTCTGCACTGTCGCGATTGAGGTACTGTTGCAATTGACAGTAGGGACAGTGCCTGTGCCTATCACTTATTCTCACAAGGGAAAACTTTATTCAAGTTTAAATGTGATAGTTTTGTAATTCCTTTTACGGGTGCAGAATGCAGCGGAGAAGCCACCATTCTTTCTGCCGAGCTGGGCAGGGATGTATGCAGTGAACCTGTTTGTGGTGGTTTGGGTAATGGTTGTCGGGTTCGGGTTCGGCGGCTGGGCCAGCCTCACCAATTTCATCAGGCAGATCGGCACTTTCGGCCTGTTTGCGAAGTGCTATCAGTGCGGCAAGCCTCCCTCTGCTGCCTCGGTGCCGCCGCCTGGCCACCATTGAGCGCCTGCTCTGCTTTTTGCAGGTCATTGGGCCTGTGTCTGGGACCGTGTTGGACATTTTGTGTTGCTGCGTGTGGATTGCAGTTTAGATTTGTTATAGAGAGTGCTTATGTATGGAGCCGGGCTTGGTTTGGCCACTGCTTTGTTCTTAATGTTAATGTGAAATGATTAAAGAAAGTATTTAATGTAATGATAGAAGTGAACTTCTGATCTGCTCCCCTTAATTTCCTTTTTTTCCTTTTTAGCCGTGGTATGCAATCTTGGAGGACTTTAGTTAAGGGCGCTGCTATCCGCACCGCAGTTTTGGCTATTCGCACCGCACTTTCTCCTAATTTTTCGTGTCTTTTAAAAATACGCTTTGTACATGTATTTTTAGGAAAAGTGTTCAACACGAAAGTTGTAGATATCGTCGAGATCTACAACTTTCATGTTGAACACTTTTCCTAAAAATGTATGTACAAAGTGTATTTCAAAAGGCGCTAAATCTGCACGTATTTCTCAAGTACGCTTTGTACATGTATTTTTAGGAAATGTGTTCAACACGAAAGTTGTAGATCTACAACTTTCGTGTTGAACAATTTTCCTAAAAATACATGTACTAGACATATTTTCAGAAAGCACAAAAAATTAGGAGAAAATGCGGTACAATAGTCAAAACTGTGGTGCGGATAGCAGCGCCCTTAGTTAAAGGCCTAAATCAATGGTGAAGTTCTTTGAATATAAAAAGGCCAAGAACTCCTCTTGCAAGTGAAAGCTAAAGAGAAACAGATCTGTTGAATCTAGCAAAAGTGAAAATGACAAGCACCTAACTACATTCATTCTCCAGATTGGATTGCTTGCATATTCATTGCATATTCAAAAGAGTTTTTTGTAATTTCAATAATAAGAGGGGTGTGATGTATAATTTTTCAAACTTAAAGGGGTGGTCCCCGAAAATGCCCCTATATATTATGCATATTGACGAAAATATCTATCACTATATGGTTATAAATAAGCAACTTTAGTCACATGCATAATGAAGCTCCAATATGAATTGCTTCCATAAAGGCAAAAGAGAACTGCATTAGTCATCAAAAGCCCACCTACTGCTGAAGTTGGATTCTTCCCCCCTTCTTTCATGGATTCAGTCCTGAGTTGATTTGGACCCTGACAGGCCAGATTCAAAGCTACATTCCTTTATATTATTTGGTATATATTTGAAAATTCTCTCTTTAAAACCAGATATTTTTGTGCATGAATGCCATGAAATATAAATTCAGAGGGGTTATATTTATAATATCAAAAAATAGACGGATGTAATCTATGATTTTTGCAAATTGTCCTGAGGATTAATCTGTGAACATAAAATATATTTATCATCAATAATTTCCGTCATGGGTGGTTCGCATGGCGTTTTTGCTCCGGTGAGTTCGAACAAAACACCGTCGTCATAGAATATATGTTTGACACAACGGTTATGATCGCCACAGAGAAAAAATTACTAGTTTTGAACTGACAAGTGAATGGAGTTCTTTAGGTGAGATCAGACGTTCACAAACAAAGATTCATAAGGCAAACTGACCCTAATTCCGCATTTAGTTTGTAATGCAACTCGCTCAAAGCCAAACTGTGAACAAGAAAAATCATTGGAGTGAAGAATCAGCATAAAAACAAATGGTGGAATATTCAATCAGAAAAAAGGTTTGAAGAAAAGGGTGAAGGATTTGAAAGAGAATAATTTAGTCAATACTCTACAGATTAATAAGACACAAGTCATCCTCTTCCTCAGGCATCAGTATTCCAGATCTACAAATGAATCAGCATAAGAAATTCAAACATTACAGAATTAGAGCTGTCGAACGCTCGTCATTCCAAGCTAGAGATTATTAATTGCTGCATCAGGTCTGTCAGCTATATGCCTTGAATCATAAATCATATAGAGTGCTAATTCATCTTGATTCATAAATGTGCATCCACTTGTAAAACTCTACTCTTTCATCTAGTAAAGCATATATGAGGAGTGAACCACAGAGTATACGTCCCCTCAAGTGATTTTTCGCATCATCTTTGCTTGATATACGTAACAAAACCGATTAAGGACAGAGCAGAGATGCTTGTAACAAAATTAGGTATAGAAATGTGAGGGACTAAGGGAGTGTAAATGCATTTTAGTCAGTGCAACAACTCTATGGCCTTCATCTTAACACAACTTCATAAGAACACAAAATTTTGCGTCATTGGACTTGCACATTTTGTAACATTCTGCCGATAAATGCCGCATAGTATGAATCCGATCGGACCCCCCAGAACATACCACTTTGACAAACTAAACATTATAAAATGATACAGAAATAAAGCCACTATTACAACAACATCGCAAACTTAGGATATAACAGTCATATTTAATATTCGATAAAGATAAGGTAGTGCACAGCCATATGACCTTTCATCAATTGACACATACAACAGTGTAGTCATACCATCAACCACTTCGGCACGTAGGCCATAATCAAAGAAAAAAAAAGTTGCACGATAAACAAAAACATGTTAGGCAACACAATCTTTTTTCTTTTCTCAGATAGCTATGGGCTTTGGCCTGCTATGCACCACAATGTGTTATGCTACCTGCAATCAAACACAGATCATAGAAAACAAAGGTCAGTTATGAGTTGACCGCAAACCTCGTAATGATCTCTCCACTGGCTACCCTAGCAGACTCCAGGGTGAATCATAGAACACCTGTAAATACGCTAACTTAGAGCATGCAATAAGTATTGAGGCAGAAAGTATAAAATTATGCTACACAAGTGAAGACTCGTGTACCAAACACTTTTTATGTTGAGAGTAAATAAGAGTGGAGCTTAATTATGCAATATTTATGATGGTTGGGTTCACCCAAAAATTTACCGCAACGGCCTATCACATCATCACATGAGATTAGCATAACAATCATATAATCAACACATGAATTAGAGGCACTGACGGCCACCAAATTCGAAACATTCAAGAAAGACAACTATAGAGTTCTCTTCACCTACGAGGTAAAGTCATGACAAATGGATTACCCCAACGAGCCCACTTCATGTTGATTTTCATTCCAGCGGAGGTATTGGCCATCTTCACACCAACTCGTAAAAAGCGCGGAGGTGTAGGGTCATCTCCACGCCGAATTTTGTATTGGCAGGGAAGTGTAGGGTCATCTCCACGCCAAATCTTGTAATGACGGAGAGGTGTAGAGTCATCTCCTCGCCGAATTCTGTACTAGCGGGGAGTTGTAGGGTCGTCACGACACTGAATCTTGTACTAACGGGAGGTGAAGGATCATCATCACGCCGAATATTGTACTAACGGGGAGGTGTAAGGTCATCTACTTGTTGAATCATCTCCTCGCCGAATTCTGTACTAACGGGGAGGTGTAAGGTCATCTACTTGTTGAATCACCATAACGTACAATTGAAATACATACAATCCTAACTTAACCATCACATAAAGATATCATCACCATAAACGAACGATACATGCGTCCTAACTATCTCCACGTCGTAGTAACCACTAATTGTTATTTTAACGGCTAAAGACTTGGGATTTTCCTAGGAATGTTCACATCCTCTAAAATGCTCAAATTCCACATTCAATACAACGTTTATCACAACGTAAATCTCTGACACACAAACTAGGTTAGCTTAAAATGCAACATCATATCAACATCACTGTTTCGGGCTTGCAACCACGAATAGGCTTCACATACCATGCATAATCCGAACTCGAGCGTCAGATTCTCCAATGCAAGCATGCAGAGGTTGCAACCCCACGCTCCGGGGTTCTCTAATAACCAAAATAATTCATATCCCCCACTAATCAGTAAGAAGAAACTCTCATAACAACACTCAAGCCTTTATCCCACTACAGTGGGGTCGGCTATATGGATCCTTTGTCGCCATTGTGCCCTATTTTTGTCATAATCTCACTAATGCTTAAGTACATCATGTCTTTCCTTATAGTTTCATTCCAAGTCTTTATTGGTCCACCCCTCCCTCGTTTAACATGCCTAGTGAGTAAACTCTCACAACGCCTAACAGGTGCCTCTAATGGTCTCCTTTGTAAGTGTCCAAACCATTTTAGACGAGTTACTCGCATCTTCTCAGCAATTGGTTCTACTCCTGTCATATCCCTGATACATTCATTCCTAATTTTATCCAATCTCGTGTGTCCACAAATCCACCTAAGCATTCTCATCTCCGCAACTCCCTTGAGAAAGCTTAGGTGGATGTGTGGACACACGAGATTAGATAAAATTAGGAATGAATGTATCGGGGATATGACAGGAGTAGCACCAATTGCAGAGAAGATGCGAGAAGCTCGTCTAAGATGATTTGGACACGTACAAAGAAGAAACTCTCATAATGCAAAAAATACAAAAAATGGCAAGTAAAACGGTCGTAAGACTGAGAGAAGATATTGTTACCCTCGAAGTCTTTCTTGGTGTCATGAATCCCCAAATGCTTTGGTGGAGGATGATCAGAAAGAGTTGTTCTTCACGAATCCAGCCTCAGATTTTTGATTGAAGCTCTGATTCTCCTCCAATGGCTGAATTCCTCAAACCCTGACCCTCTTCTCACTCTTCTTCCTCTCCCCCTTCTTCCATGACAAAAAATGAGTGAAATGAGGTCTAAAGCGCGTGCGTGGGTGTTTTAGGTCACAAGGGAATGGATCTGGGACGTTGTATTGAGATTCCCTGCTCGGATTAAAAGTTGAAGCGTCATTTTACGCCAATCGCACAGCCGTGCGCCCGATCACGTGGCCGTATCAAAATTCTACTACATGCAGCTCTCTCCATGTACGACCAAAAACACACGGTCATGGAAAAGAAACATGAACATCTTCAGACTTCGAAAAACTTTCTTTTCAAAATAGCTAAAAACATACGGTCATGCCAAAAATCACAATTCTGCACGAAGAAAAAAAATCATATTTTTCATCATATGGCTGATTATTTGAATTCTCCACACATTCCATGCATTGATCAAGTATCTAAGGACCTAAGGAGGTGAAATTTGGGGCGTTGCACATTTCATGTTGGACCGGATTATTTGCAATAGGTAAGGTCAACTTGTGGTGAGTTGAGATTTTTGTTGGAGCTTTTGCGAATGTTACAAGAAGGGGAGCCTTGGCGCACCAGTTCAGGTGTTGTTGTGTGACCTTGTTGTCGTGTGACCTTGAGGTCACGGATTCGAGTCCTGAAAGAGGACTCTTGCAAAAACGCAGGGTAAGGTTTGCTTACATTTCACCCTTGTGATGGAACCCTCCCTCGGACCCTTTCTGCGCGGGGATGCTTTGTGCACCTGGCTGCCCTTTTGCGAATGTTGCAACTCCTACCAATTTCTTAGCCAAATAGGTTTGTTGTTAGTAGAACTGAAAGACATTAGTCTTTGTAGCATGATGGTGCACCGAGTACTCATGTGGAAGATTGGTCTAAAGACGTGATAAGACCTAAGTTCATCGGCCCTGAAACACGGCAATTACTCCAAAGAGATTATTTGCAACATCAGTAACCAAAACAAATGAAATATTTTACCTACAAGAACAAAATATACAGCTACAAATTAGTGATTCCCTCAATTACAACCATATTGATGGACAGGTGAACAAGCTTCACAAAAATTGGGATTGAAATACTATAATTTCATTTAAAATATTGGATTACAATTAACTCCATTGTCTAAAAGTCACTTTGTATTTCATCTACCATTGTGAAACCAACATAAAAGCAGTCTAACTGGCAAGTCTATTGATAACTTCTCAATTGAAGTTATCCTTGCCTAATATTTTTACTTCATAATTAATAAAAGAAGCTTAAATGATGATAAAATATGATTAATTAGTATTTTAATGTTTATAGTACTAAGTTGATCTTATTTCATGGTTTTCTATGCAAGATTCGCCGGAGAAATCAACTTGGAAGTGAATGCAGAATTATTATTTTGGCCTGGACCAGTTACTGCAACATCCAATTCTGAAACTGCAACATGTGTCTGTCCGAAATTTTAAATTTCAAATTCGAATTCCCGCTATTTTTAATTATGGAAGGATGCGTCCCTTCAGGAGTATGGACGTTTTTAATGCTAAAAACTGACCAAATGGAGGAGGATTAATTACTAATTCGGATCTAAGGAGGAAAGCATCATCTAGGGTTGGCTTGGAAGAAAAACCTCCATTGGAGAGCGACGGCAAGAGGAAGAAGAAGGAGATCTTCGTACGGATCAAAGAAGCGACTCAAGGAAGAAATTCCTGCAGCGATTAAGCGTGAACCGCAATGTTTTGTAAGATCTATTTCAACATTTTGAGTGTTTCCTCCAACGCCATGAACTAATCCTTCCTTAATCTTGTATTATGAGAGTACTAGGTTGTGTTTGATGGATAATTTCTAGTTTATTTTGTTGAGAATACTTGGTGAATGTTCTTTATCAATTTTATGATCTTTATTTCTGAAATGTTTGGCCAATGTTTCACATTTTTGCTACGCTTCATAAATCGAGAGAGGAGTTGCGCTAGTATATCGTAATTTTGATATAGCATTTGAAGAGAGAAAGAGACTTCCTCTTGGTGTTAGCAACTTAGGTCTTTGTTCTTTGAGCGGTTCTTATTTCACCCGAGGGGAAATATAGAACTAGGGATTGCCGATATCGAGAGATACGATTATCTATTTTAAGATCGTTGCAAGGCACACTCACCACGCATTTTCACATCGATTCATTCACTCATCCGTCATACTAAACCTAGGAAATCATAATATAAGATTATATCTCCACCTTGATAAGAAAAGTATTTTCCCTAAGATCCGTAGTAATTTCATTTAGAAGTCTGCATTCTTAATTTTGGTAGTTTAAGAAAATCTCAAATCTAATTTAACTTGGATTTAAGGAAAAGGCCTAACTGGTATTTGCAAGCACTGAATTCACCACCTCCCTGTGGAGACGATTCATACTCACTTATTATTACTTGACACGGCACGTGCACTTGCGTTTAAATACGTAGACCATTTCGGGCGTATCATCTATCAACTTCCAGAACTAAACCTGCAGCTTGCGGAGAAATTATTCAATCCGGGCTCTGTTTCCAAATTCGTGTCTGGGATCCACGCAATGCTGACACGCAGCAGAAAAAAGGAAGACTTAACTGCAGGTGAAATCACGCGTGATCTTCACAGATATCAAGAGTGATCTCCATGAAGATCATGCATGCTCTCCACGAAGATCACTAGTAATGTCTCCTATAGTTAATCCAATAGCGTTATCTTTTTTCCGCAACCAGTAGGCATCGCAGAGCTCCTGGATGCAAATTTGAAAACGGAGCTGGGAACATTTTTCAAGGCTGAGGATAGTTCCCAGTGGATGCCTGCACTGAAACACAAATTTCAACCAGCCCATTGTAGCACAACCAGGTGCATACTACGCGCATTTGAGTGGCTTTTGTAGGCCTAGCAGGCCCATATACCCCCCCCCCCCCCCCCCAAAAAAAAAAATATATTCTCAGCACGCCCTCCACATGTAGGATCTTTTACCTCTTATCACCCAATCTTTTTTAACAAGGAGACATATCTAGCATGCTCTAATATTATATTAGAACATAAATATCCAATCTAAAACCGATTAATTGCTTGTGGAGCGGCCCACAATCTATACAAAATGATCTAAATTCTATAAAAAAAATAGAATATTCCACAGCTCAGTTTGCTGAAAATATTTCAAGAAACACATGCCAAGAACCTGCTACCGTTCTTAAATATTTCTATTTAATTAAATCCTAGGACATGAAACTCATGAAGGAAAAAACATCAACAAGCACTCGGTAGAAATTTAAAGGAATAAAATCTTATTATTCACATTCATACAAATCAACAAATTTCTCCTCTATATACACAAACAAGAGGGAGACCCAAAAACAGAATCTGAGATGTGGGACTAATCTCAAAAAGAGGGAAGTCGTTAGCTGCAAATCAATTTGTACTATTTGCACACCAAATTCCAACACTTTCCCTCAAGGTGGGCGAAAGATATCCACTAAGCTCATGTGTCACACAATCTACATAAATCCAGTGAGCTAAGTCCTTTGGTTAGACAATCAACCACTTGGTCTTTTGTAGCAATGTCGCAGCTTTAGTATCCCTGTTGGAACCAAGAAAATCGGTCCCTGTTGTTCAGACCTGTGGGTGACCAAAGCTTACTGATTTAGTGGTCGCTTCACGGAAGACTTGGAGAGAAGAAAGTGATGAATCAAAAGAATAGCTCCGGACTGCCTACAAACAAGACCAACGTGCTGGAGTGAGGAGTTCACGCCGCACACCCGGAAGTCAATAGGAACTTCCTCTCCTAAAGTCATTGCTGAGCTCGGCACAAGTGAGGTTGGCTGTGAACTCACCCCTCATAGGGGGGGGGGGGGGGGGGAGGTTCCTCTACTTGTGTCTTGGGGTCCTATTTATAGGCAAATTCAAGGGGGAGAGGTATGGTCAGCGAATAGACGCTCCCGCCCGAACCAAAATGATATTCACATGCCTGAATGGTCTGAGATGACGTGAAACTGAGCTCACCCCCGATGGGCGAGTTCTTCTCAACTCGCCCCAGATGGGCGAGGCCTTCTCAACTTGCCCCAGGTGGGCGAGGCCTTCCCAACTCGCCCCAGGTGGGCGAGGCCTTCCCAACTCGCCCCAGGTTGGCGAGGCCATCTCAACTCGCCCCAGGTGGGCGCGACCTTCTCAACTCACCCCAGGTGGACGATATCTTCTGAGCCGTCCTCAGGCATCTCTGATCTCGACGAATTACGGGTTATACAATCCCATCATCAAGCTTTTCTTTGATGAAGAACATATCGATCTCTATATGTTTGGTTCTATCATGTTGGACGGGATTGTTTGCAATGCTAATGGCTGACTTGCTATCACACCACAATGTCTGTCCGTCTTGATCTATCTTGAGTTCACTCAGCAGAGCTTTTACCAATAACAGTTCCCCCACACCTAAGGTCATGGCCCTGTTTTTTGCCGCCGCTGTAGATATCGCAACTACAGTCAGCTTCTTATTTTTCTAGGAGACAAGGTTGCCCCCCACAAACATGCAATATCCTTATGTGTATCTCATGTCATCTGAACAACTAGCCCAATCAGAGTCGCAATATCTCTAGATATTCAAATGTCCATTCTTTGGGAAGATCAGTCTCTTTCCTGGTGCACTCTTTTAGTATCTAAGAATCTGATACACTGCATCCAAGTGCCCCTCCTTGGGATCGTGCATATAACGGGCTACGACACTCACAACAAACGATATGTCGGGACAGGTGTGGCTCAAATATATCAGGAGACCTATAAGCCTTTGATATCTCTTTTTATCAGTTGGCTCTCCTACCTCAGCATTGAGCTTGGACATCTGATCAATATGAGCGACTGAAGGCCTACTGATGTAGCGTAGGATGCGTGTCGTGCAATCTAGGCTAACTCGAGTGAGTGGACACGAGAACACTTTATGATGATGCACAGAGTCCGTTCAGCAATTAATTCAAATAAAATTCACAACCCACGCATTCAATAATATAAGCGAAAACAGTTTCAATTAGGGCGATTAAGCAAGGCTTTCTTCCAAACGGAGGGCCAAAATAAGCACGTCACGGATGACTCCTTCCTGCAATCACAGTTCTTTACGGGGCAAAATTCCACATATAAATATCCAAGCAAATATGAGTAATTCAAACAACGTTCAAGTGCTGAAAATTAAAAAGTCCATACAACAAAACAACTCACAAATAAGGGAATGTCCGAGGCGGGGAATATCCGGCGGTTTTTAAAGTAGATCCGGGTTTGCGTGCCGGGAGGAGGCCGTCCGCGGTGGAAAAGGGTTGAGGTGGCTGGAAACGCATAGATCCGACCAAATATGGAAGGATCCGGCCAAGGGGAGGGTAGATCCGGTGTGTTGATGGTGGATCCGGGCTACGGGAAGAGGAATACGGATGAAAATGATGGATCAGAGGGTGGTAACACTAGATCTAAATAGATCTAGGGTTTTCGAAGTGGTGGAAGGTGGATCCACGACGGGGAAAGAGGGGGAGGGGTCGGCTAGGGCAAAGGAGGCTCTAGGGGGGTCGGTTTTGGGAGAAAAAGGGGGCTGCCGGTGCTGGGCTGATGGCAGCAGACCAGCGGTGGAATTCCGGGCACAGGAGGGGGCGGCGAAACAGGAAACGGAGGGAGAGGGGCGGCTGTCCTGGGTGCAGGTGGTGGAGTTCGGGTGGGATTTTGGAGGGGATTCAGTGGCCGGATGGGGAAGGAGGTGGTGGAAAATGGAGGGGGTTAGGGTTACCTTGGGGATGAAGTTCCACCGCTAGGAGTCGGCACCTAGGGCTCCACGGCGTCGGCACCGTGGCTTGATCGCGTAGTTCCGGGAATGACTTCCTCCAAAACCAGCAATGATCTTTCCAAGCCTCTAACAATCCTATTTATAACATTCTCAGCATTAGGGCAACCCGGAATCTATGACTATGATCGGCCGAAGAGTCCATGTGCCAAATATATGAAAATAAAACCAAAAATAACAAAGTTATATATTAAAAAGTTCGCGAAGTGCATCCGGACGCATCCGCGGGATCGGATAGTCACTCCGATCAAGTCTTCCGGCGAGAATAGACAAAAGTGAGCCCCGCTTTGTTATGGGCCGATGGTCCCCTATCAACTCCCCCCGACTGAAAAGAATTCATCTCCGATGAATGGAGATGATCATACTGTCGTCGAAGTCCAGGGGCAAGTCGATCCAACTCAGTAGGTAGAATCCACGTGTCATCAGAGGCGGAGCGGCCTCTCCAACGAACCAGGTAGCGGCATGAAAGTCCAGTAGTGGTAGGGACGTACTAATGAGCGATGATGTCTGTAATGCTCTCAGTACGCTGCTCTCGTGAAGTGGATCCCGGAGCAAACAGGGGTGCAGGCGGTGTCACCATAGGTGAGGGACTCCCAGGGGTGCGTACAGCTGGGGGCAGGGCAAGTGGTGGTAAAGGTGTGTGGGAGGAAGCTGCAGCTGGTGATGAGGTGGAGAGGTGGTGATCATCCCGACTCGGGTCCGAATATTCGCGAGGTTCGTAATACGGAGTCAAGTCTTCAACATTGAACACCGGATGAATTCCCATACTAGTGGGGATATTCAGCTCGCAGGCATTTGTCCCGATCTGTTTAATGATCGAGTAGGGACCCATTCGTTTAGCACTTAATTTTTTGGCAGGCCCCGGTGGGAGCCTCTCCGCCCGGATTCGGACCATTACCTGCTCGCCTTCGTTGAAAACCTGTTCACGCCTGTTTAAATCTGCATGGGTTTTATAGCTTTCGTTACTTGAAATAATTTGCCGACGGACTGACTCATGTAATTCATGCAAATGACGTGCAAATGACTCGACGGACTCACTTGGACGGGACTCTAATGGACAAGGAACGAGGTCGATGGGTTTCTTGGGTTCATACCCTAGTACTATGTGAAATGGGCTCAACCCGGTGAACCTATTGACTGAACTATTGTAGGTGAATTCAGCGACGGGAAGGACGGAGTCCCAACTCGCCACATGCTCGCCGACAAGACATCTAAGCAAATTCCCTAGACTGCGGTTCACAACCTCAGTTTGCCCGTCTGTCTGGGGGTGATATGCAGATGAAAACTTCAGGGTAGTGCTTGTTTTGTACCATAGGGTCTTCCAAAAGTAACTCACAAATCTAACATCTCTGTCGGAGACTATGGACTTCGGTAGGCCATGTAACCTAAAGACGTACCGAATGAAAATGGTTGCAACACGTGATGCTTCAGCAGTCCTAGAGCAGGCTATGAAGTGTGTCATCTTGGAAAAACGATCGCCGACTACAAAAATGGAATCGTGCTTCCGAACCATGTGCGGCAGTCCAAGTACAAAGTCCATACTAATGTCCTCCTAGGGTCTAAGTGGGACTGGTAAGGACGCATATAATCATGTGTTCTGTTTAGTTCCCTTCGCAGTCTGACACGTATGACAATGTCGGACAATTCTGGACACATCCCTCTTCAGGCCTGGCCAATAAAATCGATCCTCGACGATAGCTATGGACTTATCCCTACCAAAATGCACGGTGGCTCCGCCCGCATGAAGCTCCCAAATCAGATAGTCACGGTACGATGTGCTCGGGATGCACATGTGAGAACCCTGGTAAAGGTAAGCTTCCCAAATCTGGAAACCGTCGACCGGTTCGGGTGGGTCTCGGGATAATGCTGCGTATATCTCACCGAAGTCCGAGCAACCTGGGTAATCAACAATAATCTGCTCAAATTCGTCCACGTGGGCTCTCAGGCCTGTAGAAGGATGACCCGTCGACTCAACGCATCAGCGGATTTGTTCTCAACACCGGCGCGATGTTTGAGAACATAGTGGAAATCCTGGAGGTATTCAACCCACTTCGCATGCCTATGCCCCACTTCTTCTGGGAATTTAAGTACCGAAGCGTCGGGTGTTCTGAATAGAGAACGAACTCCCGGGGAAGGAGGTAGTGTCTCCAGTATCGTAACGACTGAATGATCGCATAAAACTCCCTATCATAATTGGAGTATTTTTGCTTGGCTTCATTTAACTTCTCGCTGAAATAGGAGACCGGGCGTCCTTCCTGGCTCAGCACACCACCAATTCCTACCCCAGAGGCATCACAAGCGACCTCAAATGCCTTGCCAAAATCAGGAAGTCGTAAGACTGGTGTCGTGGTCAACTTCTCTTTAATCTCCTCAAACGCTCGAGTGGCCGCGGGGGTCCACTGAAACTCGCCCTTCTTCAAACAACTAGTGAACAGGGCCATAATCGTACTAAATCCCTGAACGAACCTCCTGTAAAAGGTAGCTAGACCATGGAAGTTGCGGGCCTCGTGAATGGTCGTAGGCAAGGGACACTCGCGAATGGACTTGACCTTCTCAGGGTCGACTGACACTCCCGTGGACGATACAATAACTTCTCACCACGAAGGGTCTCGAATAGGAGTTTCAATTGCTCTAGGTGGTTGCCAAGGGTCTGACTATAAATCAGATTATCATCAAAATACACAACTAAGAACTTGCACATGTAGGGCCGTAATATCTGTGTCATGACCCTCATGAACGTGCTCGGGGCGTTGGACAACCCAAATGACATGACTAACCACTCATACATGCCATCTTTAGTCTTAAAGGTCATTTTCCATTCATCACCCTCTCGTACCCAAATATGGTGGTACCCACTCCGTAGATCGATCTTGGAAAAGAGCTGGGCACCTGACATGGTATCTAACAAATCGTCGAGTCGAGGATTTGGGAGCTTGTACTTCACCGTAATATTATTGATGGCACGGCTATCGATGCGCATGCGCCAGCTACCATCCTTCTTAGGGGTAAGAAGGGCGGGGACGGCACAGGGATTCAGGCTCTCTCGAATGAACTGCTTCCGGAGAAGCTCGTCAACCTGCCGTTTGAGCTCGGCGTGCTCATCTGGATTCATACGATAGTGCGACAGATTAGGGAGAGAAGCTCCCGGGACTAGATCAATAGCATGCTGGATATCTCGCAATTGTGGGAGCTCATCAGTAACTCCTCAGGCATGATGTCAACAAACTCCTCTAGTAGAGTGAATCTCCGGGGGGAGATCCGGGGTCACCGTCGGACTCTCAGAAGTCATGGTGGCGGCAACAATGTAAAATATGTTGGCGTCCTTGCTCTCCCGCAGGAAATCACTACACCGTAGAAGATGCAGTGGCCTCAATGGCATGGTGCTCGTGGAGGGTTCAATCGGACCCTTGGATTTCTCCTTGGGTCGGGTGGGTGACAACATGATCTTCTTACCTTTATCGTAGAATGTGTACGTGTTAGACAGGCCGTAGCACGTGGCATCGCAGTCGTACAGCCAAGGTCGTCCCAATAATACATGGGCAACATCCATAGGAATTACGTCACACCACACGTGATCCTCAAATGTAGTAAGCCGAATGGGAACGAGGCACCGCTGTGTCACCTGGATGGCGGTCTTGTCTACCCAAATGCCCCGATAAGGATGAGGGTGGGGCTCCGCTTTCACTTGCATACGCTCTAAACCTCTCTGGGCCACGATATTGACACAACTCCCACTATCAATGGCTAGCTTGCAGGGTCCGCCTGCGCTAGGAAAATACGTGTAGAAGATAGTGGTGCAGCGCCAATCCTCGTCAGCACGGGGGGTATATAGGAGGCGTCGCACTACGCCCATCTCTAGGAATCTCTCAGCCTCGCTCTCCCATCCCTCCTCAATCGTAGCCTCGACCTCCTTAGTAACATCCTCGGCTCCCTCTAGGATCGACTCCACTTCCTCAACTAGCAGACTTCGTGTGGGGCAATGTGTCGCCACATGTCCTCTGCCGGAACATCTAAAACACTGGATACCCCCAAGTCTTTGGCCCTCGGTGGCGATGCCCTTGCCCTTCATATCAGCAGTGACCCGTGGAGGCGGGATAGCTGTGGTTGTCTGGAAAGGGGTGGGCTTCTTGAATGTCGAGGAATGAGTCCGCGAGGGGAACTGCTTCGTACCCGATGTACGGAGGTACTGCTCGTACTCTAGAGCGAGTTGGAATATCTGGTCGACAGACTCGAGGCGATGGGGAATCAACTCTCTCCGGACCTCCGAACAAAGGCCAGCCTTAAAGCGAGACGCGGTGGCAATGAGTTCCTCTGAAATATCTCTCCTAACGACTAACTCATCGAATCGAGCCATATACTCAGCAACCGTAAGCGTCCCCTGACGTAGGTTCTGTACCTGATCAAGCAATTTATCACGGTAAGAGGCAGGGAGATATTTATCCTTCAGTCTCTCCTTCATTTCATCCCAACGAGTGATGGGATAATAGCCTTCTCTCTCGACAGCACTCTCCACGCTAATCCAAAATACCTTGGCCTACCCAACCAACTTCATCTTCGTGAAACGGAGACAACGCTCATCTCTCATATCGTACCAGTCAAAATAGTGATTCATGTCTAGGATCCAATCACTAAAGGCCTTCGGATCCAAGCGGCCATCGAACGATGGGGCGTCGAGACGAATCCGACGAGTGATGTCAAAGGCATGGCCACCTCTCCGCGGGCCAGGGTAGTCCCCCGGATAGTCATCATAGTCGTAATCAAACCTTCGTCGATCTGACGGGTAATACTCATCTCGGTGCTGGTCGCGGCGACCGGGTGGAGGCACACGGTTCCTAAGGTCAGGTTGCGGCTGACGGGGCATACGATAATCTTCACGTGGAGGTGGGGTTCTATCACGTACTGGCTCAGGGTTTCGCCTTGCCGATGGGGCTGGGACCCGGTAGGAAATGTCACGGCGATGACGTTTCACTGGTGGCTGACCCACTCTCGGGCGCTGATCGGGACGTGGGGGAACATCAGGGACGTCCTCCAAAGAATCGTCACGATGTGTTGGCGTGTCCCTGACATTCTCTAGGTGGTCCAGTCATAGGTTTACCTTGGCAAGGTCCTGTCGCACGTCATTAAACTGAGCGCCTAAGGTGTCAAAACGATCTAGGATGAGGCGCTGGAACTCAGCAAAAGCGGTGCCCGAATTCAAGCTTCCCGCTCGGTCGTCGGTTACTTGTAGTTCTGCCATGCTAGTCCTAAATGTCCTACCACTACGGAGCATGCAAATGACATAACCTTGACCTATGATACCAATTTGATGTAGGGTAGGATGCGTGCGGTGCAATCTAGGCTAACTCGAGTGAGTGGACACGAGAACACTTTATGATGATGCACAGAGTCCGTTCGACAATTAATTCAAATAAAATTCACAACTCATGCATTCAATAATATAAGCAAAAACAGTTTCAATTAGGGCGATTAAGCAAGCCTTTCCTCCAAACGGAGGGCCAAAATAAGCACGTCACAGATGGCTCCGTCCTGCAATCACTGTTCTTTACGGGGCAAAATTCCACATATAAATATCCAAGCAAATATGAGTAATTCAAACAACGTTCAAGTGTTGAAAATTAAAAAGTCCATACAACAAAACAACTGACAAATAAGAGAATGTCTGAGGCGGGTAAGATCCGGCGGTTTTGAAAGTAGATCCGGGTTTGCGTGTCGGGATGGAGGTTGTCCGCGGTGGAAAAGGGTTGCGGTGGCTGGAAACGGATAGATCCAACCAAATATGGACTGATCCGGCCAAGGGGAGGGCAGATCTGGTGTGTTGATGGCGAATCCGGGCTACAGGAAGAGGAATACGGATGAAAATGATGGATCGGAGGGTGGTAGCACTAAATCTAAATAGATTTAGGATTTTCGGAGCGGTGGAAGGTGGATCCACGACGGGGAAAGAGGAGGAGGGGTCGTCTAGGGCAAAGGAGGCCCTAGGGGGTCGGTTTTGGGAGGGGAAGGGGGTTGTCGGTGCTGGGCTGATGGCAGCAGACCGGCGGTGGAATTCCGGGCACAGGAGGGGGCGACGGAACAGGAAACGGGAGGGAGAGGGGCGACTGCCCTGGTTGCAGGTCGGTGGAGTTCGGGTAGGGTTTTGGAGGGGATTCAGTGGCCGGATGGGGAAGGAGGTGGTGGAAAATGGAGGGGGTTAGGGTTACCTTGGGGATGAAGTTCCACCGCTAGGAGTCGGCACCTAGGGCTCCACGGCGACGGCACCGTGGCTTGATCGCGGAGTTCCGGGAATGACTTTCTCGAAAACCAGCAATGATCTTTCCAAGCCACTAACACTCATATTTATAACATTCTCAGCATTATGGCAACCCGGAATCTACAACTATAATTGGCCGAAGAGTCCATGTGCCAAATATATGAAAATAAAACCAAAAATAACAAAGTTATATATTAAAAAAATTCGTGACGCGCATCCGGACGCATCCGCGGGATCGGATAGTCTCTCCGATCAAGTCTTCCGGCGAGAATAGACAAAAGTGGGCTTTGTTATGGGTTGATGGTCCCCCATCACCTACACCCCAGCATACCCGTCTCTTTGAGCAGATCCAATACATATTTTGGTCGGGAAAGAACGATTCCCTCTGCACCGCGAGCTACTTATATCCCAATAAAGTATTTTAGTTATCTCAAATCCTTCACTTCAAACTCATTGCCCAATCTCATCTTTAGCTGAGCAATTTCGTTCTTGTCATCGCCCGAAATAATCATATCGTCCACGTACACATCAAGCATTGTAGTGTGATCTCCACTCTGCCTAAAAAACACAATATGATCAGCATTGGTCCGTCGATATCCCATGTTAAGCATCGCATTCCTAAACCTGTCAAACAAGGCTCAAGAAGATTGTGTTAGCCCATACAAGAATTTTTAAAGTTTACACACCTTGTTTATCGTTTGTTTTATGTCAAAGTCTGGTGGCACCTCCATGCATACTTGTTCCAACAGATCCCCATGAAAAAAAAGCATTTTTTACGTCGAACTGGTGTAATTTTCATTCCTCATTTGCCGCTAAGGATATTAGTGTTCGTACCGTGCTCATTTTGGCGACAGGTGCAAAGGTCTCAGTGTAGTCGATGTCATAAATCTGATTGTAACCTTTTGCTACCAATCGAGTCTTGTAGAGCTCAATCTAACCCTCTGGGTTTTGTTTCACAGTGAAAACTCACTTGCACTCAACTGTCTTTTTCCCGGGTGGTAGCGATACGAGATTTCAGGTTTTGTTTTTCTTTAATGCATCAAGTTCTTCTAGCATCGCCTCTTTCCATCGTGGATCCTTCTTAGCAACCTACCAACACTTCGGAATAGAAACAATATCCAAAGATTTAATGAATGCTCCATGTGCAGGGGATATATGGGAGTAGGAAAAATATTGGGCAATGTCATGTGGAAAGCTATATCGATCAGGTGAGACTCTCGCATTCTTGCGGGAACCCCGTCTTACCGGTAAGGGAGTGGGAGTAGAGGGATGAGGGGGTTATTTTACCTGGGATATCTGAACTTATGGTGAATGGTGCAGTTGTCTCAAGAATTGGAGTAGGCAGAGGCAAGAGACTTGACACAAGTGGCAATGTAGGCATTATAGTTTCATTCGGATGCCTCCTCGTATAAACTCTTAACTCCCCCGAGTCTGAGGTCCATTATCAACAAATTCACTTTCCTCAAGAACTGTCTCCTCGCCTGGCTCTGCTTCCTTTGGCACTGGTAACAACGGGATACTCACTATCCGCCTCTCACCACCGCAGCTATCCTTCCCCTCGTGCCTCATATTTTTTATACTTAGTGATTCTCCAAGAGGTAAGTCAACCGAAGAGGTGTAATATGACTCAAGCTCTATATATGTGACATCAATACTAACGACTAACTTTCTCTCCGCCGGACTCCAACATACATACCCCTTTTTGGTAGTTGAATACCCAAAAAACACACTTCAGGGCTCTTTGATTTCATTTTCTCACATTTGGTTTTTTGTCATGCACAAAGCACATGCAACCAAAGATATTGAAGGGAAGAATATCTTCACCCTTCCCTCGCAGTATCTTAATTGGAGACTTCTGATCCAATTCTTGCGAGGGTGTCTGATTGCTGATGTTAGCACAACTTGTCCCCACAAGTACTTTGACACTTTCATTATTATCATCATACTTCGAGTTACTTCCAGAAGGTGCATGTTTTTCCGTTTCGCTACTCCATTCTACTCTGGTGTGTATGGGCAAGTAGTTTGATGTTGGATTCCATGTAAGGAAAAGTACTCTTCAGACGTCTTGTTGGTGTATTTTGTCTCATTGTTAGATCTCAACACCTTTATGACTGCACTATGTTGAGTTTGAACCCCTTTATGAAAATCCTTGAAGCAAGCAAACACATCACTCTTGTTTTTCATTAGGTAAAGTCAAGTCACGCGAGAAAAGCAATCAAAAAAAGACACAAAATACCTAAATCCATTCACAATAGGTGCGAGATATGGTCATCAAACATCAGAATGTACTACATTAAAAAATAAGAACACATACTACCAGAACGAGAATAAGAGTTTTTGGTATGCTTTCACAGTTTGCTTGTATCACATACAAACTTGTAATAATTAACTTTCTCAAACAAAATGGGATACATCTGTTTCAAAACAGGAAAGGAAGGATGACCCAAACGTCGGTGATGAAGTAAGAGTAAGTCCTCTATGCATCTTCTACCCCCTGCAGCGTCCTCTACAAGTATTGGAATAGTTGAGTCCATATTCTCCTTATCTAGGTACCACAAGTCACTATATCATGTATCAGTCCCAAATCTTCTGCCAGTCTCCTTATCCTAGAAGATCACCTTGGGGATATCAAACAAGACGTCACCTTTTAGTTGAGATATAATTGCACTAATGGATAAGAGATTTACGGGAAAGGAAGGAGCATGCAGAACATTAGACAAAGTTAAAGTATTGGCATATTGCACAGTACCCTTATCAACCACTGGCTGAGCATTGTCATCGTAGTCCGAATGCGCTCTGGGACTGCTAGGGTAGTGTACGAAAGGAATTCTTTCGCATCCCCAGTAACATGTTAAGAGGCGCCCGAGTCGACTAACAAATCTAGCGAGCCAGTGGTGAATGTAGGGCAAGTGTATTGTAAGTATTTGTGGCTATGTGAGCAAAATAGGCAACGCTACCCCTGTATGAAGTTGCAGTTAGTGTGTCATCAGTCGTACCCTCCTGTTTTTTCGCAATATTTGAGAGTGGGCATCTACAATTCTTTGCTCCTCTAAGTAACTTACATTAGCCATATTTATTTTTGCCTTGTCTACAATCATTAGATTTGCTCGGTAGCCTCCTCTACCACGGTACCACCTCTACGACCCCCACGACCACGACCTCCAAAGTGACCCGTCCACTTGTATCTCGCTCTTTTGGTGGTTTGGTGCAAGTCGGTCGGAGATGACCTATCTCTCCACAATTGTAACATTGTCGTGTCTCGCTCTTGTATCTCGTGTGTCCTAAATTGGTTACCGCTAAAGCCGATTTCACCCCTGAAAGAGTGTTTGCACCATATTGGAGTTTAATCCTGCTCTCCTCCTGCATCATGGCCAAGATCGTCTCATTCAGGGAAGGAATTTTTTGTTGAGCAAGCAGTATTGCACATCTCGACTCAAATGCCTGGTTCAATCCTTTCATAAAATGCATAATCCGACTCTGAGCATCTCGCTCCCCTTTTTTGCACTCAGGGTCTTTGCAGCATGCGGCTGGAGAGAAATGATCATAGTCTGCCCATAGTCGCTCCAGATCTGCAGCATATTCTGGATCAATCGATCTCCATGCGTATTCGTCTCTATCTCTCTTAATCTGAAAATTCGTCATGTTATTGTCGGCTCCAAAATAGATTCTCTGCAACTTTCCCCAAACATCACCCACTGTCTCTATGACATCCACTGTGACAGTGATAGACGCAACCATCGAGTTTAGGGGCCAGGTGTGGAGCAGACTATGTGTTGTCTTCCACGCGTTGTATCCATCTGATTCCTTCTCTGGTTCCCCCTTCTCACCAGTCAGATAGCCCTCTAGATTCCTCCCAGAGAGTGCCCTCTTCACTCGACGAGACCAGCTTAAGTATGTAGCTGATCCATCGAGTTTCAGCTCCACATGGGGAAGATCCAGCTTCATTGGAGGCGACGACGACTGAGTCGAGCCCTCGCCTTTGGAGATTTGCAAGAACTCAAATAATACTTTTAAGTCTGTCTCCTCCATTTTGGCGACCAATTTCTCCATGAGTAACACGCAAATCTCCTTTGACCGTCGCGCCGCACTACACTACGAAGACGAAGGTTGCACCTCTAGTAAACTATTTATAAATCTTCCGAGCGTCGCACCTTTCAGTAAATCGCAAATCTGTCGCACCCCTTGTAAACCGCAGAGACGACAATATCACTCCTACCAAGAACTCGCAAGGATCTGCACAACCGCGCAGAAAGAGTTCTGTTGTGCTCTACTCTACGCCCACTGCTGCGCACGGAAAGAGTTATGCCGCGCGCGGAAAGGGATCTGCCCCGCGCTTTCTCTACGCACGCGGCAGTGTCCCACTGTGCGCACCTCAAGTCCCTCCCGCGCACGTATCCTTCTCTTTGTGCATGATCCTTCTCCCTACGCGTGATCCTTCTCCCGTCTCCTGCACTTGACGATCCAAGAGCAACTCCAATCCTTCTCTTGCGTGCACCGCCTTTGTGAGATCGCCTTAGTCTGCGAACCCGATTCTGCTGCGAACACCTCTTCCTGTGCATTCTGTCTCCCGACGCTGAGTAGCGATGCTTCTCCCCCTGCGCGATGGTCCTTTCCCCACACTACCAGGAAAGCAAAGGAGAAAAAAACTCGGAAAAAGCAAGGCTGAAATCATGAGAATTGTGGGGACCGGTTTTTTTTTCCAAACCTGGCTTTGATACCAATTAGAAACTAAAAGAAATAAAATCTTATTATTCACACTCATACAAATCAATGCATTTCTCCATATATATATATATATATATATTATATACAAACAAGAGGGAGACCCAAAAATATAATCTGAGATGTGGGACTAATCCAAAAAAGAGGGAAGCCGCTAACTGCAAACCAATTTGTACTATTTGCACATCAAATTCCAACACACTACTAACAACAAAGAAGGGAGTAAACGCATGTGATCAATAGCTCTCTAATACTATTCAGCTAAGCATAAGAAAAACACAAATCAGATGAAGAAAATACGCACCTGGCAATAGTGGTCTCTAGAACACAGCTTGGAAGTCCAGAATTTCCATTTATAGCAAATTTCGATCCGAGAAAATACGGCGATATACATTATATAAACCAGCATACAAATGGCAGATCATATGTTAAAGTAACATACGACAATTGATCAACTTCTGCACAAAACTCAAGTTCTAGATTTTGTGGCTGAAGTGGGGGAAATAAAATGCTAACTGCTCTCTCTGCTGCCAGTTCAATAGTATGGAGTTAACATAAGTCAATGCTATCTTGCAGTGGAAAATGAAGGCAGCATCCTCCCTCCTTTCTCGCTGTACTGATCATGTTCGATCTCATTTCCTTCCAAACAAAATGCGCTGTTACTGACACTCTGCTCTGAACTTGCGTTGCTGCTGGTGGCGAGCGAAGAGCCGGATGCACTAACCGCTCTGCCTCTCATAAAACCCGATTTTACACTATAAAAAGACGATGCTGGAATGTTATTCATCAAAGGTCGCAGTGTATTAGGTATGCTCCGCCTAATATCCTGCATAAACGAAAAATCTCGTCAAGTTTATATATATGTATATATAGTCAGTTAGAGGGACCTCCTCTCCAATTTTATATAATTACATGGATCTCTTTTAAAATTACATCTCTCGTCAGAGTTTACCCATGTTACATGTGCAAAGCAAATTTTGTACATGTTAACCATGTAAACTTAAAGGGAGGCTCTTGATAAGTTCTAAAAGTAGAGAGGAGGTCCCTATGATTATGCAAAATAGCAGGTAGTTCAGAAATAATTTTAATTTATTTTGGGTTACATTACCATGTGCCTCATCGCCATATCCAGCGATTTTTTGGACAATGTTCTCCCAAAGCCAATGCTATCAGGTGACAAAGAGGATTTCACCGAACAAGGGTTGCTGGAGTGCAGGTTGTCATGCTTTGGAGGTGCCAGTCTTCTCGAGTTTACCACTCTTTCGACCATTTTAGTTCCGATGACAACCGGACTATCGCTAGAACCACGGTTGACTCCTGATCTGTTTGATGCGGGGACAGAGCTACCACTTACTACATTTCCTTTAGGAGCTGTCCCTCTAGATGGAGAGCATGACTGCCTTCTGGGCCTCGCACTAGGCACGTTGTCAATAGAAGATGATCGGGTGCTGCTGGGTGCACCAGGTCTGCCTCGAGCAGGCGAAGACCTCTCAGGCAGTGTGGTCTTCAGATTTGGAGGTGTGTCGTGGGAATAACCCGGCATTTCAGAGGGTTTCCAAGGTCTTGATCTTATTGCTGGAGAGGTTCCTCGTGATGGAGCCGCGATTTTTGATACTGTGGGACAAGACTTCAGGACAGAATTGGCCGGCGGAATTGATCTTTGGATGGAATTTGTGGGACCTGACCCGGCAATTGAATTAGTTCTAGGGCCAGATCTTGTTACAGAACTGACCGCTGGGATTGACTTTGTGTTAGAGCTGGTTGCGGAGCCTGATTTGGTGACATAAGAAGAATGACTTGGTGGGGCCACAGTAGCTTGCAGGCCAGATGGAGTCGATGGCCTTCTCGTCGGGGTACTGGACCTTGATGCCAGCTTGCTGGCAGGAGGCACTGAGGATCTTGACATGGGTGTTGACGATTGAACTGGTGTAGATGACCTCGGCTGGCCAACCACAGACTTTGGCGGTGGCAGCGTCGAACGTGAAGTTGGAGTTGAAGATCTGGGTAGCTTTGGTGCGGTGTGTGTTGTCCGTACCGTTGGGGTTGCAGGTCTGGATGAATTGACACTGGAGCCCCCAGATGAAGATGGTCTTCGCATTCCTAAGGACGAAGAGTTTAAACTAGCTGATGGGGCTAACTGTCTAGATGTCGCCACATTTCTTGAAGAAGGATCTGCAGGATTGGCTAGCTGCGAATACCAGCGGGGAACACTGAATAAGAACTCAAAGGATGAAGAAAGATTGCACTGTACTTTGAGCACCATACAAGAATATAGTTTAAACCTCGTGATTAGATATGCTCCGACCCCGCAAAATGAAAACTATTACTCTTCCTCAACTGTAAATGGTTGGTTTATTCAAACACGTAATTTTTTAGCTCTAGTTTTATTTGCTCGCTGAAGGGTGCACAAAGGAAATCTTAGGACATGACAAATTTTTCGAACTAATCTGTTTGCAGCAAGGGGTAGGTGGTATTGCTCCACTGAAAAGGTTCAACATGAAAAATCAGAAGCAGGCGTAATTCACTACTTGTTTCAGTGCCAGTTGTGGTAAAAAAGAGTCTTGTATTTATTACGCTGATGTAATATCTTCTACATTTTTTCCTTTTATTTTAATCACATGTAGATCATTCCTAAGAAAGAAATTCAATGGGAGCTTGTGACGGACTTTCCTTTTTCTAAGTAAAGAACTCTGATATAAACTCAACAGTAACAAGACATCATCGCGTCATTAAAGTTGCACACCAAACTTGTCCATCAGCTTGTCCATGCACTCATATTCCTTGTCGCATGTAGCTAGCAAATTTGAAACCAATCATGAGAGAGGGAGAGGGTATTGGAGATGTGGAGTCTGATGGTATAAAAGGGCTTCCTTGCATCTCGCTTTGTAACTAAAAATATATAGTGAGAAACCGTAGTGCCACAAATTTTTGTGATCTTTGCTTGTTTTCTTGCCGTTGTTTTCTTCATTGCTTTCAATCTTAGTTCCTAAGAGAGGGAGGGAGCTAGAGACAGAGGGGGGGGGAGGGAGACTCAAGAATTCACGGAGAGCTAATTCAATAAAAGATTTATAAAAAAAAGGGATAATTACTTGTTTTTTGTCATTATCAGTTTTGGGACTTCATGTGGGTCCTTAAAATTTCAGGAATATGCTATTGATATGGATGCTAATAATGATCTTAAGATTCTCCCTTGAGAGTGAGTGAGAATTCACGGCAAGCTATTTCAATAAAAGATTTATAAAAAGAAAGGATAATTATTTCTTTTTTGTCATTATCAGTTTCAAGACATCACGTGAGTCCTTGAAATTTCAGGAATATGCTCTATTAATATGGATGTTAATAGTGATCTTAAAATTCTCCCTTTCGTTTCATGGTTGGATGCTTCTAGTCTATACTCTTATGCCATGTGCAGCTAAAATGCTAGAATCAAAATGTGCAACATGGACTAATAGAAAGTTTTTGCACGGCATCATACAGCAAGTAAACCTAAGGAAAACATTTTGGATCTAGACTCCAAATCTATCGTGAAACAGTTAATAGATTGAAACAACGGCTCTGTTTGGGAGAGCTCCAGCGGATGGAAAAGCACTATTCCAACCGCAGAAGTTGATTTTAGGCCGTTTGAATGCACGGCTCTTTAAAAATCACGGAATAAAAAATCCGGTTTTCCCTACTCTGGAATCTGCCAAGCCCTCACGTTTAGCTCTCTCATACACGTTTTCGCTCCCTTCTCATCTGCGAAAATTGGCGAGAAATCTCGCAACCTCTGTTGAGCCTCTTGCGACCTAGGTTCACCCAACAAACTCCTCCCCTCCCAGCGAATTCCTCCCCTTCTAACCGCAACTCCCAGCATCTTTGTGTTTTTGCATGCATCAGCCTTGTTGTTGTTCTTCCCGCAGGAGTTCGTCTGTTCTTCTTCCAGCAGGAGTTCGACTGTTCTTCTTCCCTCTGGAATTTGACTTCGCTTGTACAACCCCGTGTTCGCCGAGTGGGCCCGCCAGGCCAGGCGAGCGGACCAAGGCACCCCGCCCGCACCAGAACAACATGCGGGCAGGCACCGGGTGGCCAGCTCGCTCTCGCCCAATCCAGGCGGGCGAGCCGTGCGAGCTGGCCCCTCCCCCCTCGCACTTGCCTCGAGTTCGTCGAGCGGAGTTTGGGCTCGACATTCGTCGAGCGGAGTTCGGGCTCGACATTCGTCGAGCAGAATTCGGGCTCGGCATTCGTCGAGCAGAGCTAGGGCTCGACATTCGTCGAGCAGAGTTTGGGCTCGGCATTCGCGGAGCCGAGGACGGAGCTCGGCATGCTTCGAACTAATATTCAAGGTTGAACTCGTCGAGCCCAAACAGCGAGCTCCTCTAGAGCATTCCATAGTGATAATCTGAGACCGGCCAGCCCGCCCTCCTATAGGCGACCTGGCCGCCAGCCCGCCTCGGACCAGGCATTGGCGGGTCGCGGTGACCTGGCTCGCGCTCGCCCAAGAAGAGAATGCGAGTTGCAGGAGTCAGGTCGCACCCGCGCCGTGGGGGTGGAGAGTAGTGGTGAGCTGACCTCCATATCCTTGGGACCTGCCCAGTGGGACCCAGAGGTAAAATTACCTGGATGCCCCTCCCATAGGTGTGAATAGCTTGTTAGAACTGCGGAGTTGCGTTGTTGGCAGACCAAGTTGGGATGCACATAGTTGTTCAAAACATCGGAGGTTGGCTATTTGCAGGCCGTTTTCAGAAATCTATAAATAGGATCCAAGGGACACCTCAGAAGGCACGCTTTTCATGTTCACTTGCTCCCTAGTCTTTTAGCGCTTTTTGAGGTAGCCTTAGCTCGGCCTTTAGCTAAGGAGGGGAAGCGCTATAAGATCTTCTGGGTGTGTGGTGGGTCCTCCACGCTGAGCCCTTTGGTCGGTTCTTCTTTGTTCCCTTTGTCATTTTGCTTGCAGTAGAGAAGTAGGTGTGCGATCACCCCTTCCTCAAGGGTGAACTCCACAAGAGACCGAGTTTTCGGTTTCAACATTTTGGTGTGGTGAGCGTGGAAAGTGGTCAGCACAGAAAATCTTCAGCAGGCTCGATGACGGGAGGACAAGGCTCAGATAGGTCCGACTCGCTGCCCCCGCCCCCGCTGGCCACAGTGGGAATGTTTGAAGACTCCAGGAACGAGGTACTCAGCCTCGTCAAGTTCGTACTCGGCGCGCGGGCCGAGTTCTCAACACCAGCTATTCCAATTACTGTCGCCCCGTCTCTGGGCGAGGACGCTCCCGGCATGCGAGCTGGGAAGGAGGTCGCCGAAGAAGGAAGGGGATGCGAGCTCCCCGGGCGCGTGCTTTTCCCCGGCTCGGCAGGCGGAGGACGGTTCGGCGACATGGATGCGCGGGATCCTCCGGCTTGCCCGGCAGGGAGAGGCAGCCCCTTTAGCAAGCTGGTCTCTTCCGCCCAAGTTCCGGAGGAGTTCAGGGAACCCGAAATGTCTTACTACACCGGGAAGGGAGACCAGTTCCAGCACGTCCAGTGGTTTGAGGACGTGGTCTCGATCCGGCAGATGTCGGATGGATTCAAGTGTTGGCTCTTCGTCATTCCTCTCAAGGAGAAGGCGAGGGAGTGGTTTCACCAGTTGTCGGCCAGCTCCATTTACTGCTTCGAGGACCTGCGTCGGGGGTTCATGTTGAGGTTCGCCACCTCGAAGAGGAGGAAGGAGTCGGAGTCAATGTTCCACATCAAGCAGGGAGTGAATGAAACGTTGGGGAGTTACGTCGACCGGTTCCAGAAGGAGGTCACCCAGGTCCAGGAGATGCCGGACCATAGTCTGATGATGGTTTTCACCCTGGGGCTGCAACAGGGTTTCTTTAGGATGGAGCTGAAGAAAGTGCCGCCCCTCTCCTACGAGGAGATGATGGAGAGGGCGGCGAGAGAGGTCCACGGGGAGGCGTCGAATCCAGAGTTTACCCGGAAGCTGGCCAGGTGGGCCACATAGGAAGAGGAGCTGAGAGGCGGAAGGGGGCAGGAGGAGAGGAGAGTAGAGCCCCGACAGAGGGAGCAGAGGCAGCTCCAGGGACAGCAGCAGCCCAGGTGAGAGCGTCAGGAGCCAGACTGTCGGTTGGGCTGGAGGCCCGAGTGGCAAGACCAAGGGCCACAGAGAGGACACCAGGGAAGGGACCACCACCAGGGGGGCCAGGATCAGTTCCCCCCCCCCCCCCGGGTTGGAGGCAGGCGCAGAGACCTCCACTCCCTAATCAAGACCAGGCTATGGCCATAGCCATGGGGGAGAGGAGGAGAGCGACGCGAAGGAGAAGAAGAGAAGTAAGGGTGGAGTTGCCCTACTGCGATTTCCATCAAGAGGAAGGGCACGCGACGACCACGTGTCCGGAGTTCCTCGAGATGAGAGGAAACAGGGAGCAGCAACAGCAACAGGGGCGCCAGGAGGTGAGGATTGAGGAGGTCCTGCCTCGGGTGGAGGAGGATCGGTGTGAAGACCGGGCAGATGTCGGGACCAGGGAGGGATCGGAGTGATTCATGGGGGTGGGGGTAGAGGCCTCTCTGAGGGCGAGCCTCCACACCATGTACCGTCGGAGCGTTGACTCCACTTACCAGACCCCACCCCCGGAAGAGAAGATTACATTCTCAAAGAGTGATATGCCGGATCATGAGGATCCCTTCTGCGATGCTCTGGTCATCCAGACGGCCATCGAGAGTTTTACCGTCTCCCGGATCCTCATCGACAATGGAAGCTCCGTCAACGTCATCTTCAAGAATGCGTTCGACGCAATGAAGGTGGTGGCAAAGAAGGCGCTGGCTTCAGATGGCCCCTTGTTTGGGTTCTCGGGGAGAGGAACGAGGTAGAAGGAGTTGGGCTCCATGTCTCCCTGGGTGGGTAGTCCCGGAACTGCCGATTTGTCATCGTGGATGCCCCCAGCAGCTACAACGCCATCTTCGGAAGGCCACTCATCAGCGCCTTCCGCTGCGTCCCCTCATCCTTCCACCAATGCCTGAAGTTTAATGCAGAGGGGATCCAGGTCCGGGTGCGGGGTGATCCCAAAGTAGCAAAGGAGTGCTACGTCACCGTCGTAAACTCTATCTCCTGGCAAGAGCCGGTCGAGGAGATGGAGCGGAGGATGGAGGAAGAGCAGGAGGCTGACAGGGAGGAGATGGAGGTGGAGAGCTGCACCGAGGTAGAGGTGGCAGGAGGAGGCCAGGAAGGGTTGGCCGAAACGATGGTCGTGGAGGGAGTAGAAGAGGAGGTCCTTGTCCCGGAGGAGAGGGACGCCGGAGAGTGGGGGGAGCAGTCCAGGCTGGAGGCTGCAGAAGAGGTGGTGGAGATGGAGGTTCTCACCATAGGAGGCAGGGTGAAGAAGGTTAGCGTCAGCGGGGGGCTGACCCCGGAGGGTCAGGGCAGGATGCTGGTATGCATCCAAAAGAATGTGGACATCTTCGCATGGAGCGCCGCGGAGATGCCGGGGGTTGACGCGGACGTGGCCTGCCACCGCCTCAACCTGGACCCAGGAGCACGCCCCGTTCAGCAAAAGAAGAGGTCCACCGCGGACAAGCTGGCCGAGTCCATCGGAGAGGAGGTGGCCAAACTTCTCAAGGCCGGCATTGTATCCGAAATTCAATACTCTGGCTGGGTCTCCAATGTTGTCATGGTTAAAAAAGGAGACGGGCAGACGGCCGGTGGCGTATGTGTGTTGATTTTTTTCTTGCTTAATAAATCATGCCCTAAGGACTGTTACCCCTTGCCTCGGATCGACGCGCTGGTTGACTCAGCCGTAGGTTTCTCTGTAAGTTTTTAGATGCGTTTTCAGGTTACCACCAGATCAGGATGCACCCCCGGACATCAAAGACGTCTCATTCATCACAGGGGATGGGTGTTACTGCTACAAAATGATACCCTTTGGGCTGAAAAATGCAGGAGCGACATACCAAAAAATGATGGACAGGGTCTTCCGGGAACAGAAGGGGAGGAACCTTGAGGTGTATGTGTACGACCTCATGATCAAGAGTCAGGATGTGGACTCTCACCTTCGGGACTTGGAAGAAACCTTCGCCACCCTGCGCAAGTATAAGATGTGGCTGAACCCCCTGAAGTGGGTCTTCAGGGCTAGCAGGGGAAAGTTCTTAGGGCATCTCCTCACCCCCGCAGGGGTCGAGCCAAATCCGGATAAGGTTAGGGCTATCATGGAGTTGGGGTCACCACGGAATGCTAAGGAAGTGCAACAATTGGCAGGAAAGCTAGCAGGATTGAGTCGGTTCCTCTCCGGGGCCGGGAGAAGTGCTCCCCCTTCTTCAAAACACTAATGGGAAGTCAAAAATTTGAGTGGACCAAGGAGTGCGAGGAGGCATTCCAAGCTCTAAAGATGCAGTTAACGCAGGCTCCGTTGCTCCAAGGGCCGAATGAGGGGGAGTACCTATTTTTGTATCTCGGGGTCAAAGAGGAGGCCTTGAGCACTGTCCTGGTGCGCGAAGAGGGGAAGAGACAGCTCCCCATATACTATGTGAGTCGGGTCCTGAGGAAAGTCGAGCTCGGATATCCAATCTTTGAGAAGCTGGCCTTCGCCCTGATCATCTCGACCCGAAGACTGCGACTCTACTTCCAGGCACACTTCATCTGACTGGTGACCGACCATCCCCTCCGCAACATCTTTGAGGGGGTGGAGCATTCGGGTAGGCTGGCCAAGTGATCGGTGGAGTTGAGCGAGTTCGACATCCCCTTCGTTCCCCGCTTCTCGATCAAGGCCCAAGCAATGGCCGACTTTTTGGCCGATTACGTGATCGAGGTGGTGGAGGAAGAGCTCACTCGACCGACTTCATAGAAGGTGAAGGTAGATGGCGCCTCGGGGAGGCATTCCCTGGGGGTGGGGGTCATCTTGGAGAGCCCCCAGGGAACCAGAATCGAACAAACGGTGGTGGTGCACTTCCCCATCACTAACAACCAAGCCGAGTATGAGGTCGTGATAGCCGGGCTGCGCCTGGCCAGGGATCTGCGGGTGCTGGACGTGGAGGTCCTCACTGACTCTATGGTGGTGGCTTCCCAGATCAACGAGGAGTTTGAGACGAGAGAGCCTACCATACGACTGTACTTAGCCAAAGCGAAGGGGGTCATCGACATGTTCCAAACCTTCTCCATCCGACACGTGCCCCGAGAAGAAAACGAGCAAGTCGATCAGCTTGCAAAATACGGCCCCCGGGTGGGGGGCACCATTACTGACCTGTTTCGCCCTTCCATTAGGGAGGGAGAACTGATGGAAGTGGATCAGCACTACTCGTGGATGGACCCGATTGCAACTTTACTCTCCACGGGAGAGTATTTAGAGGGGGTGGACAAGAAGAAGCTCAGGTACAAATCAGCATACTATCTCCTTCGGGACGGACAATTATATAGGAAAACTCTCTCGGGGATGCTGGCCCGTTGCGTGGCCGAGAGGGAAGTACAAAGGATCTTGGAAGAAACTCACCTCGGGGAGTGTGGGAGTCATTCTGGGAGTCGGACCCTGGAAGGGAGGATCGTCAGGCAGGGATACTTCTGGCCAACCCTGGGCCGCGATGCTGCAGAATTCGCGAGATGTCATAAGTGCCAGCTGTTTGCCTCCCTCCAACTACAGCCAGCTCAGCGACTCAAGAGTATTATGGCCCCCTGGCCCTTTGCAATTTGGGGAAAGGATTTGGTCGGACCATTCCCTCAGGCTAGTGGGCAGAGAAGGTTCATGTTGGTGATGATAGATTACTTCTCTAAGTGGATGGAGGTGAAGGCGCTGGCCAAAGTGACCTCCCAAGTCATCAGAAACTTTGTTTGGGGGGAGATCATCTGCCGACATGGGCTGCCCCAGGCTATTGTCACGGACAACGGGCCTCAGTTCGCCAGCGCAGAATTCACTAGCTTCTGCGAGCAGCTCGGGATCGACCTCAGGTTTGTCTCGGTCCACCACTCCAGGAGCAACGGGCAGGTGGAGGCCGCGAATAAGATCATTGTGAACCTCCTGAAGAAGAAGATGGAAAACCTGAATGGGAGCTGGGTGGAACAGCTTCCCTTGGTCCTCTGGGCCCTGAGGACCACCCCCAACACAGCCACAGGGGAGACCCCTTTCAAGCTCTCTCATGGATGTGAGGCAGTACTCCCCGCAGAATTTGAAGTTCAAACGCCTCGGGTTGTCATGGCAAAGGAAGGCAGGGAAGGATGACAGGCCGAGAACGAGGAGGGGCTACGACTCTTCCTTGATATGGTAGGGGAGCTGTGTGACCTCTCTGCCATCCGACAAGAAGAAGTGAAGAGGAGAATGGCCAAGTACTTTGACAAGCATGTCAGAGTCAAACAATTTGCGGAGGGGGACTTGGTCCTAAAAAAGGTGGATGCAGCAGGAAGATCGGCAACCGTGGGGAAGCTCAACCCCAACTGGGAAGGTCCGTACATTGTAAAAGAAACGTTAAGATCGGGAGGGTATCGTCTCCAAAATGTGGAGGGCGAGACCCTAAGTCTCACCTGGAGCGGTGATAACTTGAAGCGTTTTTATCCTTGAAATATGTAATAATGACTTGTTCTTAATAAAGCTTTGTGGTGTGTTAATCCTGCTGCAGTAACTCGCACGATAGGTGAAGTATTCATTTGATGGACCCCGAGCAGATCCCGTTGTCAGGCTCTCACTTAGCAGGCAAGCTGAATGTCACTCGATGGCGTCTACCCAGACCCCCGAGCAGATCCCGCTGTCAGGCTCTCACTTAGCTGGAAGGGCTGGATGTCACTCGTGAGTGTCTACGTGGACCCCGAGCAGATCTCGCTGCCCGGCTCTCACTTAGCTGGCAGGGCTGGATGTCACTCGATGGCGTCTACCTGGACCCCGAGCAGATCCCGCTGCCAGGCTCTCATTTAGCTGGCAGGGTTGGATGTCACTCGATGACATCTACCCAGACCTCGAGCAGATCTCGCTGTCAGGCTTTCACCTAGCTGGCAGGGCTGGATGCACTCGTGAGTGTCTACCCGGACCCCAAGCAGATCCCGTTGTCAGGCTCTCACCTAGCTGGCAGGGTTGGATGTCACTCGTGTGTGTCTACCCGGACCCCGAGCAGATCCTGCTGTCAGGCTCTCACCTAGCTGGCAGGGATGGATGTCACTCGATGGCGTCTACCCGGACCCCGAGCAGATCCCGATGTCAGGCTCTCACCTAGCTGGCAGGGCTGGATGTCACTCGTGTGTGTCTCCCCGGACCCTGAGCAGATCCCGCTGCCAGGCTCTCACTTAGCTGGCAGGGCTGGATGGATGTCACTCGTGTGTGTCTACCCGGACCCCGAGCAGATCCCGCTGTCAGGCTCTCACCAAGCTGGCAGGGTTGGATGTCACACGTGTGTGTCTACCCGGACCCCGAGCAGATCCCGCTGTCAGGCCCTCACCTAGCTGGCAGTGTTGGATGTCACTCGATGGCGTCTATGCAGACCCGCTGTCAGGCTCTCACCTAGCTGGCAGGCCTGAAAGTCACTCGTAGGAGTCCAATCCAGTTCCCCGACTGGCAACAGTACAGGTCGAGATGAACGAAGCGACATTGGAAGTTGGAGGGTCCCAGTCGTCCGAATGACTGGAAAGAAGTCACATGACCAACGAGATAGGTCCCACATGATCAACCGGCGCCCAAAATAACGGTCAAGGCGGCGAGACCCGGGCCGCGTCGCATAAGGGCCAGCTCGTGGGGAATCCGACAGCAGGGGTGCGAGCCGAAACGGCTCGCCCCTCTAGCAAGCGGGCAGGCGGCACGGAGGACCTGGGCTAGGGAGGCAGCTCGCCGCCCGCGGGTCGGCTAACTAAGCCCCCCATGCCTCCGATCTAAGCCTTTAGAGGGCACGCGACCTCGTCTATAACCGGAAGAAAGAACTGCGAGCGAGGAGTATCAAGGCCGGCCGCGAATACAACAAGAGAGAAAATCTACATCGCATAAACATAGCGAACAGCAGTGACGTGTATATGCATAAAGCAAGCAGGGAATCATTCGCTGAAAAACAAAACTACAAAATCGGGACGTGGCCCGCGCTTACATCATAACGAAAAAGAAATATATACATAAGGGGGGGCGTGCTCCGGGGGACAAATCCTAGAGGCGCTGTGGTAGGACTTGTCTCCTGGATCCGGCACCAGGAGGAATACGCCTGCACCACGTCGCTCGCAGAGAGACCCGCGCCCTCGCTCTTGGTGAGATCGGCCCGTCGTAGCATCTGGATTGTATACTTGGCCGCGCTGGCGCCGTTCTTCTGCATCATTTCTTCCAGTTCATGCTCGGTGTAATGCGCGAGCTGGCAGGCGCTGCTTGATGACGGCGGGACAGCCGCCGCGGCCTCCAGCTCTTGCACTCGCGCCCGCAGCGTTTCCCGCTCTTTCTCCGAGCGGCGACGGCGGCGTCGGCTGCATCCACCCTCTCCCTCTGCCGCTCCGCCTCCGCCTGGGCGAGGCGGCGGGTCGCTTCCTTCTCGTCCGCCAGCCTCTTGAATGAGGGGGCGTTCCTCTCCACCTGAGTGCAGCGTCGGCCGACCATGTGGGCCAGCTCCAGGCTGCGGAGCTGGGCTCGGGCGCTTTCATGCACCAGCACCCGCGTCGCCTCCTAATCATAGATGGAGGCGTCCTCCGCGAGTAGAGGCCGAACGAGAAGTCGCTGATGGTCTCCTGCTCCAGCCAGCTCGACAGCAGGGTGGAGATCACTGCCCGATTCGACTCCTTGTCCCACGACAAGGGCGGGACGCCGAGCTCGTCCAGGTACTTCTCGCCGTAGCCAAAGTTGCGGTGCCCTCTCGGCACCGGCTTCACGGGGGTCCGCGCCTCTTCCTGCGGCCCGGAGGTGCCAGCCGCCTCGCCGGGGACGCCGCTGGCCGAAACGATAGCGAAGGCGGGATCCTTGGCCGGCTGGATCGCCGGGGCCTTGCCTTTTCTTTGGCACGTGGTGGGCGCCGCACCAGTCGCCTTCGCCTTCTTGGGCGGTGGCGGTGGAGATCGTTCGCGGCTCGGCCACTTCTGGACAGCAGACGCCAGGATCTCGCGTTGTGCGGCGTCTGCGGCTTGAGCGCGGGCGAGCCCGCTAGGAATGACCTGGGCGCTCTCTTATGGGGGGTGCAGGGGGATGTCTCGCTCACCTGCGGGGAGAGAGTTAAAGCAGGAAAAACATAAGTAAAAAGGAAAAAGCGCGAGTGGTTTACCTCCGCCAGGCGTGACTGGGGGGAGGTTGTCCAGATTCCGACGCAGGAAGGCGACCTCGAGGTTCTTCCCGGTGAAGAACCCGCACAAATCCGCTTCATGGCCCCCCAGGCTAGGGGGGCGGTAGCTCGCCTCGCCGAGTTGCACCGACGAGAAGGGGACATTGCCGAATTCCCCTCGACGAACACGATCTTCTTAAGCCAATTATGGCTCTTGTTGACGGTCTCGCGAACCTTAACGTGGGCGCTGGAAAAATAAGCGGTCTCGTCCTTGTTCGCGCGGAAAGAGAACAACTTGCGGAAGACCGCGAGGCTGAACTCAACCCGCTCCTCCCGCAAGAAGCATGCAAAACCGCCAATGACTGCTACGGAGTTCGGGGTCATCTGGCCGAGGACGACCCCGAAATATTTCAATATCTGTCGCACCTTCGGCCATAGAGGGAGCCGGAGGGCCAGCCTCAAAGTGAGCCACCGGGATGGCGAGCTCTCCCTTCATGAGGTCATTTATTCTTTCTCCTCCCAGGCCGCCTCGCCACGAAACCTGGCGGTATGTAGTCGCTTATCGCCTCGAAGAACTCGCCTTCGGAGATGGTGGCGGAGGGGAAATCATGCTCGGCGAAGGTCCAAGCACACTTGCCCCGCCTGTCCGCGTCGCCGCTGCCGCCGCACATTTCGCAGAAAGCTCGCAGAGCGGGTGAGGAAGTCCTCGCAGGAAGAAGGCGGGTCGGGGTTCGTAAGGAGCAGGAAAGGAGAAAAGCTTAAATGCGGTGGATGAGCAAGGGCCGCAGAGCCTATTTATAGAAAGAAAAAGGACGGGAAAATCTTTCGTCGGCGGGAAAGTGCGGATAGCAAAAAGAGGCATGACGGTTCAACTTCCCCGCTCGCAGCCGCGCCACAAGGACCGTCCGACAGCGAATTGTGCCCACCCCGCGTCCGCACAAAGAGGTGGCGAGTTGCGGCTCGCACCCGCCTGAAACTGTAGGCGAGCCGGGGAGACTCGCAACCAGCGAGTTCCCGGCCCGCTCCCGCCAAGATTAAGTAGGCGGGCTGGGCAAGCCGATTCAACGATCTCACGCTCGCTTAAAGAAGCGGGGGGCGAGCAAGAGGGCTTCATCCGTACCCACCCAAAGAAAACTAGATAACAACACAATTGAAATAACGTGCGACAGAAATTAAGTCGCGATGGGCGAGAGAAATCTCAGATTATTACAGATTAAAATTTTCAAGATGGGGAACCCTCCTAAGCGAGTTGGTTCAGAATGCGGACGCGGTCCTGACCCGTGACTGACCGCGGGGAGGGGGTAGGCGGGACAGTACTGGATCCATTTCCACCTGCCCCGCCTCTGCGTCCTGGTTCGGGGCGGCGCGTGAGGATAGTGGTAATCGCGAACCGCCACCAGCTCCTGCTGGGCCAGGCCGACCTGCTCCGTGGCGTGCCTAAGCCGCTCCTCGATCCGCGTAATATGCACGCCAGGAGAAGTAACATCCTCCCCTTCAGCTGGGCGCCGCGCTCCCTCCAGCGGCGAGCCGCGCCTCCGTCGCAGTTTTGTCCGTTCAACCCTGTTGAAGATCTCCTGTAGCAGCAGAGTATGCTTCTGAAACAGCCGCGTCACTTGTCTTTTCATCCCCGCTACATCCGCCAAGTCGCCGAGGTACTCTGAAATCCCCTCCGTGTCAGGAGGAGGCGAATATCCCTCGCTCATCTCGACATCGGAGGAGATCGCATTATAACCTACGAAGAGAAACGTCGGGGGGACAGGCGAGAACAAAACAAGCACCAAGCACGAGCTTACCAGGGGTCGGCACGTCTTCCGCACCGGTGGATGGTCGAGAAGAACCAGCCGTCCCTGGAAGAGTTCCCCTTCGAGAGTTGTAATGGATTTCCCTAGCCCGGGGGGGATCGCGACCGAGAAGTCTTCGGAGGGGGACGCCCCAGGCCCGAGGGTGTTGGCGACCCGCTCGGTTGACAGCGGGAGGGAATGATCCCCTTCCCCACCGCCTCCCACTTCACGCGGCGGCACCTGCGGGGAGGAAAGTCAGAAATGAAGCGACAAATCAGGGGGGATGCGCGCATACCTCAGGAATAACCTCGGTGCCTGCTGCTACGCTGGAGCCCGGGAGTCATTTGTCGGGGACCGCCGGACGATTTTTCCTTTTACCGGCCAGAAGAGGGGGCCGGGAGACCCACGCGCCCACCACGGGGCGGCCTCAAGGGCCTCTTCTCTAGTCTTTTGGCTCGCAGCTGCCAGCCGGGCTCGCACTTCCTCACTGACAGGCATGGTGCAGCTACAGTTCACTGAAAAAGGCAAAAAGGAGTAGGGTTTCCCTGGGGGCTCAGTGGTGTATTTATAGCTGGGGAGTGGGACCCACCAGAAGATTCCTCGACAGCTCAGCACAGCACTCACCGAACACGCGGGTTGAATGATTCTTTCCGAGCTTGGTCAAGCTCAAAAAGAGCGGGAATTGTGTACAACCCCGTGTTCGCCGAGTGTGGGCCCGCCAGGCCAGGCCAGCGGACCAAGGCACCCTGCCCGCACCAGAACAGCATGCGTGCATGGCACCGGGTGGCCAGCTCGCTCTCGCCAAATCCAGGCGGGCGAGCGGCGCGAGCTGGCCTCTCCCCCCTGGCACTTCGCCTCGAGTTTCGTCGAGCAGAAGTTTGGGATCGCATTTTTTTCGGTCGAGCGAGGGTTCGTGGCTCGGCATTCGTCGA
>CM077159.1:169014896-169269694 GCA_039583875.1 Platanthera guangdongensis | reverse complement strand
AAATATTTAGAGACCGGGCGGTTGTTGATTAGAAAAAAACAAGCCGCAGAGACCAGCAATTCCCCATCTACCATGTTTAAGAACTCAAACTTGATTATTACATCATATTTAAATACAGGAGAGCCCCAATCTATAGGAAAGAAATAAAGAAAATCCTCTTCAAGATTGACATTTCATAACAAGCATATAAACAATAAATCCCCATAAGGGGAGTTTACATACTTATTTTGTGCAATGTTATGAAATGTGAACTTACGTGAGAATTTTTTGTAATTCCAAAAGGGATGGGCAGAAACTGTAGTTTTTGCAAAAACTTGCAGCGGCAGTCCCAGTAAACAGCCTGTATTAATAATTCCCCAACCAAAACTTCCTAGATACCCTAGGATTCAGCATATTTAATTGTCACATCAACATCATAAGTTCATAGGGAGGAACATAGACACATAAAAATATCAATGTAACATAAATGGGTCCCAGCACACAAATACTATCACCCAATGATACACATCAAACAGAACTAAAAAACCATACATCCACCATACCCTAAAGATAGAAATTCAAGCGATAAACTCGAACATTTCGAGATCTCTGTGCCAAATGTTCTAAAAGCATCCGTGTGCACTTAATTACTGAAAATTCCAAACATCATCATTGATACTTCATAGAGATCTAACAAGTTTTAGAGGATCGATGGCTCACTTCTCGTTACTTTCCTCGGGATTTTGCTCGTACCTGCGCTTGAACTTGGCAATCTGGCCGACATTCTCGGCGATTTGTCGTCTCGCTTTCAAATGGTAGACCTTGCCGACGTGGTTTAGTTTTGTCATCAGAACATGCATCAGTCTCCCACTCTGGGTCACATAGGAATATATTGCAGCTGAGGATGCAAACCCTTCTTCATCTCTGTTGCCTGGCAATTATAATTCACACAGCATTAGTTTCAGTGCAAAAACAACTTGTGATATAAATGGATGACTACATGAAAAAAAATCTGCAGGATTAGTGAAAGGGAATGAAAATTTTAAGCTTTTTTGAATATGTCCAATGCTTTTTACTAAAGGGGTAAATCATCATATCATCTTTATTCTAACTATTTGCAATCGGCTTAATCAATAATCACTTTCCATTAATCCCTGTAAATTTTATGTGAGGGGCTGACATAATGTACAGAAATCTTTTTGCACAATATGTATCTATGTCCTTTGTTGGCTTATAGCCTAAAATGGCCAAGCTGGCCCTACTTAGCCACGGCAGCACAAGACTCGGCGAGACCACTCAACAAACAAAAATTAACATGACTACTTGCCACAAGTTATCAAGCCCCTCCTTAATTAGTTTTATCATGTTAGGGCTCGACGATTGGGATTGGGTGCGCGGCCGCCAGAGTGTTCGCGGACGAGATCCTTTGGTCCTATTGGATCCATGGTTCCCAATAACCCACGCAGTATAATGAGGAAGCCAAGCTCAACCTCACGACGTCCTAGAGGTAGGTATCTGCTAGAGTGCAAGAGAGGAGAGAGCGAAGGAAATAAGAGAGGGAAAATAACTGTTCTTTCTTGCCACCCACCACTCAAACAGTGTGGGGAAAGTTTCACAATATCACAAAACTGTCCCTCATCTGGGATACATTATCGGTGAGGGAAATTGCAAGAGCGGAAATATAAAATAATGTAATTGAGAGATAACATGATGATACAAGTTTCAGAGACTTAGGAGGTGCTAACCAGCAATAGTACACCACCTTTCTTGAGTTTGTAATATCACCTCCCCCGTGCTCACCTCACGACGCCCTAGAGGTGCGTATCTGTTAGAGCGACAGAGAGGAGAGACAGAGAAGGAAATAAGAGAGGGAAAATAGTTGTTCTTGCGTGCCACCCACTACTCAAACAGTTTGAGGAAAGGTTCACAATATTACAAAATTGTCCCTCCTATGTGATGCATTATCGGTGAGTGAAACTGCAAGAGCGGGAAATATAAAATAACGTACTTGAGTGATAACATGATACTTGTAACAGAGACTTACAAGGTACTAAGCAGCAATAGTACACCACCTTTCTTGAGTCTGTAACATCACCTCCCCATGCTAATAAAACATGTCCTCAAGCTTGAAGGATGGAAATGGAGAGCGAGACACTAGACAGGCATGGTTACCTACATGATTATGGATGCGTACCTTTGTTTTCTTTAATGTCGTAGGAATATGATTACCGATATGAATATGAATGTGTACCTTTGTTAGTGCTGAAGTTTTATGCGTTTTATTAATATTTGCAAAACTTTTTTAGATCAAACCTTGCATGCATACATCGTTATAGGGCCATACTATGACACTGTACCCTAGGTTTACATCGTATAAAGTTTCAGTTTCACCACCCTACCCTGCGTAACTTGGGGCTACATATGGGAGTGAAATTGCAAGAGTGTGATATACAGAATAAAGTACTTAGGAGATAAATGGAGGAACACGTCAAAAATTAGGGATCACATACACAATAGTACGCCGCCTTTCCTGATACCGTAACAATCTATTGAGGCGCTATTTAGGAAAATAATCACTCTTAGTTATTAAACCCTTCAACTGTCTATAGAAATTATCTTCAATCCTCCATCATTTGGCTGTATTGGTGTGTAGGGGTTTACAATTTCTGCATATTTTTTTCAATTCTATTGTTTTCATAATGTCTTGCCACAAACTTTTTATTTCTATCTCATAGGTACATTTTATTTCCTTCATTACATATTCAATTGATCTAAAATCTATTTTTGACTATTCTATCTCCAGTGGTTGATTCGCTATCGCTATCAGTTCGTTAGTCTACGGCCTATTTTTTCTATGAATCCATTGAACACGAACATTATATATACATATATTAATCCTCTATTACCGTATATATAAAATCCATGTCAGCTGAGGTATAGTTAGAGCTTACATGCCAAAGTGCCTACCATTAACAATAGAGTTTAAATTTATAAATGAAGACCCAATAGTTATGCAAACGTTAGATGAGACATTTTAAATTTTAGTAGATGAATTATACAAAATGACACCTACTAAAAAAACTTACGTTTTTAATGAAAAAATCAAATACTTTACACAGTAGAGAATTCTACGTATAGGCAATGTCCATATTTGTATTAAATTCTGATAAAAACAACTTCTTTATCATGTTTCTTTCCTAACATTTCAGTCCTTTAGCTGCCTCAAAAATACTACCATCAAGTTTTATTACTTTGATCCCTGTGATTTTTTAAGAATTATTTTATAAGCAATAATTAATTGCAAAAGGAAATAAATGATCCAAGAATCATTATGAAATCTGATTAAACCAAAATATTGAGAGTAATCATCATTACAGATCAATTTTGAAGAGGATACTTAAATCAAACTCAAGCAAAAATACACCTAGCAAGAATTCCATATGCAGGCTATAAGGTCAAGTGAATGGTCTATGTTACAAGCCTCCAATTGTGAGCGTGTGTGCGGTTTTAAGAGGGAGAAATCTCAGAGAGGATCGTCATGACCTTTTCTAGACCTAGCCTTCCCAATGGTGGAAGATACAGCGGGAGCCGGGCTCGACCAAGAGAGGAGGGAAGAGGAGAAGTCTTGCTCAACCCTAGCCCTCCAAGAAGATGAGAGGAGAAGGAGAAGATTCAAGAGAAAGAGAATTAGAGTTTTGTCATCATAACCATCAAGCCCACCCTCGCCACCAATATAAAATGAGGAAAGTGTTAACCAGGAATCTTGAGACCTCGGTAGAAGCCAATCAACTCCAGCTAAAGCAAAGGAAAAAAATTAGCATCAATCACATGAGTGGTTATTGATCAGAGACCGCATCAACAGTTTTTCCGACCAACCAGTTCGGGCGGTTACAACTTTTGTAACCGCACCACCTTTCTAGCAGTGTAACCTTTCACTCTTGCCTGATTCTCCAGTGTCCCGGGTGTAATTTTAGAGCCTGCCCGTTCGAGAAGGTCTCTTTTAGTATAAATAGGGGCATGGTACTCAGAAAAAAGGCTTAGAATTGAGCCAAGCATTCCTTGTTGGTGAGGACTCGATCTCTGGTCTCTCTTCGACGACTAAATTTTTTGGTCTTTTGGTTGTAATCATTTTGTAACAGTTTTCATTTGATAAGTAATAAAATCAACTGCAGCTAAGGCTTACCGTTGCGGAAAGCCTGGTTTAACCATTTGCGACAATCTTGTCATCTCTTAAGCTTGTTGTGACTAGTAGTCAGTCGACTATTGTTCCCGTCTTCCCCATTTTTCAGCAACCTGCAGTTGAGCGTGGAGGTCAGGGACACTTTTGGCTCCAACAAAACGAACACGCAGTTTTCAGATTCAAGTGACCAAGAAAATCGCCGTAATGGTTGGAAGAGGTCAGCATCTGAGTTCGCCTGAGAGCTCCTTCCCAAGCGGAGCAGGTGCGGTTACTAGGCAAGAATTTGAGCATAAGTTTAACTTGTCATTCAAAATGGTTTCCCAACTCGTCAACCGAGAAGCGCCCCAACAACAAGAAGCCGCGGTTCCCACCGCTTGTGTCTCAGACCTCCCTCGATGAGCGATTAAGCAAGGAGGATTTTGCAGCCCAGAGTAGGAATTTCTACAAGGAAGTCGTTGCTAACCCTGGCATGGCCTTGAACTTCGAGGAAGATCTTGAATTCACGAAGGTGTGAGGTCACTTCTCCATTCACTGACCATGTCTGGCGTGAGCCTGCGTCGGCCGGATTCAGAGAGCCCCTGCTCTCTAGGTTTTTCAGGAGGGAATACCCGACATACCATCTTCAAGTTTTTGACTTTATAAACCCCCTGCGGACCCTCTCCGAGGGGATCCACTGCAAGCTGCTTTCCAAGATTTTTGATGGCAACACGACTAAGTGGTTCTACAAGTTGCTTCCTCGCTCTATCAATTATTTCAAGGAGTTAAGGAGGGAGGTTATGCTGAGGTTTGCAACCTCCAAAAATAGGAAGAGTGGGATGGATGCACTCTTCCAGATTAAGCAAGGAAACACTGAGACCCTGGGCCACTACGCGGATAAGTTTCAGGAATAGATTCTAGAGATCCACGACGTGGATCCCTCTTTCTATCAAGTCGCTTTCGTTTTTAGCCCGCAAGAGGGCCTCTTCAAGTTCGAAGTCAGACAAAGGAGGTCAAAATCTCATGGGGAGCTGATAGAGGCATCTGATCTTTTCAATGCAGGGGAGACAACAAACCAGGGGTTCGTCTCCTAGCTCTTTGAACTCGCCCAGCAACGAGCTGGAAGATAATCTACTCGACCTCTCGCTACTCCTTAGTGATCAAATCGACTTTACTAGGAGTTCAACCGCACACAACACAGTGCAAAAGGAACTTCTGACACCGTCCTAATCAACATTTCCAGCAGACGAGGCTTGTGTCGCCTCTATTTCCTCAACCAATTAATAGACTGCCTACCTCTCCAGTTCTAGCAAAGACACCCACTCACCCTCAGCTATGGGGTGATGACCAAGAGGAATACACTAACGTCGGTCTTCCTATGGACGAGGTGGTTGAGATCCTGCAAAAACACCCTGGGTTCAGGAGGCCGCCGCCTCTTAAAGTAGGTTTTGAGAATGGGAATAAGAACCAAGAGCTCTATTGCAAGTACCATTAAGATGTGGGTATGATACGTAGAACTGCAGAGCTCTACAGGGTCTGATAGAGAAGCTGCTCAAGGAAGGTAAACTGAAAGACCTTCTGGTAGGGAAGAACATTAGTGCCTCCACCTCCGGGAAGGGGTAGGAGGTGGTAGGAGCTAAAACACTCTGATGCGAGTGTGTAGAGCATGAAGACATCGACATCCTCAGGATCATAAGAGGCTCAGGATGTGTGGAAATGGAGGACATCGGCCAGCTTGGCCAATAAATTGCATACATTGAGGGGTTGGCATCGAGTGGTCCAAGAAAGCCAGCATCACGTGTCTTCATCATCGAGAGGTTGTTTCCACCTCTCTTGGAGTGCCCTAAAGAGGGGAGGTTTTATTCGGGGAAGAAGACCTCCCCAAAACCGTGAATCCTTTTCACGACACGCTCGTGGTCAAGGTAGTATTGGAGAACTACTCGATGTCGAGAATTCTGATAGACACTAATAATTTTGTTAGCGTTCTCTTCAAGACGGCATTCGACGCCATGAATACCAGCAAGCCGTTGAAAGTGTGTGACAGTCCTATGTATGATTTTTTCGGGAGAAAGAAAGGAGATCAAAGAGAGCGTTGATCACCCAATTACGAAGTGCGGGATCACAAGGCAATAGACTTTCTTAGTGATCGATGCTCCAAGAAGCTACAACGCTATTTTTGGAAGACCCCTCCTGAATGAGTATCAGGTTGTGGTCTCTACCTTTCATCAAGCCATGAAGTTCCCCTTGGGGGGAAGGCAGTTTAGTGTCCGCGGCGACCCCGGGATTGCTAGAGAGTACTAAATCAATTTGTTCAACATGATCGATGCATATATTCCACCATAAGTCGACGAGGCAGCGAAGGAGGATTATCTCCCATCTGAAGGGGAACACCAAGGGCTCGCAACATAACCTACAGAGGCCAAAACTACAAGACCATGTGCACGGTTCATGCTTTCAACTATGTAGCGAAGGAGATGCTCCTCTCAGTATTTTTATTTTGTTTGTGTTTTTACTTTCAACTGTTTCTTCAAACAACCAATGCATGAATAATTGCTTCATAAGTTACTAACTTTTCCCCCATGGTGTGAGGTCTCTGGATCACATCCGAACGATGGACCACAAGCGACTCCTTTTTTGCATCACATCGCTTACATGTTTCTCGTTGATGCAAGATCCAGATCCAATAATACAAAGAACTCCGAGCAAGTAAAAAATTCCTTGTGGATAGTCCCCGAAACTTACTTGAACTGCCTTGACCTGCGATCTCCGGGTCGAATCTCTCATGGAGGTCTTTAAGTCTTCGGCCCTCTCTGTCGGCATGAGCTTGTCTCCTCAATCACTGTAGTAAGGCCACTATCATTGTTCTCGTTGGAGACTCTCATGACTTGCATATGTGGGAAGCTATGATAATTAAACTGATTACTATAGCCAACCGCGCATCAACAGAGGTATCGTTGTCGCTTTGGTACCTTTCTGAGGACAAGATTTGGTTAATGGATGTCTTAAACCCCTTAGACATCTTTTCTGTGTGAATGCGCTCTGTACCGGACACCTATAGCCCAACTAGATGACTCTAGCGTAGGAAAACTTCACGGATGTCTCATGCCCAACTGGTCACTTTTGAGGCTGGCCGTAGACTCCTTAGGTCGATTTGGTGGGTGTTGTCAGTATACTTCCATACTTGAGAGTATCCGTGTTCCACTCTCTTATTCAAATAATTAGCCTTCATGCCTTGGGTAGTCACTATGTACGCGACCACACTAAACGAAAAATTATCCAAATACTCGGGGAACTAGAGTATCTATATGTAAGACTTGTCTTCAACCGCTATAACCATAAGGCTTTTTTGGTGTTTTTAAAATTATAACAAGTGGTTGTTCATTTTGAGTACGCACAAGGTTCAACGGCAATGTCACTTCTACGACATCAATGCATAAAAGCACGGGTAGAGCCCGGTAATAACTAGCTATCAGAGAGTTTCGCTTATGGTGTTCACTATAGGCGCATGTAATATAAAGATCGTGTGGTTAATCTTATAACACAAGATACATATGTCCTCCGACTCAATAATATTAAGAGTCAAGGTTTTGTCCCGCAAAGTCACACAACATTACTTAGATTATTGAACATCACTTAGATTCTTGGGTGATTGCGGTTACGCCTCAGTAACCATGCAAGCTATGTTTGCAAAAATAGAAGTGCATAATGGTCATACAAATGGAGGTTATATATCACATGTCCGCCCACTCTGTATGACAAAGATACATCGTAATTTCATAAGTATTCCTATGTACAAATAGAAAATATATTCGTAGTAGGTACAAACATAGAAGCCGCACGAGATAGAACTGGAGTCAAAATAATCTTTCATTTCATAAAGTATTGCATACAAAAGTCATAGCAACCGCGCTTATAAAACGAAGATGCGCGACCACTCGTCAATCAAACTTAAAATACAAGGAATCATTCTTCCTCCGACGAGACCGCCATTTCCTTCCCACTGGTCTTTATCTTTCGAAGATATTTGGAAGAGCTATTCTTGGAAGGGATTGATAAGCTATGTTCGCTAAAGCCAATTCCGGTTTTGGAAGAAAAATCGCCCTCCTCACCAGTATTTTCTCACTTAAGATCAACAACGCCCTCTCCAGTGCTCACCTCCTTGGAGTCAACATCCACGCCAGTTTGAGAGGCCACACATTCTGATTCTGAGAGTTCGACATCTCCAAACTCGCATAAAGAGTCGGATGGTCGATGCTAATAAACTCATCCTTCAGGGCACCTTGCTGTCTTAAAAGATCTATAGTGAGGATCGCGGATGCTTTGCACATGACGAAACTTTTGATTCTCAAAAGTATGTGTACAACCCTGTATTCGCAGGTTTTGGGTTTTAAAGCTTTTAGAGCGATTTGAACCTTTGGTGGCCAATTTTGGCCTAGCCCTTAGAATATACTAGTAGGGGGAGGAGAAATCTACCTCCCCCCAGTGGCCCTTTTTTGGGGGAGGGCGGGTGCGACAAGTTGGCTGGCACCCGCCCCGACCTGATAAGTGCGTGGTGGGAGCAGCGAGTCCGGCCGGGGCCGGGGTCTCGCCCCTGCCCCCTCCTGCTCCGCGTCCTGGCGGGGTGAGACCGGCCGGGGGCCGGGGTCTCGCCCCTGCCCCCTCCTGCTCCGCGGCCTGGCGGGGCGAGACCGGCCGGGGGCCGGGGTCTCGCCCATGCCCCCTCCTGCTCCGCAGCCTGGCGGGGCGAGACCGGGCGGGGGTCGGGCTCTCGCCCGTGCCCCCTCCTGCTCCGCGGCCTGGCGGGGCGAGACCGGTCCGGGTGCCGGGGTCTCGCCCCTGCCCCCTCCTGCTCCGCAGCCTGGCGGGGGGAGACCGGTCGGAGGTCGGGGTCTCGCCCCTGCCCCCTCCTGCTCCGCGGCCTGGCGGGGCGAGAGCGACCGGGGGTCGGGGTCTCGCCCCTGCCCCCTCCTGCTCCGCGGCCTGGCGGGGCGAGACCTGCCGGAGGCCGGGGTCTCGCCCCTGCCCCCCCCTGCTTGGAGGCCTGGCAGGGCGAGACCGGCCGGAGGCCGGGGCCTCGCCCCTGCCCCCTGCTCCCTAGTTCTTTGGGGGTCACCTGCTCGTCTCGGGTGCCCGGGGAGATGGTGGGAATGGCTCCTCCCGCTCTGGGACCTCTTTTGACCATGTTGTTACCGGTTTACCCTCGGGGCGGGATTACCTCTTTACCCCCCGGTGTGGCTGTTTTCTATTGACCCGAGGCATATTTGGCGTAGGGGTATTGTTGAAATTTTGGTCCATGGGGTTGGAAAAACTATAAATAGACCCTTGAGGGTGCCTTGGAGAGCAATTGCATTCAGAGCCACAAAAATCTCTTTGCTCTCTTCCTCCAGGGAACCTAGCTCAAGCATTGGCTAGGGAGGGGGAGACCTCAAAAGTCTTCCGGGTGTGAGGTGGGACCTCCGCGCTAGAGCCGAGGGTCTGTTTCTACCTTCTTGATCTTTTGGTCTGTGACGTTCTCCTGAGTGTAATAGGTGCGAGATCACACCTTTCTAGGGACCCCAAACTCCACAGAGGTCATTTTTGGCTTCAACAGTATGGGCGGCCTGCAGAAAGAAAAATCGAAACGTCAGTTAGTGCGGGAAGGTTTTTTTTAACCCTCCATCTTAAAGATTGTATTTATACCTTCGGTTCTTTTTGCAAACCGGAGTTCTCTGCCAACGCCTCTTCAAGTTCATATCTAACCAAGTGGTTAAGTGTAACCGTCCGAAGTGTTGCGGTTGCATCCTTCTTGGGGAGGATTTCCACTGGAATTTTCTCCAGTTCACGGAGATTTTTCCTTACCAAACAAGGTAGAGGTAACCGCATAAGCATGCAGTTTCACCTTGTCGCCCTCCCTCCAAGAGGGAAGGGTTGTGCTAAGGGTGATGGATCTGCCTTCAGAATGCCATTGCATCAGGAGGTTACCCACAACCTCTTTCAAGTTGTCTCTAGCACCGGAGAATGTTAACTCTGTTATAGAATGAAAAGCCTTGATACTACTTGAGGAGATCAAGCAGACACACACACAGATATATATATATATCAAATACAATATGACCTATACAGGCTATTTACAGACCAAATAACATAAAATAACAATAATCTCAATACTCTCCCTCAAGCTGGTGCAAAGATGTCAATCATGCACAGCTTGAAAATAGTAAAATCTGAACGAGTAGGACCAACAACTTTAGTGAAGGCGTCAACAAGCTGTTCGGCCGAGGAGACGAAAGCTGGAAGGATAGTCTCAGTACGGCGTGGTCACGCAGAAAATGAATATCCATCTCGATGTGCTTGGTGCGCTCATGTAGTACCGAGTCCTGAGTAAGTAAGAGAGCTGACTTATTATCACAGTAGAGAGTCAAGCCAATAGCAAGAGGTAGGCCAAGTTCAGTCAGCAGTGATCAAAGCCAAACCAACTCAGTGACGGCGAGAGCCATAGCGTGGTGCTCTAACTCAGCAAAAGAGCGGGATAATATAGGTTGTTTCTTGCTCCGCCACGAAACAAAGTGATCACCATGAAATATGCAAAGACCTGTCGTTGACCGTCGATCAGTCAAAGATCCAGTAAAATCTGCATCAGTGAAGCATGAGAGACTGGAGGTACTATCAGCCCGATAGAACAACCCAAGACCAGGGGCGCGCTTAAGATAGTCAATATAACACATCGAGTAGCTTCTAGGTGAGATGTCCTAGGAGAATGTATAAACTCACTCAAAACGTCCACTGAGAAGCTGATGGCGGGCCTAGTATTGGTCAAGTATATCAAGCGGCCAACCAGACGCTGATACTGAGAGGGGTCTGGTAGAGGATCGTTGGATTCAGCATGAAGGCGATGGTTGGTATCCATAGGAGTACTCGCAGGGCGACACCCAAGTAGGCCCGTGTCCCGAAGAAGGTCTAAGGTGTACTTGCGTTGCGATATCGAGATGCCCAGCCGTGAGCGAGCTACTTCAATCCCGAGAAAATAACTGAGAGGTCCAAGGTCTTTTACCTCGAAGGCGGAGCGAAGTGTAGCTTTCACTTCAGAGATGCCAGAAGGGTCATCCCCCGTGAGAATAATATCATCCACGAAGACCGAGACAATAACCTGACGGCCCTCGGGAGTCGCGCGAATGAAGCAAGTGTGGTCCGCACGACACTGAGTGAAACTTAACTGAAGAATAACTGAGCTGAAACGTTCAAACCAGACCGCGGGGATTGCTTTAAGCCGTACAGAGACTTGAGCAGGCGGCAAACTCTCCCCGAATACTCCCCATGAAGAGCAAACCCGAGGGAGGTGTCATATAGACTTCCTCCTGTAAATCACCATGCAGGAAAGCATTTTTGACGTCAAGCTGGTAGAGCGACTACACCAGAGAAGCCGCAAGCGAGAGCAAAAGACGAACACTGGTCAACTTAGCTACGGGAACAAAGGTGGCACTAAACTCATCTGGAGTCTGAGTAAAGCCCTTGGCCACCAAATGAGCCTTATAACGATCAATGGTACCAACAGCAGAGTACTTCACTGTATAAACTCATTTGCACCCAACTGTACGTTTCCCGGGAGGAAGAGAAACCAAAGACCATGTCCCAGTACGACGGAGAGCAAACATCTCCTCCTCCATAGCCCGAACCCACCGCGGGTCACGGAGAGCCTTAGTGGTCGAAGCAGGCAGGCAGACAGAATCAGCGGTAGCCACAAAAGTCTGGTAAGAGGGTGATAAACGCTGATAGGAAACAACACTAGCCAATGGATGCTCGGTAACAGAGGAACGAACACAAGTACGTTTACCCTTGTGAAGAACAATAGGTAAGTCAACAGAAGAAGTAGAGGAGAGAGGCTCAAGAGAGTTACCTGCGTCCGGAAGAGGCTGCTGATTCGGGACTGGAGAAGTGAGTGTAGCTAGTGGAGGGGGCAGCTAGCGGCAAGAGTATGCCAGCAGGACAGACGGAGCAGCAGGGTGGGCAGCGGATGGTGGTGAGGAAAATACCGGGAGAGGTTGCACAACAGTAGGAAGTGCAAGGGGTGTCAAATGTGCAGGATAAAAAGTAACCTCCTCATGTAATGTCACATCCATAGAATAAATGATACGACACAACTGGGGGTCATAGCAGTGATAACCCTTAGTGGTAGTCGAGTAGCCGGGAAGAGGTAGAGGATGGACTTGTCGTCGAGTTTGGTCCTAGAAGGACATCGATCCTGGATAAAACACGCACAACCAAAGACCCAGAGAGGGATAGGGAAGGCGGAGACTGGAGGATGAACGAGACTGAAGGGGATAACACAACCATGGGGACGAGAAGGAGATCTATTAATAAGGAAAGTTGTGGTAAGAAGAGCAACACTCCAATAGGACTTGCGGACATTCATTCCCCGAAGAAGGCAATGAACAGAGTCTAAGAGGTGGCGTTTTTTGCGTTCGGCCACTCCATTCTGTTCGGGGGTACCTGAACACGAAAATTGGTGTAGAGTGTCCTCATTGAGGAGAAATTTATAAAAAGAACGAGAAATGTACTCACCTCCATTGTTGGAGCAGAGGATATGAACAGAAGTACCATGCTGGGTCCGTATCATACGTGAAAAATGAGAGTAGACAGATAGGACCTCAGATTTATGTTTAGAAGATAAACTCATAAGCAACGAGAGTAGTCATCAATAAAAGTTACAAAGTACGAGAAACCATCACATGACACTACAGGGGCAGGGCCACACACATCAGAATGCACCAACTCAAAACAAGTAGCACGACTAATATAAGGAACATACGTGTTGCGTGTGTGTTTTGACCGCTCACATACATCACAGCGAAAAGGAAAAAACAAAAGACACATCAGGACAAACAGACAACATCCGCTGAGGGCGGCTAGCATGGCCGAGACGTGCATGTCAAAGCAAACTCGACGACATAACAGGGGAAGCAGGAGAGGTAGCGGGCAGGTGTCAGTGGTGGTGGTAGCAGCAGTGGGAGAAGGTAGCTCCAGGTAGTACATTCCACTCCTCCCATATCCCGTACCAATAGTCCTCCCGGATCTCAGGTCCTGAAAAACACAACGATCAGAGAAGAAAGTTACTGACCAGTTCAAAGAGCGAGTAATACCACTAACAAATAATAGGTTGAGGGCCAATTGAGGTACAAGAAGAACAGAGTCAAGGGAGAAAGAAGACGAGGGAGGGACGGTGCCACGGCTGAGGACAGGGGTAACTGAGCCATCAGCGAGGCGAACGTCCTGGGGAGAGCAGGGGACAACCTGAAGCAGGGGGAAGACGTACCAGTCATGTGGTCGGTTGCACCAGAATCAATCACCCAGGGTAATGAATCCTGGTCAACCGTGGTCGCGGAGCAAGCAAACAGAATACCTGAGGAAGAAGAGAAAGTTGAAGCAGAGGCAGTAGTGGAAGGCTGAGACTGCTAGAACTGCTGAAACTGGGGCATCATGTGACAGAAGTCAGGATTGGCACCTAAAGTGCGCTCGACAGGCTCGGAAAACTCAGCTGATGCAAGAGTGTGTCTGGGAACAGTACCAGAAATAGTAATCCGTCCCGTAGAGGACTCATAGGTGTCCTTGGAACCCATGGAGCAAATATCAATGAGATCCCTCCCGCAACGGAGATCAAGGATCGTGAGAACAAAGAGAACGAGGGGGAGAGGAAGCTCCGTCGGCTACACAGAAACAGGCGGCGGCAGGGCTTCCTGGAAACAGGCGGCGGCAGGGCTTCCTGGAAACAGGCGGCTGCAGCGGGTACGATATACCACCCGGGAAGAGCAGCATAAGCGGGATCGGGCAAGATCAGCGGCAGCAAGCCCTAAAATAGCAGCACAAAGCAGTCAACTGCACAGAAGCAGTGGCGCAGAGGCAGCGGCACGGGAACAGCAACACAAAGCAGCGACATGAAGCAATAGACGACACAAAAGCAGCGGCGTAGAGGCAGCAGCACGGGAACAGCGAAACAAAGCAGCGACAGCAGCAGCACAAAGCAGTCGACTGCACAGAAGCAGCGGCGTAGAGGCAGCGACACAGGAACAACTACATAAAGCAGCGACACAAAGCAGCGGCAGCAGAGCAGCAACACGAGAACAGTGATCGGCGGCAGCGAGATCGACTGCGGGAGCAATAGAGGGATCGAGCGCCAACGGGACGGGACGAAGCACCTGCGGACCGAAGGACTGGAGATCGGAGAAACTGGAACCATGAAAACCCTAGGCGTGATCCTCTAATACAATATGACATATACATGCTATTTACAGACCAAATAACATAAAATAACAATAATCTTAATAAACTCTTCCGGACTTCTGTTTTCTTGAAAAAGTGCTCGTGTCGCCTGCCTCAAGCGCCTCTTCTCTTTGTTGCTCGAGAAGACGTCTTTGCTCGCTAGTCGTCAAAACGTTCATGAGAGGCTGATGTGGTTTCTTATTTGAAACCATCATAACAGCTGCAAAAGAAAAAGACAGTTAGAATCACAAGGTAAGTGTGGTTACTCATTTTGCTAACCACCCATACTTACAGTCTTCAATAGGAACATTCATAACTTCTTACGCCAACGCGACGTAATGATTCACGTCCAAGGGTGTGCAGTTAAGAAATTCCACTATCCATCTCACCACATGTAACAGATAGCAGGCCACGTGGCCAAATATTAAGGGGCATTGATTGTAATTAGTGTTATAAATAGGGTAGTCTACTTGTAAAAGGGGATTAAGAAAAGTTTAATAAAGTTTTGATTCGTTTTTGCTCTGCCCCGACCCCCTTCGTCTCTCCCATCTCCGACCATCTTCTCTGGACATTTTTCTTCTCTCTCAGCCCCAGCCACCCCCTCTTGGCCATTCCCATGTATTTTTAGTATTGCAGATTTATGCTTGTTACATTTGGTGCACTCATAGCGAGCTCTCCTCCAATCTTCTTTTACCCAAGATCCGCCTCCAACACTGCATCAGGCACCACCGCCGGCCTCTTCATCCTCCACCGCCTCAGGCCTAAGGTTTGAGGCAGAGCCATCTCTATTTCTAGGATCAAAATATTCTCCGGATCAAGAAAGACATCCTACACCACAGATTCGTCCTCCACCATCACTACGGCTCTTCAGTGATTTTCTGCGAACAGCCAGCACATAGGAGTAGCCGCCTCCGCTGTTGCGCCGCCTCTACCAATGGCCGCCTTCATCGTTGTGTCACATCCGCCGCTGCGCCGCCTCCACCACGTCCACCGCTGCGCCGCTTCCACCGTGTCTGCCGCTGCGCCTCGTCCACCATTGCGCTACCTCTGCCATTGCGCCGCCTCCACCACGGCTGTCTGACCACCGCTGCAATCGCTTCTCTATATCGCAGTGATCAAGAGCCAGTGATCAAGAACCAGGGCGGAATCTGCTCTGTTGATAGTTGTTTTTAGGAAAAAAAATAGAAAGCCCGGCTGTTGAAAGAAAAAAAATCCCGCACCTATTGTTCCGTTGTTTTTTTCGTCATTTGGCTTAAACTTGCAAATGGGTATGCAACATTAACGAAGCTGGACCAAAGTATAATAATCAAGATTCACCGCAATTTCTCAATCTTCTATACTGGCAGACGATTTATACAATATTATTGAGGCCTTCAAGCAAAAAATGTTATGCAGCTTTGATGCCTTAGAGGTTAGAGCAAAGTATGGGCAATAATTTTCAATGCTTCGTTGATACCACGTGACAAAAATTTTCTGAACTTAGACAATTTGCCTTGACCTGCCAAAGAAAACAAGAGCAGGAGATAAATCGAAGTTTGCAAAAGCTTGACAATATAAGGCTTGCTCTTCATGAGGAAGAGGAACAAGCTTCTCTTCCCATAATTCTTGAGGAGCATATTCCAACAATCATCAATAAAATGTTGTCAAAGCTTGAGAGAAAAAATTTTGAGGAAGACCAAAAAACTATCCAAGAAAGTGGGATTCTTGAAAAGCAACTTTGGATACACATTGATTTATCATTAACAATGATATTTAACGACACAGTTCTGGAGGAGTTCAATCCAAACATCGGCAACATTTCCACCATTCATGTCCCTTCCCTCTATTAAGAAATCATGCTTCCGCCCGAGCACATTTTATTGACGATGGCACAACCGAAGGTTGACAAATATGATTTTATGCTACCTTCCAACACCGCCACATTGCTGAACGAATTTGTTCAGAAAACAACTATCACAATTCTAATGTTTGATCCCGGTGAAATGTTTGAAGCAAGAAACATTCTGCTTCACAATGTTGCAATCATTTGGATCTTACTATACACAGGCTCAATCTTAGAAGAGCATTATGTTGTGGACCTATTGCCTTCCATGGGCCCATCAAAGTTCATTCTGAACAATCAAGAAGCAGCAATAAGTCAAGTGTTTGATCCTGGAGGAAATAATCTTGCAAGAGTTAGTTCTGATAATCATGCTTGGGAAACATTATCCATGATGGCTTCCGCAGAGTTTGTTCGAAACAATCAAGGCATAACTTTCATTATTTTTGTATTTGATCCCGGAGGAATTATTGAAGCAGCTAAGTTGGAGTCACCAGTAATGAAATATTTTCTTTAGACTAGTAAACGACGAGGACGTCGTTTTAAAAGACAAAGGCAATGTAACAGTCAGCAGGCCACATGGACTTAGGGGTCATTGATTGTAATTAGTGTTATAAATAGAGTACTTTACTTGTAAAAGGGGATTAAGAAAAGTTTAATAAAGTTTTGATTCGTTTTTGCTCGACCCCGACCCCTTTGTCTCTCCCATCTCTGGACATTCTGCTTCTCCCACAGCCACGACCACCCCTCTTGGTCATTCCCTTGTATTTTAATTATCGCAGATTAATGCTCGTTACACCGCCCCTTTAGCCCATGACACCTTGAAGGCGCCCCTCTCCGCGCATAAGAGTGGAGAGACCACCAAAGTCACATTTGAAAAAGGCAAAACGGTCGTACCAGTGGCGGACTTTGTTCGGGAGATCCAAAACTCGCATCTTCTCAGAGCCGGAGTACATATGCCCTCCTTTTTGGGCCCGAACATAGAAGAGATTGTGGAATACCTCCGAACTAAATTGGATCGGCTCCATCCCAAGGTAAGTTGCAAACGAGAAGATGGCCGCAATAGAATTCAGTGATAGCTGGGCGGACACTAAGGCTTCGTTTGATTGAGCGGTGCGGGAGGAGCCGGTGCAAACAGAGCAAACGCTGTTGAACCGTTGGAGGGGAGGCGGGGTTGGAAAAGCTCCGATTTGGTGGGGTCCAAACGGAGGTGTCGAACCGTTGGAGGGGAGGCGGGGTTGGAAAAGCTCCGATTTGGTGGCTTTTCCTCCGTCTGGCGGGTGCAAACAAAGCAAACGCTGTCGACGCCCGTTTGTTTACCCGTCGTCCAGCGGCGTTTGCTCCAAACGGAGGTGGCGAAACGCCAAAACAAATGAAGCCTAAAAAGAAATTCAAAACCTTGACGACTTCGAGGAAGATGGGAATCTGTCACCCAGAATAAAAATGATCAACAGGCACAACTAACTCCTCATCGTAGACGGTGGTCAGCCTCTCCTCGCCCACTAGTAACCACACTTCATGTGTGTGTGTGTGTGTGTGTGGGGGGGGGGGGGGGGGGGGGGGGGGGGGGGGGGGGGGGGGGGGGGCGATGTCGCGACAAGAAGTTGTTAATTTCTAGCCCTGAGATGGAAGGAATCTCAGGACTAGCGGACAAGAAGGCTACAATGCAATCAACCCTTTTAGACACCACCGTCAATAAGCTTACCAATTGATTATGGGCAGGGGCATCTCATATTCATAGTTTTCTCCTTGGCCTTGGCCTTGAAAGTCGAAATGGCGGCAATTCGAGCTTATGTAGTTATGCATCTAGTAACCCGCCCCTCTATAGTGTCGACTTGCACAACAAAGCAGAAGATAGCAAGACAACTATTCGCATCAACCACAAGCAACTGCCACGGTATGAAATTCCCAGAAAATTCCAAGCACGGGATAAAGATGCACGCAAATCAACATATCCACAAAAGAAAATTAAGCGCGTAATCGTGCACAATAGCATCACCAATATTAGATAAGTTCACAAACATGTGAATTAGCAAAGTGCTTTAACCGAACATCTCAACCCCAATCCCGCGGAGGACCGCGCTCTACACCTATGTGCGTCAGGTCGTCGACAAGATAACTGTAAGTTTTATGAGCAGTCGTCAAGCCCTTGTTCAGCTGCACGCCAATAATGTGGAGATACTGGACAACCTTCCGCACCCGGTGACCGCGGTTTCGACCATAAAACCGCACCATCCAAGAAGATCTTCAGCTTTAACAGAGAAATCTCGAAGGTAAGTACGGCTATTTTTTTCATATTTTACTATGTTGATCCACTACAGGTTGCGGGCTCTATCTTTGGTGCTCCGCAACTCCCTCCAAAGCGACGCCACCTCTCCTCCAAGTCCGACAAGTACAATCAGCGCTGCTCCTACAAAAGTAACCAAGATAACATATGGGTAAGAAATTCATTTTTTTTCACAACTAATTGAGAGCTTGGAAGGGCGAACATATCCCTTGTGTTCCCGCTATCAGTACTTGTTCGAAAATTTGATGGTGTTCGTCGAGGCCGGCAGTACCAACAATGGGCACTATCTCAGAAGCCAGCAGAGGACGCCTAATTCGCTAAGGGTCAGTCCTTTGCAAGAACAGCTTTCGCGACAAGTCTCCCGCTTTCTGCCTTCCTTTCATTTATGCATGACGCCTAATTCGCTAAGCGGTTATTTGCGTGGAGGTGAAGCAGTCTTGATGGCAATTCAGAACCAACATCATACAAGCCCAACAGAAATAAAAAAGCGAGCTTGACAGCAGAACTCATAACATTTGGTTGGTGCTCGAGTGGCAAGCTTGAAGGTCATGTGAACACCAGGATGAGCTTGGGCGAACACTGCATAAAGCTGGGAAGAAACAGGAGTTAAGTGGAAGGCAAACTGCAAAGCAAGCTTTAAAAAGCTGCGAAGTTGCACTAGGAGTTCCGCCCATGGAGAAGAGGTTGAATTGAAAAGCTTTGAAAATCATGCACACGCAAGGACAACGAGAAGACACAAGCAGAAGGATGGTGAAGGTTAGGAAGCAAGGAGATGCGAGCGAAGATGAAGGTAGTGCGAGTTGTGGAGATTGGAGTTTGAAGAAAGTGAAAGAAGAACTAGCTGAAGCTAGTTAAAGAACTTGCTGTAAAGTTGAAATGTTCGTGAGAATATCGCGCCGAGAAGTCGTGCTTAGCAAGTTATGTTATATAGTAGAGAAGTGAATCCTAGCCGCAGCTAGAGGAAGCGACGTTGGGATGTGAAACGACTAGTCGAAGCTAGTCACATGTGTCATGAAGTGTGTGTAGTTGTGTAGCTTTTGATGTGTAAATGTTGAACACACTTTTACTGTAGTGTGAAAAAAGATGGTGCGTGTGTGACTCTTAGTTGTAAACTTGCTTTTATAAAGGAAAGTTGTTACTGTTCTCGATCCTTTTGTGACCACTATATGCTTCCAACAGTCTCCCCATATGACCATGTTACTAAAGATCGACCTGGCATGAGTAATGAGGTTGGCGTGGCAGGCGAAGCTTTTATTGATGAGACACCACTTTGGGTGTGCACGGACCTCCACGGATAGGCAGAGCCCGTTTGCTCCCAAGGGCAGTCGTGTGCCTGCACAGCCGCTCGGGGGAGGGGGTGTTGTCACTTGTTCAAATATAAGGCAGATTTGGAATGAATATATCACTTCCGATGTAGTAATATGCCAATAGTTCATGTTACTTCTTATGCAGTGCCAAAATACAATCACTAAGAAATAGAATAAAACTTATCATCAAGGAGAACATACAAAAATCAGGCAGTGTCATAAAACAAAAGAGAAGTAAATTTTAAAGATTATGATTCATGACAATGACAGAGTAAAGAGAGAGGAATGAAGAAGGTCCAATCTTTTTGCAAATAATTTTGAGAGGATGACGATGACCGAGCAAAAGAGAGGGTCAAAGGATTATTGCAAATAATTCCGATTGAACCTGTAATTGCCTGCTCGGGTAGAATCCAACCCTAGCACCAACTCAACTAATTTGAAGAGATGAGAAGGAGAACAGTAGGGTGATTGGAGTTTGCGGAGAGGCGATCGGCGCCTGAGGAACAGCGAGGGTTAGGTCGTCGAGGAAAGGGTTTTGGAGTGATAGGATCCAATCCCAAAATGGAAGATTATTAACAACACAAATGAAGGGGATTTGGAAGAAACAAAGCACTCAACTAGATTAGAGATAACAGTGGTTCACAGAGAGACAATAAAACAGTTCACCTACGAGCCAAGCACTGAACAGTGACTCAACCAGTAGAGGAAGACAGCCTTCAGATGCTCAGCCACCAAAAATACACCGGATAAAACATATATACCGAAACCCTACTTCAGACAGCCATTTATACAAACATAGCAGCCAAATTACATAACTACCGAGAGTCATAAAGCAGAAAAAACAAAACAAAACCAAGATAAAATAGACATTCCGCCACGGGCGCCATCCATAATGCTTTGAATGTATCACGGAGTAGGGCGTAGATTTGGGGATAGTGGCTGTCGGAGAACGGAGATCCACGCTCGTTGCTTCCGGAATACTGATGGGGAGGTCGACGCTTGCAGGACTTTGGGTTTGGGCAAAATTTCTATGTTCGGGCTCGGGATATGTCCCGGAACAAAATGTTTTAGGCTCCTTTCGTTTCCATAGAATTGGTGCTTTGAAATTGGCATTCAATTGTCAATTCCAATTGTGACTTTTCGGCGGCCATAAAATTATCTTGAAATTGGAATTCATTTCAATTCCTATGGGAATTAATTATAGAAGAAACACGATTCTCTCAATTCTTACCTCACGAGATCTTCATTCGGGCTCGGGATATGTCCCGGAACAAAATGTTTTAGGCTCCTTTCGTTTCCATAGAATTGGTGCTTTGAAATTGGCATTCAATTGTCAATTCCAATTGTGACTTTTCGGCGGCCATAAAATTATCTTGAAATTGGAATTCATTTCAATTCCTATGGGAATTAATTATAGAAGAAACACGATTCTCTCAATTCTTACCTCACGAGATCTTCATTCGTGATTCCCACCCCTATCAGTGCGTCCCCTACTCTCTCAAAAAAACATCAACCCAAATTCTGTTGTTCGCCGACGATCGAATTTTTCGCCCAATAGCATATTTTTCGACGAGGCACACATTTTTCAGTCCGGGATCGCATTTTTCGCTCGGGCACGCATTTTTCGCCCAAACCTGCATTTTTCGGCTGGACGCGCATTTTTCCGGCAGCGCGACCATTTTTCGCCCGAGCGCGCATTTTTCACTCGGGCACGCATTTTATGACTGGGCGTGATTTTTTCACCCAGGAGTGAATTCTTCGCCCGGGCGCGAATTTTTCGCTCATGCGCGCATTTTTCGTCTGGGGGCGCATGTTCTGCACGGGCGCGAATTTTCCGCCCGAGCACGTATTTTTCCCCAGGGAGCGTATTTTTCGCTCGGGCATGCATTTTTTGGACATTGCTCATTTTTTTCGCCCAGGAGCTCATTTTTAGCCCGGGCGCGCATTTTTGGCTCGGGCGTGCGTTTTTCACCCGGGAGCGCATTTTTCTCCCGAGCGCGCATTTTTTGCCCGGGCACGCAATTTTTGCCCGGGAGCGCATTTTTCGCCCGGATGCGAATTTTTCGACCGGGCGCACATTTTTCATCCCGGGCGCGAATATTTCCGGCCATGCATTTTCTGGCCGGGCGCACATTTTCTGGCCGGCCGCGCATTTTCTGGTCGGCGGCGGTAAGGCAATTTCCGGCCAGCCGCGCATTTTCCGATCGTGCGCGATTTTTTCGCATGGGCGCGAATTTTTCGCCCTTTCCCGAATTTTTCGCTGGGGCGCGCATTTCTCGCCCGGGTGCGCATTTTTCCTTCGACGGGCGCGAATTTTTCGCAGTGACGCGCATTTTAGCCGAACGGCATAATTGCACGCCAGGACGAAAATATGTGCACATGGGCAAAAAATGCGCATCCGAGCGAAAAAATGTGTGGTTGGGCGAAAACTACGCGTCCTGGCGAAAAATGCGTGTCCGGGCGAAAACTACACGCCCTAGCAAAAAAAATGCGCCCGGACAAAAAAATGCGCGCCCGAGCAAAAAATGCGCGCTTGTACGTAAAAATTATAATATGGAGTCGATGAGTGGAATTACTAATTACAATTCCCGTGACAGAATTTCTGCATTTAGCCGAACGACAAAATTGGAATTGACATCAATTCCAATTTCTGTGGGAATTGAAATTGAAGTCAATTTCAATTCCTACATCTCAATTCCTGCGAAACGAACAGAACCTTATTATTTTTTATATCTGAAAAATGTCATCGACGACATCTCAGATTTCAGTCGTAAGGACAACTCAGATGTCAAAACAGAAATTTGTGATGTCTAAAATAAAATCTGAGATGTCATTTTCGACATCTCAAAATGCGGACATGTCCGGGCTCCGGACAAAATTTTCCTTGGGCTTGGAAGGGTTTGTGAAGTGGGTTTTCACTTTTCAGTGTGCATTTAATCGATTGTGGGCAATCCTGGTACGAGATCCGTTACAGGCCTTCAGAATCGAACAACTACACCCAGCCTCCTTTCGCTCGGACAAAGGCACGGAATGTACCATACAATGCAAAGCTTATTTCAATGTCTTTGTCCAAGTGAGAGTGAAGCAGCATGAGTCTACAGGAGGTGGCAGAGGGCTGATACCCGAACTCAAAGTACACTGCAAGCGAATATACAACAAGCAAATGAACTTACGATCAACTCTAAAATAGTAAAATGACATGAAAGTATGCACGTGTAAGTGAATTAGTCTGATAGCAAATTACAATAATTAATTAATTAAAATAAATACGGTTCGAGCAGGTGCATATTTGTTCCCATAAAATTGAATTGGAAAACAAACATGAGTCCACAAATATTAGAGGCGCAAATAATTTAAAGCGTGTGCACAATGAACCCTGCAAATCACTTGATTTCACAATAATAAAAGCATATAATTTTAACATCCAACAAATAAGTCCAAGTACACAATAGTAGTGAAAATAAACATCAAACTTTGACTTACACATGGAGGCGGCAGCAGAGTACAGCCATATAAGGATTTCTCGAGTGGTTGCGAGGTGTAGGAGGGCTGGATGGGGTTGTTAGGGATGTTGGGCTCTGGTATGGGTTAAGGGGGCAGCGGAGTACAACATATAGGGATTTCCCGAGTGATTGAAGGTTGTAGGAGGGCTGGATGGGGTTGTTAGGGTTGCTAGGCTCTGGTATGGGTTAAGGGGGCTTGTTAGAGGGTTGTTTAGGCTAGGGTTGGCAGATAAGGGTTGGAATTATGGAGAATATGGTTGTACTGGTGAGGGCTTAGGGTTTGGGAGAGAAGGCCGAAAACAGGGCTGGAGGCTTCAGGTGACAAGAGGATAGGGGTCGGTGGTTGGCCAGTGCAGGGAGGGGAGGAGATTGAAGTGTAGGTGGAGTGTATCTTGCGTATAGGAGTTGTGGGTGGACTGTAGGTGCAAGGGTAGGAGGAAATGGCGCGTGACGGCCAGCTGGAAGTATAGCCTCAACACTGGTGATTTGCAGAGGAAGAAGGTTTGAGGTTTCTGGCATCGGTGGGGAGGGAACCTGCGGCCTATAGAGGCGACAGGCAGAGTGAAGATGACGCAGCTCCACATAAAGGCATGCCTGCAACTGGGAGAAGTAGAGAGCGTTGGAGATCGACGCCTTGGAGTCCAACAAAGCACCATTCAGCATCCACCGAATGAAGAGGACCGACGATTTATAAATTGACGTAAAACCACGATGCCTTCAGCCGCCCCCTTTGCATGCTTAAATACAAGAAAGGTAAAATAGGGCATCCCAATTGGACGCCTCAGAATGTTCAAGCTGATTGGAAGCCAAAACAACTCAAAAAAAAATATATGAACTCGACTCGAAACGCTAGTCCAGACCTGTTGGAACCAGTAACCCGGCTCCACCTAGAGTTCGGACCTGAAGTTGCAGCACACACCTACTCTTCTTGAACCACCCTCTCGACGTGAGTCACAGGACCAGAAACAGACAGAGGGTCTCAGCTTGGAGGTCTCACCTCTTACCCGGAAGAATCAGAAGTTCTCCCCCTCCCTAGCCAATGCTGAGCTAGGTGCCTCTGAGGAAGAAGATGGAAAGGTTCAACAACCTCTTCAAGGCACCTTATCGATCTATTTATAGGCCTCTGAGTTTGATCTGCTAATAACCATACTAAACCGACCTGAAACTACAAAAATATCCTGTGTTGAGTCTGCCAACAGTCATACTCTGCTGTTCTGAAGGGCTATATGCAGACCACCAAGGGCAGAAGGGTAAAATTACCTGGGGTAGAAGAGTAAAATCCCCCTTGGGGGTAAGAAGGTAAAAACATCTTTCTCCTATATGGCGAGTGGGGATATGACCAGCGGGCGAGACGAGCTCATCTGCTCGTCTCGCAGGTCTCCCGCTTTACGAGAGTCATCTCGCCCTCAAGGGCCAGTGGTGGAGACCAGTCCAGATCAGGACGTCGCAAAAGTGACCGACGTCGCACCCGACCGAACCTTTATCGACCTTGAGTCGGCGTGCGGCGTGTCACTAGTTGTTATAGTGTAGTGTGTATGAGTGAAATATATATATGTATATATATATATATATATATATTTATATATATAATCTATAAAATATATACTATTATATAATATATAACGATCAGGTTATGAAGAAGAGCCGGTCCGACTTCCCTTCTTCAGCCCGAGCGAGCCACTGCGACTAGGGCAATACCGCACCCGCCCGAGGTCGTCGCCGCCGATCCAGACTCCGCCACGGCCCGCGATAGAAGCCACCTCTCCCCACGATCGACACGCACCCACACCCGCCCGAGCCCGCAACCGTCGGAGCCCGCAACCGTCGCTGCAACACCCGCCAGAGCCCGCAACCGACGCCGCAACTACCAGGGCTTAACTTCCACGCTTCTAATCCGCTGGCTCTACCATCGTGAGGAGGAGGTTCCCTGCTATCTTATTTTAATTTCGTTTATGGTGCTTTCTTGTTCCCTTGTAACCCTATAAATAGGGATTTCTGCAATTTGCTTTGGTGGTTGATGTTGAAATTTCCGAACTTGCTGCTTGATTCGTTTCCAGTTATTGTTCCAGTTGTTGATGGATGAATATTTGAAACTGATATTTGTGTTTGATCTCTGTAAGAGAATAGTTGAATGATAGTGTGATTTCTTTGGTGTGCCTGTTGCTCCTTCCGATTGGAAGGGTGTTTATTTGCTGCTTGCCTTGTCTTTGATTTCCTGTCCGTGAGATTTCGATTTTTACTGGTTTGCCTGGTTTCCGGTTTTGGAGAAAACAGTATACGGTGACTCCCGTGTGAGAGTTGTGAAGGTGATTCGGTGCTGTTATTCTTGCTGTAGGAGATGGTGAACAGTATCTGATTTAGGGTGATGTTGCTGCTATAGTTTTGTTTATTGAATTCCCGCTGTGGGTGTAAGTTTAGAAGAGAGGGATTATTATCTCTTGTGCTTGAGAATTCGTGGAGCCACTGTAAGTGTTGAGATTTCGTGGAACCTCTTCGAGCGTGAAGTGCGAGTGAATTTTAGGTGTGTTTAGTTTGTGGCTCCTTACTTCGTTGAGTGATTCCGTGGAACCACCTCGTGTGAGGGAGTGTTAAATTCCTTGGTGCCCGTGTGTGAAGCGGCTGACCTCGGAGCAGAAATCGAAGGTGACGAGGAACTCCTCGCGTGATCGCCATCGACTTCGGATACGGAAAGACGACTCTTTCCGTGGGCAACTTGCTTCTATCCCTTTATTTGCGTGCGTCTCTATTTTCTCTTAGGATTTAGACTCATTGCTGGGTTTTAGTCAAATTTTGTCAGCAAACGCTACGTCGAGAACTCCAAACGGGAACGCATTTGGAGTTCACGATTTCCGTTTGGCTGCAACAAAGGGAACGGAACGAAGTTGCGAGTTTCCTTCCCTGGATTTAAATCGAACCCTTAAATTAAGAAAATCTTTTCTTTTAAACAAAATAGTCTTTCTCGTGTTTGATAAAGAGTTGTTTAGGACTCATAAAATTCGCGCAACCCCGCTTCTATTACTTGCTAAAATCACATCTCATTGCATACAATTAGGGTTCCCTAGAAATTGCCGACAGGTGCGTAAACCCTACGCACCGTCCTGCATCAATTTGGTATCAGAGGCAGGTTCCGAAATTTTTCCAAATTTTGGGATCCGCCCTGTGTAGAATAGGAACCCGCATTTCATTTTATAATTTTTCAAAAGAAAAAAAAAGAGATTTTTTTATCATCATTGCATTTATTTCTTACTTGCATGCATTTGCGTAGTGGTAGGTTAGTGAGTATGAGTTCACAACACCACAATTCACCACCTGAACACCTCCATGAGGTAAACCCGGAGATGCGTCGAGTTGAACATGGTGAACCGAGTCGAGGGATCGAAGGGAATGAACCACCCCCGTGGTTTGTACCTTTTGCCCACCAAATGGCAACGATGACCGAAAGTGTTTACCAAATGAGAGAAGGGCTAGCCAATCTTAGTGTCAGGGTGAATAGCTTAGAAGTACCACCTCGAGCGTCAATGCCACCTTTAGCTAGAGATGAGCATTCAGTGCGACCCCATTATGAGGCTCCCCCACCTTATGGAGAGAGGTCGGCACTTAGGAGAAACCCTCTTTTCGAGGAGGAGATTAGAAATCTCATAGATAGATATGAGTCTGAGTATAATCAGGGTAGGAATTTCCAGAGAAATTTTCCTGAAACCCCACGTGAGCCTTTCCTAGGTACGCGAGATCATTATCAGGAGAGACCCTATAATGACGTAGCTAGAGAAGAACGTCCACGAGACCATCGTAGGCCTATACCGGCCATGCATCGTGATGATCGACCGAGAGATTGGCATCGACCGCCACCCCCACGGCGTCGAGACCATCGTGATCCTTACGACGATGATTACGACTATCCTCCCCGGGATAGGCGACCAGATCTTACACGTGTAGTGAAATTGGAGCCACCACTTTATGATGGATCTATGGATCCCAAAGTCTTTTCAGACTGGGTTATAGACATAGAGACATACTTTGATTGGTATCGTATGACGGAAGATCAGAAGGTTCAGTTTGCCAAGATGAGATTATCGGGGCGAGCGAAAATCTTTTGGATAGGTGAGGAGCGTATAATAGAGAGGAATGGACGTCCTCCCATTACACATTGGGCACACATGAAAGCCATATTGGAGGAGCAGTACATTCCCCAGCACTACCAGACCCGTCTACGAGACGAGCTGACGTCTCTACGTCAAGGGTCCAAATCAGTTTCTGATTATTTAGCTGAGATGAAGGATCTTATGATTAGGTGCAACGTAGTCGAACACCCACGAGATACATTATCTAAATTTAAGTGTGGACTGCGATCTGAGATTCGCGATGAGTTGATTCGATATGGTCACTATTCCTTCGCTGAGACTGTATCCATCGCCATCGATATAGAGGAGCATCAGAAGAGAACCTCCCGGTTCAAACCTCAAAACAAAACAAACACTCCTTATAAGAAAGATGAATGGAAAGGTAAGGAGAGTGCCTCAAAGCCCACCTCGACCTTTACGAGAGATCCTAAAGGAAAAGCCCCCATGGGAACTGTGACCCATTCACAGATCCGATGTTATGAGTGCCAGCAGATGGGCCATATATCTAGGGATTGTCCTAAGAGGAGAGGCACACTAGTTATTCATGAGGTGACTGAGGAGGATGAGCCTATAGAAGAAGTTGGAGTCGAGAGGGACTCACACATTTTGAATGATGAAGTGTACGGTACGCCTAGTGATGAGGAGATAGATTCCGGCGTCCTAGTGGTGAGATGTATGTTATCTACACCAAAGGAATCAGCCGATTATTGGCGGACGAACATCTTCCAGGCCTACTTCAAGGCAGGGGAGAAAGTGTGTCGTTTAGTAGTAGATAGCGGGAGTTGTATGAATGTGATAGCTGAGACAGCCTTAGCCCGCATGGGACTCACTGCTGAGCCGCACCCTTCCCCATTCCAGGTAGCTTGGGTTACCAAGACTACCGTATCTGTGGCTAGGAGATGTTTAGTGCCCATCACTATCGGTCCGTATACCGATAAGATTTGGTGTGATGTTATGCCTATGGATGTGTGCCACGTATTATTAGGGAGACCTTGGTTGTATGACCGAGATGTACTCATACATGGCAGGTCCAACACGTGCTCCTTTCTACTAGACGGAAAGAGAGTAGTGTTGAACCCGGTGCGACCCACAGCACCACCATCCCGCACGAGTAGTAGTGCGAAGGAATCTCTTCCTCCCACTGAAAGGAAGAAGACTCTTAGCATTATACGAGGCACTGATTTCCATCGAGAGAGCTTTGATGGTGGATTTTATTATGCCTTAGTAGTTTTACAGGCATCTGACGGACTTGAGAGATACGAGTCTATTCCTATACCTGTTAGGAGACTCTTAGAGGAGTTCCAGGATATACACCCTGATGAGCTTCCGGCTGAATTACCTCCCATGAGATGTATTCAGCATGCGATAGATCTCGTTCCTGGAGCTTCTCTCCCACATTTACCGCATTACCGATTGAATCCTGCCGCCCATGAGGAGCTGCAGAAGCAGATTGGAGAGTTACTTGATAGAGGCTTTATCCGTCATAGCCTTAGTCCATGTGCGGTGCCTGCCCTCCTTGCCCCGAAAAAGGATGGTACTTGGCGTATGTGCGTTGACAGTCGTGCTGTCAACAAAATTACTGTGAAATACCGGTTCCCAATACCTCGACTGGATGACATGTTGGACATGTTGACTGGGGCCACGATCTTTTCTAAGATCGACCTTCGTAGTGGTTATCACCAGATTCGCATTCGCGAAGGAGACGAGTGGAAGACTGCCTTCAAATCGAAGGATGGCCTTTATGAGTGGCTTGTGATGCCCTTTGGGTTATCCAATGCCCCTAGTACTTTCGCTCGGATGATGACCCAGGTCTTTAGACCCTATATTGGGAAGTTCGTAGTGGTTTATTTCGACGACATTTTGATATATAGTCGGACTGAGGATGATCACTTGATTCACCTACATACCATTTTCGAGCTCCTGCGAGCCGAACGACTGTATATCAACTTGAAGAAGTGTGTTTTTTTGGCTGAGTCCGTCATCTTTCTTGGATATATAGTGAGCTCCGCTGGCATCACTATGGATCCCGAGAAAGTTCGAGCGATTCGTGAGTGGCCGACCCCTCAAAACATTCACGATGTCCGTAGCTTTCATGGACTAGCCACATTTTATCGTCGATTCATTAAGAACTTCAGTACGATAATGGCACCCATTACTGAATGTACGAAGAAGGGAAGTTTTCAGTGGACATCATCGGCAGCTAGAGCCTTTGAGATTATCAAGGATAAGATGTCCACTGCACCTGTTTTGAGACTCCCTGATTTCAGTCAGGTATTCGAGGTATCTTGTGATGCCTCAGGAGTTGGGATAGGAGGTGTACTTAGCCAAGAGGGACACCCCGTTGGATTTTTCAGTGAAAAGCTCTCAGGCCCGAAGCTGAATTATTCCAACTATGAGCGCGAGTTCTATGCGATTGTGCAGACGTTACGTCATTGGAGGCACTATTTGTTGCCTAAGGAGTTTGTCCTCCACTCTGATCATCAGGCGTTACGTTATATCAATTCGCAACAGAAGTTGAACCCTCGACAGGCTAAGTGGGTATCTTATTTGCAAGAATACACCTTCGTTCTCAAACACTGTAAGGGAACAGAGAATAGGGTTGCCGACGCCCTTAGTCGAGTCACCCTTGTATTATCACAGATGCGTACTCAGGTGATAGGATTTGAGCGTGTCAAGGGTGATTATTCTAGTTGTCCTGATTTTAGCGGTATCTATGATGCGATACGTTCAGATCCTCATCACGATGAGACTGATTATCTGATTCGAGACGGATATTTGTTTCGTGGGACCCGTCTGTGTATTCCCCGTACCTCGTTGCGAAACTTTATTGTATGGGAATTACATGGCGGAGGCTTAGGTGGACACTTTGGACGCGATAAGACGATAGCCTTAGTAGAAGAGCGCTTCTATTGGCCCGGGATGAAGCGGGTTATCACTCAGATTGTCAGTAGCTGCCGCACTTGTCAGGTAGCGAAGGGCAATAAACAACCCGCTGGATTGTATACACCTTTACCGGTCCCCAGTATCCCTTGGGACGATGTTAGCATGGATTTTGTGCTTGGGTTGCCGCGCACTTTTAGGAAACATGATTCCATACTTGTTGTGGTTGATCGGTTCTCTAAAATGGCGTACTTCATCCCTTGTAACAAAACCGATGACGCCTCTCATATAGCCCGTATTTATTATAAGGAGGTTGTCGCACACCGAGGAATACCCAAGACTATCGTTACGGATCGGGACGTTAAGTTCACCAGCTATTTTTGGAAGTCACTCTGGAAACTTTTAGGTACTAAACTTCTATTTTCGACCGCTTATCATCCGCAGACCGACGGTCAAACTGAAGTTGTGAATAGAAGTTTAGGAAATTTATTGCGCTGTTTGGTAGGAGATCACCAGGGAAATTGGGATCTAATTCTTCCACACGCCCAGTTAGCGTACAATAATTCGAAGAATAGATCCACGGGTTTATCACCTAATGAGGTTGTTCATGGTCACACTGCACGAGTGCCATTAGATTTAGCACCACTACCACACACCTTTAGGACTAGCCAGTTTGCACACGAATATGCATTGCATCTGCATGATTTACATAAAGAAATTGAGCGGAAGTTGCATAGTACTTATGATCTTTACGCAACTCAAGCAAACAAGCACAAGAAAGCTACTAGTTTTAAAGAGGATGACTTAGTGATGGTTCGGCTAAATCCAGAACGGTTACCATCGGGAACCGTAAAGAAGCTAGCTGACCGTAGAACTGGACCCTTTAGAGTGGTGAAACGGATTGGGCAGAATGCGTATGAACTTGAGATGCCTTCCGTTTGGGGAGCAAATCCTGTTTTTAACGTAGCCGATCTGACGTTATTTCACGATTACCCGCATGAATCTGTAGATTTTCCATTGTCTTCTCCTCCAATTGATTCTTCTGGGTTGGTGAGTGAGAGTGAGGAGCCACATTCAGGACATACCGATACTCATTTCGCTACTGACACGCCCACTGCAGTTTCTCCCATTTTCACTGACAGCTTACAGGTGGAGCAAGAGATATCAGATGAGTCTACTTTACCGGTTCCCAGAGCTACTGATCGACTTCCGCGACAGATTTTAGTTCCCGAGCAGATATTGGATGACGAGACAGTGACCACTACTGATGGTGGTTTTCAGAGATACTTGGTTCGTTGGCATGGCAGACCAGAGACCGAGACCAGTTGGATCTTGGCCGAGGAGTTACAGCGCATGGATGCTGATCTTCTACAACAGTACCGTTCGGAGCACTCACCAGAGATGAGTGATTTCGAGAGGGGGAGAGTTGGTGGAGACCAGTCCAGATCAGGACGTCGCAAAAGTGACCGACGTCGCACCCGACCGAACCTTTATCGACCTTGAGTCGGCGTGCGGCGTGTCACTAGTTGTTATAGTGTAGTGTGTATGAGTGAAATATATATATGTATATATATATATATATATATATATTTATATATATAATCTATAAAATATATACTATTATATAATATATAACGATCAGGTTATGAAGAAGAGCCGGTCCGACTTCCCTTCTTCAGCCCGAGCGAGCCACTGCGACTAGGGCAATACCGCACCCGCCCGAGGTCGTCGCCGCCGATCCAGACTCCGCCACGGCCCGCGATAGAAGCCACCTCTCCCCACGATCGACACGCACCCACACCCGCCCGAGCCCGCAACCGTCGGAGCCCGCAACCGTCGCTGCAACACCCGCCAGAGCCCGCAACCGACGCCGCAACTACCAGGGCTTAACTTCCACGCTTCTAATCCGCTGGCTCTACCATCGTGAGGAGGAGGTTCCCTGCTATCTTATTTTAATTTCGTTTATGGTGCTTTCTTGTTCCCTTGTAACCCTATAAATAGGGATTTCTGCAATTTGCTTTGGTGGTTGATGTTGAAATTTCCGAACTTGCTGCTTGATTCGTTTCCAGTTATTGTTCCAGTTGTTGATGGATGAATATTTGAAACTGATATTTGTGTTTGATCTCTGTAAGAGAATAGTTGAATGATAGTGTGATTTCTTTGGTGTGCCTGTTGCTCCTTCCGATTGGAAGGGTGTTTATTTGCTGCTTGCCTTGTCTTTGATTTCCTGTCCGTGAGATTTCGATTTTTACTGGTTTGCCTGGTTTCCGGTTTTGGAGAAAAACAGTATACGGTGACTCCCGTGTGAGAGTTGTGAAGGTGATTCGGTGCTGTTATTCTTGCTGTAGGAGATGGTGAACAGTATCTGATTTAGGGTGATGTTGCTGCTATAGTTTTGTTTATTGAATTCCCGCTGTGGGTGTAAGTTTAGAAGAGAGGGATTATTATCTCTTGTGCTTGAGAATTCGTGGAGCCACTGTAAGTGTTGAGATTTCGTGGAACCTCTTCGAGCGTGAAGTGCGAGTGAATTTTAGGTGTGTTTAGTTTGTGGCTCCTTACTTCGTTGAGTGATTCCGTGGAACCACCTCGTGTGAGGGAGTGTTAAATTCCTTGGTGCCCGTGTGTGAAGCGGCTGACCTCGGAGCAGAAATCGAAGGTGACGAGGAACTCCTCGCGTGATCGCCATCGACTTCGGATACGGAAAGACGACTCTTTCCGTGGGTAACTTGCTTCTATCCCTTTATTTGCGTGCGTCTCTATTTTCTCTTAGGATTTAGACTCATTGCTGGGTTTTAGTCAAATTTTGTCAGCAAACGCTACGTCGAGAACTCCAAACGGGAACGCATTTGGAGTTCACGATTTCCGTTTGGCTGCAACAAAGGGAACGGAACGAAGTTGCGAGTTTCCTTCCCTGGATTTAAATCGAACCCTTAAATTAAGAAAATCTTTTCTTTTAAACAAAATAGTCTTTCTCGTGTTTGATAAAGAGTTGTTTAGGACTCATAAAATTCGCGCAACCCCGCTTCTATTACTTGCTAAAATCACATCTCATTGCATACAATTAGGGTTCCCTAGAAATTGCCGACAGGTGCGTAAACCCTACGCACCGTCCTGCATCAGCCAGCCCGCGCCGCGAGAGACGTCTCGCCTACCCAGCCGAGCCCCGTCTCGCCTCCGGCGAGGGGACCACATAGTCCCGCTCGCCTCTTCAGTTCCTCTCGCCAGCTTCTCCGCTCTGCTACTTGAGCCGCCTCCCGCGAGCCCAAGGTTGTACAAGACGCATCTGCGGACTCGGACCGGCCGAACAAGAAGCGGATCACTCTGATCTCCATCAAAGAGGAGGTCGAGCGAGGCTAGGTAGGATCGTCAAGTCGTCAGCGCACGATGCAGAAGGGAGGAAGCTAGTAAGGGAAGTACTGTCGCGCGGGACACGGTTGACCCCTCATGCACTGTCGCTCGTATACCTAAAATCATATCATGTAAAAAAAACTCAAATGATTGCCTCAAGCATTTATGTCAGTTTTGCATTTCTCTCAAGTTTCCACAATTGTTGTGAATACTCTTTTTTTAATTGATGTTTATGCTTAAAGGATGGCCTGAAACATTTTTGAGGCAACCCATGCTTTGGTGGAGAAATACTTTGTTGTTTTCCATCAAATTTCAATCTGATGTGATTATCCTTAACTTCATTATAAAATTTTCTTCCTAGATGTTATTTTCAAGATTGTCAGGATCGAGATCCTAGGCAATGTTGCAGATGTCGGATGTCGGGGATACGTCGATTTAGATTTCATGTCGGTTTTTTATATATCGGGGGAAATATATGGGTTATTTCATATATCAAATTTTAATATTTAATTAATTATATATGTAATTAAATGTTATTTTTTATACATGTTGTCATAGCACTATCTATTCTACAACCTATTGAATTTTTTTATATTAAAAGCTATATGTAACATTTAACATGCAATACTTTAAAGATGAAAATTTGTAAAACTAGTGATTTTAAGATCAAAATTTCAAAAATCAAATTTCAAACATACCTCACTTTTCATCACTTAAAGACTCATCTATAGTCGGCAGAGTAGATAGAATATGATCTTCATTTGATGAACCATCTAGATCTCCCCCGTCCACCTCAGATACTTTTCTTTTTCCCCTTCTTTGATAACTAATTGTCACTTCTTTGTTTGTAGCTGGTCTTTGAGGCCTCCTTTCATCATGATCAGCATCGACTATATTGTCAATTTGTGTTCATGTCAGCCCCTCTCTAGGAAAGATGTCATCAACGTCATCTTCATTTTCATGCTCCTTAGGATCAACATTCACCATCCACTCTTGTACCATTACAGAATCAACATTCTTAGCTGCCAATGGATCTTAAGATATCTCTGAATATTTCGACTCCAGCAAAGCATTGAACTTTACAAATACTAAATCGTTCAATCTTTTTCTATCAAGTTAATTAATAAACATGCATCATCATTGATTTATCAAAAGGCACAAAGCAGCAAGGCAACTAAAAATATGATTGGATATACATGCATCATTGATGCAAAATAAAGTTGAATAAATAACTATTAATAGGGGTATTTTAAATCATTTGTTGATTAATAAACGGGTCAAATAAAAAAAGGCAGCAACTAATAAGGCAAATAAGGCAACGGGGCAGTCACCATGCTACAACCAGCAAGTTAACCACAAGGCAGCAACTAATAAGGCAACATGACAGCCACCTTGTTACAACCAACAAGTCAACCACAAGAAAACCACCATGCCTTGCTGAACTAATAAGGCAACAAGGCAGCCACCAACAACTAAACAGGTCATTGATTGCAACAACCCACAATGCAGCCACCATGCTACAACCGGCAAATAAAGCAACATGGAGCAAGGCAGTAGGGCAGTTGGTCAATAATGCAGCAGGGCGCAAGGCAACAAGATACCATAGGAGCAGCTAGCACAACAAGCAACACCAAAAAAACAAAATGCAAAGCGATAGAATAAGCGGGGGAGGTAGGGAGAAGACTGCACTAGCCGAGAGAGCACCAAGATTGAAAGCACCAGCGAGCTAGAGAGGGAGAGCACCAGAGAACCAGAGAGCTAGAGAGCATCAGCGAGCAGGGAGAAGAAAGAACCAGAGAGATAAAGTGCCGACAGCGCGCGAGAGAGGGAGAGCACTAGCGAGCTAGAGAGATCCAGAGAGCACCAGCGAGCAGGGAGAAGAAAGAACCAGAGAGATCGAGTGTCGAAAGCGCGCGAGGGAAAGCTAGGGCATGAGCAACGGGGAGAGCTAGAGCAGGAGCGGCGGAGTGAAATGAAATGAGCGGGGTCGGGGAGAGTTAAAACAGCGGAGTGAAATGAATTGAAATGAGGGGGGTCGGGTTTAGTAAAAAAAAATTTTATTAAAAAAACCGGCGATATGCCCGTTTTTTTGGGGCCCATTATTTTCAAAACGCCACGAACAAATTTTAAAATAATTTTGTGTTGTTTTACCTCTCAAACCTCCATGTCAGCCGATATCCACAACACTAATCCTAGGTGAGATCGTTTTGATGTTGGATCGGATCGGATCATAGGATCGAATCGAGGATCGCGAGATCCTACAACATTCATAAATTAACACTAAAAATATAAATTGAATTTTGTATCATTCCATTACATGTTCAATTAACAAAAAAATCAATAAATTGACTAGTATGTGAATAATTATATTAAAAAATTTTGAATAACAAAATAAAAAAGATAACATCATACTAAGTTCACTTTTAGTTTTAGCTCGTAGGACACCCAATGTCTACTAACAATAAAAACCAGTCTGGAATGATGGATTGGTGGAAGCCTAAAAGCAGGAAGACGAACCCAGAATGTTGGATTGCTCGTGCGTTGGAAGTAGAAGGCTTGAATTGCTCGTATACTGGATTTCTAACTGCTAGATTGTTCGTACACTAGAAAGAAAAAGAAGACATCGACTTGAAAGTAGGAAGCAAGAAGCCACTAGATTACCAACCACTGGATTGATCATACGCAAAAATATAAGATAAGGCACTGACACCACTTGAAATGGAACCTGACAAGGAAGGAAAATGAAGACATCGTCTGGATTGGAAGCGACCAAAGACGTCGCTCTTGCCCTCCATTTGCAGACAAAAATTGGCACTTGGGATACGGTAAAGTAACATGATATGATTATGTAATGGGGTATGGGGCGGCATTTGGATAGAGTTAATTAATGGGTTATGGGTGTTGGACCGGTTGAATGAGTTCGGAATAGGGTGGAACATGTTTTTAGTTACCTTTGGCCAGACCAGTATAATCGGGTCAGGATCGCGATCCTAAAGATCCGAAGATCCGGATCGCGATCAGAATCGTAGATGTGCCGATTTAGATCCTAGGCAAGATCCAGATCGATTTACAAAATCTGAATCGTAGGGTTTGAACATGTTTCTAGTTACCTTTGGCTAGACCAGTAGAATCGGATCAGGATCGCGATCCTAAAGATCCGAAAATCCGGATCGCGATCCCAATCGTAGATGTGCCGATTTAGATCCTAGGTAAGATCCAGATCGATTTACAAAATCTGAATCGTAGGATCGTAAGATCCTATGATCCGCTCGCGATCCTGACAACCATGATTATTTTATATTCATTTTAATATCAAAACTATTTTCTACCATATTTTTGTGTTGGTCATCACGATATGGCCATAGTCTAGTATTTTATTGCTGGTTATTTCTTTTCATTATGTCTTCTGTAAGAATCCTTGAATCTGGAGTGGCCTCCTTTTTGATCATGTGACTGACTCATTGAATCGATATTTGAGGAATTTAAAGAATTGTGCCTTTTAGAGGGATATTAGATCGGAAGATTTAGAAGTTCGGCCCATGTCGTTATAAACAATTGATGTTGATTTTGACACCACAGAATCAATGTTCTTCTCTTGGCCTACTTTTTGTTGACTATTTTTGATTTGGAATCTCCAATGTAAAATGGACGCCTAATGAAGTTGTTTGTAGATGTTTTGAATTTGATGGTGTGGATTGAAGTGGTGGCATTTTCATACTCTTTGATTGAAGACGATGGTAATTATGAGGTCTGCCATAAGGATTACCTTATTTTATTGCTCTATCTATTCTTCTACATGTTTTCCTTGATTACCTTATTTTATTGCTCTATCTATTCTTCTACATGTTTTCCTTGTCAATACAACGGAGTTTGGTATGGTATAACTTGCAAGAAGTTCGTCTAGGACTTCTAATAAGCCGTTTATTTGATCTGATGAAATGCTTTTTATTTGACATAAGAAATGAGTTTCAATATCTATTTTTCTACAGTCAGTTATCAAATGCACTGTATATACACCTAAGCAATAGAAGCAAAAGGCATGTCATACGAACTAGGTATTAGATTACGAATGAAATATTACAATCGAGAAAAATGGCTATGGGAGGAGAGAGCCGGAGGAGGGGAGGAGACGAAGGGGGTGAGGAGAGGAAGAAGAAAGTTAGGCAGCAACCCTAAATTCCCAACATCAAAAGCATACCAAAATAAGATAGTCTCTCCTTCTTATAAACATGAGGGGGGCGGAAAACAAAGACAATTAATGCTGAAATTAAGATAACGAGCCGGCGTGCGCGCAATCGTAACAATGTCGGCGTCTGGAAAAACTGCCTTGGCCTCAAGGCAGTGGCCAGTGAGCTGGCGGCGGACGGTCCGTGGCGGCAACAGTGCCTGAGGGGCCGGCCCCCCAGGGGTTCTCGAGGGACGCTAAGTCCTCCCAGGTGACTTCCGGGTCACAGTCGTCGATGATGGCGTGGAACTCTTTGACGGCGCAAATGTGCGCATGGGAGTATGGCTGGTGGCAACGGAAGCACATGCCCCTGCTGCGAAGGTCATTGTACTCGTTGTTGGAGAGGCGTTGGGGAGGAGGGTGTCCAGGGCGCTGATCCTCATGTCCGGGTCGTGGCGGAACTGTCGGTGGTCGACCCTGCAGAAGGCCCGCCAGCGGAACGGGTGGCCGAGGGTAGATGTCGGCCTCGACCAAGCGGGCCAAGTCGAGAGCATCGGAGATCGTTCGCGTATTGTGCGTGCGGAGGCGGGAGCAGATAGTGGGGAGGAGGCATTGCATGAAGAAGGCAAGGAAGTGATCCGGCGGAAGGCCCGGAACGTGGGTCACCAACGTAACAAACCCATCAATGTAGTCCTCCAAGGAGGCCTATTGCCGCACGCCGCACAGACGCTCGATAGCGGAGCCGGTGTAGCGGAAGTTGTCACGGCCAATCATTTCTTGCTTCAAATCTGCCTCAGTAAGGGTGGGGTTGGACTGGAGGAGCCAACGAGCCCAATGAAGAGCCGAGCCATCCAAGCCGACGAAGACGAGGGCGACTTTGTCCTGCTCAAGAGTGGAGAGTAGGTCGAAATATTGTTCCGCCTTGGCGATCCACCTCATCGGGTCTACGCCGGTGAAGGATGGAATGTCGAGAGAGAGGGCGAGGCGACTTGCCAGGGGCGGCGGTAGCGGAGCAGCCGGTGGAGTATCAACCGTCGGGGATCGCCCTAAGATAGACGTCGTTGTGGAGGATTCCGCCGCAGAGGCAGATGCCGGCGCCACCAGGGAGTCCAGGCGAGTTAGGATGGCGGAAAGGGAGGAGTGGAGAGAGGTGATGGCTTGATCCTGTGCGTCGAAGCGACAGGCGATGGCGTCGTTGTCCATGGGGTCGGCGGGGTTGTCGGGATGCAGCCGGGTTGAGCGGGTCATGGACGGACGGCGATAGTGAGGGCAATGCAGGAGAAGGGCGATGTCGCGGGAGGCGAACGACGTGGATGGAGATGCGGGACTGGGCGACCCGGGCGAAGCGCGACTGGGCGACAGTGACTCGAAGCACGACTGGGCGGGGTTGTCGGGCGAGCGGGGCTGAGCGACGCGGGCGAAGCGCGACTGGGCGACACTGTCGATGTCGGACGGGGACGACGCGGCGATGCGGAAACTGGCAGATGTTGAACAGGGCGAGGCTGAGCGAAGGCGTCTCCGGCGGCATTGTTGCGGGCGGAGCGGCAGGTCGGACCAAATCATACGAACTAGGTATTAGATTGCGAACAAAGTATTACAATCGAAAAGAATGGATATGAGAGGAGGGAGCCGGAGGAGGGGAGGAGACGAAGGGGATGAGGAGAGGAAGAAGAAAGTTAGGGAGCAACCCTAAATTCCCAACATCAAAAGCATACCAAAATAAGATGGTCTCCCACTCTTATAAACATGAGGGGGGATAACAAAGACAATTAATGCTGAACTTAAAAAAATGGGTCAGCGTGCGCGCAATCGTAACAACATGTATAACAAAAATCAATGTCTTTAAATGCAACTACAAAAATAAAATCAATCTTAAACCATTTGCCACAGAAATGTAAAGGCAAGAAAATATAAGAGTGTTTGTCCATTGCTCATGATTTAAAACCAATCTTAAAAATCATTTGCAATATAAATTATTACTCCTAAAGTTGTAATCTTTTATAAAATGGGTTTAAAATTCGAAAATGATAATCAATGGAGAAAAGTAGGGATATGAAGGCTCACATTTGAGTTGTGCGGTTCCATCATGTGGAGATTAGGAACGGGGAACACAGAATGGGTAAAATAAGGCCCACATCTAAGTTGCGTTGTTCCATCATATGGAGATTACGAAAGGGAAATGCAAATTCCATCATATGGAGATAACGAAGGGGAAATGTAAATTGCTTACTCATCGGGTAGAGTTGAATAAGCTCTGCTAAGAGCTGAGGGAAGTATGTCCAAGAGACCGGGAAGCATGGTCGGAGGTTGTGACACTGGGAAGCAGGATTTGTAGCAGAAGAGAGTCAATCATGCACCTATTCAAGAACAGGGGAACGGTGACAATGAGAGCAAGGTCGATAATGAGCAGAAGCAGTAGAGCCTTGAGCCAAATAAGTTTTTCCTCAAAATTGGAATCTGACGTTATCAGTGTTGTGGACATCCTTCGACATGACCGACATAAAGGTTTCATGAACAAAACGACATGTTTTCGATATTTTTTTACAATATATCCTCTGATATGTCTGTTATTACCGATATATTCACTGATATATCGTCTGATATATCCCGATATTTTATTGATTGGTTTTTTTATTTATTTTAATTGTGTTTATGGTAAAATAGAAAATAGACCAAAATTATTTCATTGTATATATTGTTTTTTCCCTTCCTCTGACTTTTTTCCTTGTCCAAGTCTATCATCGACGTCAATTATGCATGGTCTTTGAATTATGAACTAAAAATTACTTATCATCCATTGTCATCGAAACTTCCCGACATTCTGCTTACTCTTGTTTTATTCACCTGTTATACCGTTATTACTTGTGTAACACAAAAATATTCATATTAGTTTGATAAATTTAAGGGTTCAATAAATATCAAATTATTAATATATATATATATATATAAATGATTAAATTTATAAATAATTATATATACAAATAATTAAATATTAAAACCAGATATATGAAATATTCCTGATATATCCCACGACATATTAAAATCGACATGTCCCTGATACCCGCCATCTACAACCTTGGACATTATGTTAAAATGGAACACAGGAAAAACCTGCAACTTCTTGACCGAGAGAAGGGAGGAAAGCTAGTTGTCTTTATTATGAGAATAGAAAAATTAGCTACAACGATACAATATACCAACCTTATATAGGCTACAGATAAAATAGAAAAGTAATGGAAAATAACGAAAAGGATAATCCTAACAAAAAATATAACATAACAAACAAACTGACTAAGGCATTATAATGATTATTCTATAGGGTCTCTATACAATAAAAACGGGGCAAAACTAATTTAGTAGCTGATTCTCTTTCGCAATATAAAGATATTTGGATGACAATTACCTCAGGTAGTTTGCAAAATCTCACAGCTATCGCTACATCTCTATTAGATGGGTTATTGCAGGATTATAAATATGATGTGTTTTCACAAAAATGTTTACCAAATTACCTAATAATAATACTTATCCAAATTGGGCTAAACATGGAGAATATCTATATTATAAACACTGACTTTAAATTTCTGAAAATTCTCCAATAAAAGCATTAATAATTATAGAAGCACATAATACATGTTTTGGGGGTCATTCGGGCATACGTGGCACCATGCATAGGATGCAGCAACAGTTTCATTGGTTAAATTTAAAAATAGAGGTCACAAAATAAATTAAGGAGTGTAAAATTTGTCAACATGCTAAACCCGCAAATCATTCTCCTTTTAGATTATTACAACCTCTACCTACCCCAACAAAATTATGGTCAGATGTAACGATGGATTTTATAACTCATTTGCCAGCCTCCAAATGGATTTTCCATAATTTTAGTAGTTGTCAATCATTTTTCAAAGGCTGATCACTTTGCGCCAATGAAACCGTCATTAACAGTACCTCTAGTTGCTTCAGTTTTCTAGGATAACATAGGAAGGTTACACAGAACGCCTAAAACGATAATTTCAGACCACGATCCGGTTTTTCTAAGTAACTTTTGGAAGGATCTCTTTAAAATACAGGGTGCACAATTGAAATTTAGTCCAGCGTATCACCCTCAAACTAATGATTTAACGGAAAGAGTGAATCATTGCCTTAAACAGTATTTATGCTTATTTGCTTTCAAACACTCGAATAAATGGTCTTTTTATTTAAGCTCAGCTGAATTTCACTACAATAAGTTGGTTAATTCAGCGACTGGCATGACCCCTTTTGAGGTTATGTTCGGTCGCGCACCTCCTAGTTTACTTTTGTATTGTGCAGGTACCACAAAAATAGAAGCAGTGGATATGACGATGCAGACTCGAGCTTATACTAGATTTGCAAGATAATTTAAATAAATCCAGCAAAAAATGAAGATGAATGCTGATAAACACAACACATATACAATTCCAAACAGATACTATGGCCCATTCGGCAATTATCGATCAAACAACCAGCAACACGCAAACTAGGCTTGAGATACTATGGCCCATTCAGGATTATAGAAAAAATAGGGCAAACAGCTTACAAACTGGACTTATCGGCGGAATCTAAAATTCATCCGGTCTCCTCAAACCATACTAGTTACCGACCTACCAGACAAAAGCTATAATAATATTCCATTTCATAAACCATTAGGCCTCGTTCGTTTGCACCGTTTTCATTTACGGTTTTCATTTTGTTTCAAAACAAAAAAAATCAAAGGCTTTTGTTTTATGGCAAAACAAAAACTTATGTTTGTTTGTAACATGCTTTTCAAGTCCATTTTGAGACAAAACGAAAACTCATGTTCGTTTGCACAATGATTCAGTTTAAGCAAACAACATTAGCAAACAAACCCAACTAGCCCAAGCAATAAAAGAGACGTGTTATAAGAAGCAAGAAGCACTCTAGGAATGCTGATCTGTATTTACGCAAATGGAAGGTTTTGTAACGGCTCTGGCCCGAAGGGCTCCCTTGCTCGCAGGCTCATCTAAGCCAGGATCCATAAGGGCTCCGGCGCCGCCCGTTACAGGACTGCAGTCCAACGCACCCAACCACTTCACTGTGCGTATAGGGTCTCCCGCACAGTAGGTTGTTGAGGCTGGGGCTCGATACCCTGACCTCCTAGATAAGAAGCATTTAACCCACGCTCTCATCACCAACTGAGCTGCATAAAAATGCGCATTTTTATGTAACGGCTCTGGCCCGAAGGGCTCCCTTGCTCGCAGGCCCATCTAAGTCAGGATCCATAAGGGCTCCGGCGCCGCCCGTTACAGGACTGCAGTCCAACGCACCCAACCACTTCATTGTGCGTATAGGGTCTCCCGCACAGTAGGTTGTTGAGGCTGAGGCTCGATACCCAGACCCTATACGCACAGTGAAGTGGTTGGGTGCGTTGGACTGCAGTCCTGTAACGGGCGGCGCCGGAGCCCTTATGGATCCTGGCTTAGATGGGCCTGCGAGCAAGGGAGTCCTTCGGGCCAGAGCCCTTACAGGTTTTCACTAGCTAAAAAAAATTACTCACACAAATGGCTCCAGAAAAATCCACTGTACGTAAGACCTAAAAAAAATTGAAAACGAAAAGGCTTTGTAGAAGCACCCATCACGGCTCTGCTCTGTAGAAGCAAAAAGATCTCCAGAAAAAGCTCCAGAAAAGGCTCTATTCAGTTAAGGCACAAAAAGCTACACAAATGGCTCTTTACAAAACGAAAAGGCAGCCTGTAGAAGCCCGCCGGAAAAAAAAGACGGTAGAAAGAGAAACGAAAATGCAACGACGTTACCTGGGGGGAGGCGAAGATCCGCTGCCTGCAGAAACACCGATCCTGGTCCAGAAACAGCGTCGGGAGGCTCCCTCGTCGGTAGAAGCTCAGCGTTGGGTGCCGGTCGGGGAAGATTTGCCGCGCGAGATGAGATTCGTGAGTGGTTTCACGTGATCCTGCGGGAAGGAGAGGAGCACCAAAACCCGTGAAAACGGAGCAAGTTAGGTCTGTTTTGAAAGTACCAGGATCCTCTCCATTTCAAGTGAAATGGAGGGGATCCATTTCATGGCTATGATTGATTGTTTTTGCATCCAACGGGTTCAGCATTTCCAATCCTTTTATATTTTTTTTTAGTCAAAAGAATCTTGGCCACTAGATTTTTCTTGGACTTATCTTGTCCACTAAAGCATGAAATGGATCCCCTCCATTTCACTTGAAATGGAGAGGATCCGGATCCGTTTTGAAAGTGGGTCCTTTAACTGAGAGATTATTATAACCGGGCTCCGTCCTTAAGGCTCTATTTGTTTGGGCGTTTTGCTGCTCCGTTTTGGGCAAACGCCGTCGGAAGGAGGGTAAACAAATGAACCTATGGTGGCGTTTGTTCTGTTTCCACCCGCCCGCCTTGAGAAATGCCTCAAAAAGCTTCATTTGGAGCAGCCACCTCCCCCCTCCAATTCGAACACTCCGTTTCCACCCGCCGGATCGACCCGCCACCGCCGAAACAAATGAAGCCTAAATCTCCGTCCGGATGAGAGAAGGTGTTGCCGAGTGGAGGTATCAACGGGCGCGATTTAGAGGAAGAAAAGGAAAAGCACGAGAAGCCCCGCGCGCGAGCACTTCTAATCGCGCACGAGTGCTCCGGAACCCGGACGGAATAAAGAGTGCCTTTAACTTGGGATTGAAACCGGCTTGATTTTGGGTCAAAATTAAAACAGATCAAAACAAGGGTAAAGGAACAAATGCATTGAGATTGCGAAAACTCAAAAGGAAACCGGGCTGTGAAAATGACGCAAATGAAGGGGCCTTAGCAATCACTAGCACAATAGATATCTACTGGAAAGGCAAACAGATAACGGAAGCACTTGTCCCATGAGCTGGATTACCACGGCTGACAGTACCTGGGAGGATATGGACTCACTGGAAGCGGAATTGTTAGAAAAGGGTGAAGCAACAATTAATAGATATTTATGTTGATAATTGTTGAATTGTCCTTTTTAATTTAGGTTGAACAGATGTTTAATGATCTTCTAATTCAATTTATCAATGTTGATCTACAAAATATAAAGGTAGCATCATATCTTAAAATACTCTGCTTTTAACACATGTTAAAATGTTTTGCTATGATTTGAGTTAGTTGACATTAACATGCAAAAGCTTTCAGATCCGCTTATAGACGCATACTTGGGGAATTAATTGAGCTGGATCAACCTATCAAGAGCTTTTTTCTTAAAAGTCTTCTTCGGCAAATAGTTTTAGCCACCATTAAAGGTATTTATCTGCACCATTTTGTAAATTGGTAGTGTTTTAGGATTAAGTTCTTTAAGAGTTTCTTCAACATATAATATTATAGTTAAAAAAATTGTCTTTGTCTGATCCATTACAGATTGTCTGCGTATTAGACATCATCGCCAATAAATGGTATTGAATTTGTGCTGCGGGGCATTGCAAAAACACAACGATCGGAGAAGACCCTGGTCCGTCGCTGCCCTGAAATTCCATCAGATTCGATTCCGACCCAAACGCCGACATTCTATTCGTCAGCATTCGACCGCCCCACTAGTGAGCCGTGCGTTTGTGGCAAGCAATCTGGCACGTTGAACAAGATTCGGGAGGATTGGACCAAGATCCAGCTGAAACTGATCGAGGATGGCATGCGCCCTCCTATTTGAATCGATCCGGTTGTGCTACTGTGGAGCAAGCGTCCCGACCTGAACGCGTATCTGCTTAAACCGTTGTTCGTGATTGATCCGGAACGGCAGTACAACGTCAACGTGACAGCGGGTGCATGCCTGTCTTGCAACAAAGTCGGCTTTCTTTTCCGCAAGTAATTCAGTGCCCCGCGAATCATCAATTGCATCGACGCCACCAGATTTGCCATCTGTGCTCGATACGTGTGCAAGAAGTCAAAGAGCTCAGGCGGATGTGGTGCCACGTTCCATGTAATGGACGAGGCCAAAATCGAGAAGTTGATCCTGACGCCCATCGTTCTTAACTATCCAGTGCAATTATTCGAATAGAGCGCGCACGACGTCGGTCTTGTTCAAATGGCATACGACTTGTACACGTCCCGTTCTGGCAGTACTGATGTCGCCAAGGTGATTCGTTGTGCCTGAACGACTCGATACATGCGTCAAGCCGCGCTATGTCATGGCCACCTGTCGTGGTATTTGGAAATGCGCACTCGAGATGTCGCTCTTGGGCAATCGACGTCGCCTCAGGATCCGACAGTGTTTTCCGATTTTCTGTCGTTCTTTTAGCATTGCAACGGGTACAATGGAACTCTCGGTCAAGTGGAATCGACGCTGACAAGCCTGGTCAACGACTGCATTGCTCGCCAACTCCCGTTCTACAACCGAATGGAAGACGCCATCACCAGGACTCATCTCTCGGTCGACCATCATCATAACGTGGCGGGACGCATGAAATTAGCGGATGAGTTCAACGGCAGGAAATTCGCCCCCGTTGTTGGATTGCACTCTGTTATGAACGAGCGCCAACAAATCCTCTCCCATCAATTCACAAGCACTACAGGCAATGCGGAACGTCGATCTATTTGTCGGGGTTTGCTGAGACGGTACAACGCTTACGGTATTGATACTTCACTGCTCATCATGTACCTGGACAAGTGCTGCGATGATCGGGAATGGCTGGAAGAGTTCGAGAACATCATTGTTCTCCTCGACAATCACCACCTGATCACAAGGTACCCAGACAATTCGAACAGCATGGATCGTGCTTGGCACGAACAATTCATGGTTGTCGTGGCTGAAATCATTGTCGGCACTGGACAACATCAAATGCGGGAAGGCTCCATCATTGAGGCTGAATTGGATGCATAGTCGGATCACATTAAAAAGTGGAAAATCGAGAATGATGTGCCCTCATCCAAGCGCATCGTGACAATCAAACTTCTCGCTTGCCACGAGACACAGAAAAAATACATCAGAAATTGCTTAACTCCGCCCGCATCTGTATCGACTACCGTTCCGGATCGCTTCTTTCGTTCGAGTCTGCATCGTGGATCGGGGAAGAACGAAAACTTGTGGCGTCATGGACGAGCCATTTTCCCGGAGACCATATCCCTGGTAGGAGGGAACTTGTTGCTCCATGTCGTTGTCGCTCAAATCAATTTTCGAGGCAAACTCCAATTCAATCCTCGCTGAGCGTATTTGCCAATCTCTGGGATGCATATCATTCTCACTTAATATCTCACACTATTTCTGACCGATGACATCACTCCCCCGCCTACATCTCTGTCGACGATGTTTCATTTATTGCCTCTCTCAATTGATGATTGTGACGACGAATTTGGATTAACGACAACATTTGGACAATCCCTTCCTCAACTGTCCGAAATTCCTGCAGGGCAACTTGAATCACTTGGAATGGTCGTGGAATCAATCGCTGATAATGCAATTTGGTCGAGTCACACGTTCGATGCGAGTGCGCACAATGCCCTTGAGGTTGCCGTTGCTGTTGTCGAGCGGGCTCACGATGATCATCACATCGCTGAAGAAGGTGATGTTGCACCGCGGGAGGATGATGATCTGAACAATGTCGACGATGTCGATCCGTTGATTGGGGTAGAATCTGACGTCAAAGTTAGCAATGCGCCTCATTCCATTCAATCCAATCGCAAGCGCCGCAAACCAGGACCAACATCGCATGAGTGCAGCTCTTCATCGAGTCACAATAAGACACCTCGCAGCCTCAACGCATTGGACAATGAACGTCAGTCAGCATTACAAGGGCTTAATCTTTGGGAAGCTGTCATGAGCACTTCGCCAATGATAAACCCCTTGAAACGTCGCTTGCTTTGAACGATTGCTCTCAAATTTCTTCTGCCTGATGAAATACAGGATCTGAAGGATTTCCCCATTAAATCTTTGCATCTTCCGCAATTGCATCAAATCTGGTTTATTCTTGTCTCGACTTTGCGTAGCACTAATTTCTCTTTCAAACGGTTCATTCGGCCGAAATCAGAATAGGTCCTGAAACAACACATGGAGGATATGGTTGCCCAGGTCCGATTCAGATTGCCCATTCAACGAGCAGCGCCCAAACGCAACATCATTACTGCCCTAAGTCAGGCCGCATCAGTGATTGCTCCATTGCGATCGTCCCCCGTTGCCAGTTTTGACATTGTGCAGTTGAAAGAGACTGTGACAACGACTACAACTCTAACCGTCACCTTGAAAACCAACGCCAATCAAAGTTCAAGTCAACCCCATGCATCAGATCTGCAATCTATGCTCGAACAACTCATTGAAGGGTCATCATACAATATCATTGATCGGCTGGTTCAACAAGAGATTGATACCGGGCATGCCGACAACATTCATTGGACCAAAGTGGTCGCCCCCGCGTACGCCCGCATTGCCTCCCGTCGTGATGATCTGCTCGAGATGACCCACAAGGAGATCCAGAATCGTTGGGAGTATCTTGCACGCCTTAAGAAACGTGTGCCATCAACCACATCAGCACGACCAAGTTGTCATTCTCGTTTGCAATCGCATTCCGAGGCTGCCCAACAGCACGATGATCTAGGCTTCCTAAATATTTTGTCGTCGCCGTCGGCCGAACCATCAGTTCCAGCTGCATCTCCGACCACCCGGAATTCAAATCAACCGACCTCTTCTACAGTCATTACGATGGCGGTGGAACCTGTTGTGGTCAACACGTCTGTTATCAGCGAGATTGGTTTGCGTTCGCCATTCATGGTCGATCATCAGTTGCCTGCTTTGGATGAGATATTGGCGGCCACCGTTCCTGCCCCATCTGCAGGGGAGCCGTTTTCCCAAGCGGAGGAGCTGCTCAATTACTTGCTGACCTGCCCAGTAGAGCGCTCCCATGTGAAATCAGCGACTGGTGATCAAACGTCTTGGAAGAGTCTGGACAAGCGTTTCTTGTACTGGGCGCGAGTCGCGCGGGTATTGTGGATGAACCAGTTTCGAGTCCGATCTGATGGGCAACTCAAGCAAAAGGTCAAGGATGATAATATGAAAAAGTGTTCCTAGCAGGTAGACAATATTTGGCTTTTTGTTTCATTTTCATATTCAAAATTTTTCTTCTCAATTACTTGAAATTTTCCTTCTTTTAATCTCACTAGACTTATTGAGGTGGCTCAAGCTTGAGAAGATCATACTTTCACGATATGCTTGATTTCAAGTCCCAAATTCCAATTTGGCAAGGTATACCATGTAATATTTTATCGAGTTGATCATACCCGCCAAAAAGCTTTTGATTCCAAGCTTGAGAAGATCATACCCGCCAAAAAGCTTGTATCTCCTTCCTAGCACCTCACATCTCCTTTAAATCTCCTCTTCACAGAGCCCCGCCTCAAATCTCCTTCACAACGCCTCACCACAAAATTATTCCTTTTTACGAATAATTTTCTTCTTTGATAAGGGTCTCTTAGCCATGGGAAATGTGAGTGATATATCGTATAACTCAAATTTGTTTTTTTTCCAAGTTTTATAGGAAATGAATAAGAGATGAGCACGTTCATTATTTTTTTCTCTTCAATGGCAGATCTTATTCCTGTCAGGACTGATGCTAATAATTGGATTGAAATCTACCTTGCAGTTCTTTGCTAAGCCTAAGAATTACAAGGTAAATATCATGAACATACTGACATTTTCTTTTTTGCTTGTTTGGTTTCAAGGGATTTGAGGAAGTGTATATGTAGTTTGCCTGATAAATTAAGATTGGTATCTGATTTCAGCATTGCTAATTGAAAATGATTTAAGAAAATATGAACAACTTCACTTCTCCATTGATCATCTTTACCAAATCACATTGAAAATTATGAAGAAAATTTTGTTGGTTTATAATAGATTTAGGTACTCGTGTAAGCGATATCTGAATCGTTGACTAAAAGATCAAGGGAAAAAATAATCATTTCACTAAATTTCTTGACCAAACAAGTAGGTGACATTAACTTTGAGTCAATTCCATAGCACATCTTCCATTTCCTCTCATTTAAATCAAACAGAGCTTTTATATATTGCCCCCCCCCCCCCCCCCCCCCCCCCCCCCCCCTTAATGATTTCTCTTTTGTGCAGGGCACGACCTCTTTTGTTGTAGGATTCTTCCTGGTTTTAATAGGATGACCTTTCTTTGGCATGATTTTGGAGGCATATGGTTTTATGGTTCTCTTCAGGTTAGCCAACTATTCATTGTGGTAACTAACTGTAGTTCCGATAACTACTAATGTGTTTTTAAAAAACAATTTTTTTAGTATTGTGACGTTCTAATCATGGTTTAGTCCGAGAATATGGTCAAAATGGCCCCACGACTATTGACTTAAATACAAAACTGAGTCAACTTGAATACAAATCCAAATCCGAGTTTTTTTTTCTATTCAAAACTGAAAATTAAGGCTCAGTTTAACAAGATGTTTTTGCTCCGGTGAGTTTGGACAAAAACACCACAACAATAGAATGTATGTTTGGCATGACAAAGGTTATGACTGCCGTCAAGAAAAGAAATTAGTTTTGAACATAAAAGTGGATAAAATTTCTTGTGAGGTTGAACGTTCACGAACGACGGTACCACTGCTTATGCAGTTACGCCACTGTCGTGCCAAATAGAGCCTAAATTTCTCAAGACTGAACTGTTTGCTTTGGTTCGATTTTCGTTTTATCTTTTTATGATTGATGCATTTCGGCTCGGTTTAGTTCTTATCATTTTATGATTGATGCATTTCAGATCTAGACCTCCAGGTTTAAAGAGGGAACTTGGAGCACCCGGCACCTCTCTATTCCTCTCTATCACTTGGTTCCGGGCTCCATAAAAAACATGAAAGGTACTGTGAAGGAACAGAAGAAGGCAAGCACGTTCTTATCCATTCAATTTTAACTTGCTCCCATGTTTTTCCATCCCGTATAGTGTATAATTCTACAACTATAAACTCATTGATATGATTTTCTCCCAAGTAAAGCAGAAACTTTTTGGGTTCTGCAATAAGATATTAGTATATTATGCTGGCAATTTCTAATATTGAAATTTCAGCTTATGACTTAGTTATTTGGTTGAAATTGAAAATATATGTTTGAAATGTGATAAGCTAAGCTAAATTCCTTCATGAAGGAATCCACAAGGAACAACGATAATGTCTGGGCATGGAAAGGGCGGCAAGGGGCTCGGAAAGGGAGTGGCCAAACACCATCGCAAAGTCCTCCGCGACAACATCCAGGGCATCACGAAGTCGACGATCCACTGCCTTGCTCACCGAGGCGGCGTTAAGCGCATCAGTGGCCTGATCTACGAGGAGACCCATGGCATGCTCAAGATCTTTCTTGAGAACGTCATCCGTGATGTCATCACCTACACTTAGCATGATCGCCGCAAGAACGTCACGGCCATGGATGTCCTAATTGAAAGATGTGTTCCTCATCAAGTCAAATGCTAGTGACAAAAAAGAACTGTTTTTGGAGTTCAAGTTTTTATACAATCTACCCTCTATGTTTTGAGTTATTTTTATAGAGAATCAGTGTTTATTTTTGCTGAAAACCATTCTTATTCAAGTTGATTTTGTTTATAAGAGATTATGAATCAAGTTTTTGTGAAAAAAAATTAGCCCAAATTTATTGAGGAGCAGTGATTTAAATCTTGGCATGCGTTGAAATCATTTTATATTATAAAATTGGACTTGCCTCGTTTGACTTATGGCCTGTTTGGCATGGTGGTAGAGGTCGTGAACTTTGTGGTTGGAAACCATCGTTCTTGATTGCTTGACCTCACCTAAAGAACTTCATTCCTTTTTATGTTCAAAACTAGCTATTTTTTCTTGGTTGTGGTCGTAAATGTTGTCAAGTCAAACATAAATTCTATATCCATGGCGTTTTTGTCCAAATTTTAAACTCAGTGAAGCAAGAAAAAATTATGCCAAATGGAGCTTTTGTGCACGTCAAATAATAATATGTGAGGCGTTGACTCTAATTTAGATATAAGATTCATATTATTCAAAATCTTGAATTATGTGTTTGGATTTTCCTAGAACTAATCAGAACCTAATTTGATTTGAATGTGGTAGATTTTAGTGAAGGCCTTGTGCAATTGCTTTTCAGGAATCAGTCATCTGAATGCTTAGAAATGCTGCCTAGATTCAGGAGAGAGAGAGAGGTGTGGAGCCTTTTGAAGCAAAAATTTGGGTTGGGAGGGGAAGACACAAGTAAACAATTGATGTAAGGAGGTATGTAGAGGGTTTTAGAGACAGACGACGAAAATTGATCGTTGGGAGAAAAGTTTGGGTGGAATCAGACATGGCCAGGAGTTTTAGGCTCTGTTTGGTGCGGCATTTTGAGCGTGGGGTGTCGGGGTTTTTCAAAACGCTGCACCAAACAAGAATATTGGGGACGACGATTCGAGTCGCCCGAGCTGTGAAATCGCGGAAAACCCACGATTCTCGGCCGTGTTTTTTTTTCGGCACTAGAAGCCGCGACCACGTTTTTCGCATCCCGTGAATTTTTCCCGATTTGCAGCAGTCAAGCTTCTTCGTCTGGTCTCCCACCACCTTCAAGCTTCGTCTTGTCGGGCCTCCCTCCGCCGTCTTCTCATCACGCCGAGCTGCCCATGTGCTCGGAGGAGGAAGCTAGGGCATTCCGCGGCCATGGCCGGAATAATTACCAGTAGCGCCATGGCCGGCATAGACAACGAAGCTTCTCCTCTTCCATGAGATACGTCATGGCAGGAAGAATTGATATTCCGAGGACGAAACTTCTTCTTCTGGTATTAAACTCCATGATTATATGATTGTGCAACAATAATTTTATGCATGAATTAGATGTGTTTTAGGGGCGGTTTGGATAGTGCAAGTTCTGGATCCTCGTCGGGCGGTTGCGGTCCCTACCAAATGGGTTGCGACTTGGTGGATCTGCACATCCAAATGGAGGTCTTACACTAAAAAGCTAATGAACAAGTCATTGTATGTGGATTATTTACAAATTCATATTGTTGAGATGATTAAAATGATAGTCAACTACGGAATTGATAAATAAATACAATTGCTTGATTACAAATAAAAATATATAATTTTGCAATACACAATGGTCAATTTTGCTAAGAGTTTAATTGGATGATCGTCACTTACATCACTTGACATAAAAGCATGATCAGGATTGTCCTCGATTGGTGCGAGAGTTCCATCATAATCCAATAAAAGAACTACTTTTTACCCTTTGCGTAATTTGTGATTTGCTCGAATAATGTCAGAGCAGAAGGATATATCTTTTACATAGTAAAGAGTATTCTAGTCAATCAACTCTACTATAATCTCAAGAGGTTACATTGAACATGCTTTGAAAATCACAATTATCTAAATCGTCACTCTTTAAATCATGTTTTTTTACGTATAACCAACCAGATGATCCCTAAGCAATATCATCGAAATTGAAATGAACAAAAAATTACCACACAAGAGAGATATAGTGCATCATGTTCTTCCCTCTTCTCTCTTTCTTCCACTTTCCCTCCCTTCTTTTTTTTATTTTTCCCACTTCTCTCTTTCTCCCTCCCCCCTTTTTCTCCTCCCCCTCTCCCCCTTTTCCCCATCATACTGGAGTGGAAAGGCGCCAACCCCCCCCCCCCCCCCCTCCCCCCCCCCCCCCGCGCTCATTTCTATCTTTGCCCTCGGAAAATTTTCCTCGATCGAAACCCCCGCACCTTCCCGCAACCATCTTTCGCCTGCGATAGGCTGCCTCTGACCGTTCATCTCCTGCGACTGGGCTCTCTCAACACGCCGACGACCCTTCACTTCTTCTACTGGTATAGATCGAACCTTTCTTCCACATTTCAGGTATTTTTGGGGATAAAATCTTTAAAAAATAGACTGTTATTCTGTTAATTTTAAAAATATTTTTATTTTATGTTATTGTCTTTTGTCTTTAATTACAACAAAATAGATTGCACATCGCATAAATGTTTTGCCAAACAGCTTAAACTGTTTCTCTGTTTGAAACAGCATTGCAAAAGCTGTACTTACAAACAGTTTCACAGATTCTGTCAGCACTCTGCAAAACAATTGATTATTCTAACACTGCTTCTCATCACTGATTCTCCAATCGCGGTAGCTGCGCCAAACTGATCCTAATAGTTAAATTTTATAAATAGTAAAAAAAATAATTTTCTTATAGCAATACTTTTTAAAATTATACTGCATATTAACATAACACGATTCAGATAAATATTTTAAAGTAGCAGAGGCAAAACCGTAATAATAATTGAAATCATATATTTTTATTGATGTCCCAGGGCCCATTGACGGGCCCAATGGGCCCTGGGACATCAATAAATTCAATACGTATAAATTAGGCCTAATAAATTTAAACTGTTTGGCACAGTGGGAGGTCGTAAATGCATGGGCTAAACCGTCATTTGTTAAGGATTATCTAACAAACATCATCCGTTTGAACATAAAAGTGGATGAAATTGTTGAAATTTGTGAAGTGGAAGTGGCTGACGGGACAAGCCGCGCGGCCTGTGGCGGACAGCTTTGGCGGACTGGGCGGACTGGGCAGACTGAGGTTTGCGGCCTGGTGAAAAGTCTGGTGGAAGCCGGCTGTGTTGAGCGGGTTGTTGCATGGAGTCCGCGGTTTGGTGCGGCCTGGTATCTGCGGATAGAGAGGCTCGCGGACTGGTGCTTTGCTCAGTGACCGCGGGTGCAAGCTTGAGCTGTTGGCGGGTTGGTTCGAGTTCGCGGGAAGCCTTGCGGACTGGAGTGTTCGCGGTATTGGCTGTTGCGGACTGAGCCTAGAGCTTGGCTGAGGCCTTGTCGAGCTCTGGTGTTACAGCAGGCGATTTGCTGTAGAGACCAGTTGGCGGCCTGGTGTTTGGAGTCCGGGAGGAAGCTGCTGCATTGGACAAGTGCGAGGAGCTCGCGGACTGGTTGCGGTCTGTGCTAGGGTGTTTGGCGGACGGGACTTTGTGTCCGCCATGCTCGCACTGGCCCTTGATGGTTTTGGACTTGGTCACACATTGTGCCAAGTTCATGGTGTCCGCCGTATCCGCCAAGTCCGCTGTGACCGGGCGGACTGTTGCTGTTTGCCTTTGGTCGTGGACTTGTGGCGGATTGAGGTGTGAGTCTTGCGGACTGCCTCGGGTTGGTGCGGACAGCCATTGAAGGGGGTTTGCTGTCCTGAAGCAGTTGGAGCTTTGCGGGCTGGTGCCTTGTCCGCTTAGCTTGGGCGGACTGGAGAGGGTTCGTCAATGGTTGCCTTGCTCCTGGCGGTTTCCTTGGTATCCGGCTAAGTCCATGCGGACTCAGCGGACGGTGGTTGTATTCGCGCGGACTGAGGGTGGTGTCGCTATCTCTTGGGCGGTGACCACACTCCTCACCTTGCCTATAAATAGGACCCCCCTGGCACATCTACAGTAACCTAAGTAACTTGAGTGAACAGTAAGTTGGGGGGTGCGAAGTGCTGCGATCTGTGTTTGCCAGTCCGCGCGGATTGTTTCAGGCTGACGGTTTGCTGTGTGCAGGTCGCGCGGATAACTTCAAGGAGCCAGGAGTTTGGCTGTGACTTCGGTCAAGTGCTTGGAAGTGTGCGGTTTCTGCGGACTCAGCAGGAGGTCGCTCTGCGACTTGTCAGTTCTGTTTCATCTTTGCCAGCTTCAATAACCTGTCCGCCGGCTTCAGGCGGGTAGGGGAGTTCCTCAGTTCGGGTTCAGCAGGAGGCGAATAACGGTGTGTCCGCGCGGCCTCGCGGTCTCGGCGGACTCCGTGGTATTCGGCGGATTGCAGCATAGCTTGGGCGAGCTAAGCGGTCTCGGCGGTCTCGGCGACCTCGCGGTCTCGGCGGACTGGAGTGCTGTCCGCCCGGCTTGTTTTTGGTTTCTTTCTGTTTTTCAGCTGTAATACTAGCGAAATCATGTCTCGCTATGTATGCCTCGGATTGTAAAGAAGTGAATGCATAATAAGACCTTCTTGTGCTTCCATTGTTTTGTTGGGTGCAACCTCTAGTCCTTGGGCTTTCCGCAGGTTCAGCGTGCGAACTGGGTAGTTCCGAAGATATTAATTTGGTGTTTGGGCTATCTTGCTGACCACGTTGAGAAAATTTAACATGGTATCAGAGCCAGGTTGAGCTGTTGCTGAAGGAGAAGCCGAGTGTTGGACACCTTAGGGTGTTCGGTTCAACTTGCTATGTGCATGTCCCGGATGCTTCACGGACAAAGCTGGATGCGAAGGCAAGGAAACTTGTCTTTGTTGGCTATGATGAGCGGAAGAAGGGATGGAAATGCATGGACCCTGTGACGAAGAAGTTCGTGGTGTCAAGAGACGTTGTCTTTGACGAGCTGACGTCATATGGAGGTGGCTCGGTGGAGCTTACCGGAAGTAGCAAGGTTGAGGAAGCACCGGTGGAGGCTGCTGAAGGCTTGGAAGAGGAGCTTGCTGTTTCACCAGCAGCTCCTGTTGCTTCGAACTCCGAGGCTGAGCCTTCTGGCTCAGGAAGCAGGGGGAGCACTGCTCAATGCTTGCCCCAGGTAGGAGTGGAGCCCGAAGAAGCAACGGAAGCCGTGAGCAAGGAGCCGTGTCTTCGGAGATCGAAGAGGGTGGTTAAGCCACCGGCTCGGTACTGTGATGGGAATGCAGTGAGCTTTGTCTCCTGCTTCTTTGCAGGTCCTCTGGATGAGCGAGAGCCTGCAAACTTCAACGAGGCCACTGGAGTGAAGGAGTGGGATGGTGCCATGAAAGAAGAGATTGATGCTCTGAAGAAGAATGAAACCTGGGATCTTGTGCCCAAGGTTGATGGCATTACTCCGGTTACTTGCAAGTGGGTGTATAAGTTGAAGAAGAAGGCTGATGGGAGCATTGATCGGTTCAAGGCTCGCCTGGTCGCTAGAGGATTCTCACAGCAGTATGGAGAAGCCTATGAGGAGACATTCAGTCCAGTTGCGAAGATGACATCTGTAAGAGTGGTGATCGCCTTGGCTGCTAGCAAGGGATGGAGGTTGTGACAACTTGATGTGAAGAATGCTTTTCTTTACGGAGAGATTGACAAGGACATCTTCATGGATCAGCCGCTTGGTTTCGTCTCTGAGAAGCATCCGGACTATGTCTGCAAACTCAGGAAGGCTCTCTATGGGTTGAAGCAAGCTCCTAGAGCGTGGTATGGGAAGATTGCAGAGTACCTGCAATTCTGTGGATACTTTGCTTCTAACTCGGATTCTAGCTTGTTTGTCAAGAAGAAGGGAGAGCTAATAGTCTTGGTCCTACTGTATGTGGATGACATGATCATCATAGGAAATTCGGAGGAGGAAGTAGCAAGGCTCAGGGCTGAGCTTGCTATACGCTTCGAGATGAAGGACTTGGGAGAGTTGCATCACTTTCTCGGTCTGGAAGTGGAGAGGAAGGAGTGCGGGATTCTCATTAGCCAGAAAGGGTATGCTGATCGTATTGTGAAGCGGTTTGGCATGGGCGAAGGGAAGAAGTGCTCTACTCCACTGGAACCTGGGCTAAAGCTTCGACGAGATGAGGGAAGGGTTCTTAATGATCCCTTGGTGTTCAGGGCTCTTGTTGGGAGCTTGATTTACCTGACGATTACAAGGCCGGATATAGCTTATGCTGTTGGCCGAGTAAGTCGATATATGGCTGAACCAAGGAAATCTCATCTGTTGGCGGCAAAGGGGATTCTGAAGTATGTCAAGGCTTCTTCTGACATGGGACTCCTCTATAGAAGGGACGCGGAGGTTGCGTTGCTCGGGTACACGGATGCTGACTATGGCGGCGATTCGGATGATCGAAGGTCTACTTCAGGTTATGTGTTCACTTGCGGTTCAGCTAACATCTCGTGGTGTAGCAAGAAGCAGGACTCAGTGTCGGTTTCAACCACGGAGGCGGAGTATAAGGCTTCGGCCTTGGCTGCTCGGGAAGCCGTTTGGTTGAGGAGGCTTATAGAGGATGTTCATGAAGAAGTGCAAGGGCCTACTTTACTCCGGGGTGACAATGAGAGTGCTCTCAAACTGGTTAACAATCCAGTGTTTCACGCCAGGACCAAGCTTATAGAGATTGATCACCACTTCATCAGGGAGAAGGTGTTGGAAGGGTCTCTGCTGGTCGGGCATGTTCGGAGTGAGGATAATCTTGCTGACATCTTCACGAAGCCACTGTCGAAGGGGCCTTTGAACGCTTGCGCAGCTTGCTGGGCTTGGTCACCACTTCTCACTTCAAGGGGGAGTGTTGAAATTTGTGAAGTGGAAGTGGGTGACGGGACAGGCCGCGCGGCCTGTGGCGGACAGCTTTGGCGGACTGGGCGGACTGGGCGGACTAAGGTTTGCGGCCTGGTGAAAAGTCTGGTGGAAGCCGGCTGTGTTGAGCGGGTTGTTGCATGGAGTCCGCGGTTTGGTGCGGCCTGGTATCTGCGGATAGAGAGGCTCGCGGACTGGTGCTTTGCTCAGTGGCCGCGGGTGCAAGCTTGAGCTGTTGGCGGGTTGGTTCGAGTTCGCGGGAAGCCTTGCGGACTGGAGTGTTCGCGGTATTGGCTGTTGCGGACTGAGCCTAGAGCTTGGCTGAGGCCTTGTCGAGCTCTGGTGTTACAGCAGGCGATTTGCTGTGGAGACCAGTTGGCGGCCTGGTGTTTGGAGTCCGGGAGGAAGCTGCTGCATTGGACAAGTGCGAGGAGCTCGCGGACTGGTTGCGGTCTGTGCTAGGGTGTTTGGCGGACGGGACTTTGTGTCCGCCATGCTCGCACTGGCCCTTGATGGTTTTGGACTTGGTCACACATTGTGCCAAGTTCATGGTGTCCGCCGTATCCGCCAAGTCCGCTGTGACCGGGCGGACTGTTGCTGTTTGCCTTTGGTCGTGGACTTGTGGCGGATTGAGGTGTGAGTCTTGCGGACTGCCTCGGGTTGGTGCGGACAGCCATTGAAGGGGGTTTGCTGTCCTGAAGCAGTTGGAGCTTTGCGGGCTGGTGCCTTGTCCGCTTAGCTTGGGCGGACTGGAGAGGGTTCGTCAATGGTTGCCTTGCTCCTGGCGGTTTCCTTGGTATCCGGCTAAGTCCATGCGGACTCAGCGGACGGTGGTTGTATTCGCGCGGACTGAGGGTGGTGTCGCTATCTCTTGGGCGGTGACCACACTCCTCACCTTGCCTATAAATAGGACCCCCCTGGCACATCTACAGTAACCTAAGTAACTTGAGTGAACAGTAAGTTGGGGGGTGCGAAGTGCTGCGGTCTGTGTTTGTCAGTCCGCGCGGATTGTTTCAGGCTGACGGTTTGCTGTGTGCAGGTCGCGCGGATAACTTCAAGGAGCCAGGAGTTTGGCTGTGACTTCGGTCAAGTGCTTGGAAGTGTGCGGTCTCTGCGGACTCAGCAGGAGGTCGCTCTGCGACTTGTCAGTTCTGTTTCATCTTTGCCAGCTTCAATAACCTGTCCGCCGGCTTCAGGCGGGTAGGGAAGTTCCTCAGTTCGGGTTCAGCAGGAGGCGAATAACGGTGTGTCCGCGCGGCCTCGCGGTCTCGGCGGACTCCGTGGTATTCGGCGGATTGCAGCATAGCTTGGGCGAGCTAAGCGGTCTCGGCGGTCTCGGCGACCTCGCGGTCTCGGCGGACTGGAGTGCTGTCCGCCCGACTTGTTTTTGGTTTCTTTCTGTTTTTCAGCTGTAATACTAGCGAAATCATGTCTCGCTATGTATGCCTCGGATTGTAAAGAAGTGAATGCATAATAAGACCTTCTTGTGCTTCCATTGTTTTGTTGGGTGCAACCTCTAGTCCTTGGGCTTTCCGCAGGTTCAGCGTGCGAACTGGGTAGTTCCGAAGATATTAATTTGATGTTTGGGCTATCTTGCTGACCTCGTTGAGAAAATTTAACAGAAATTTCTTAGGTGAACATTAACGAATGACAATTTAACCCCCCATTTCATGACCACCACCGCCGTGCCAAACGGAGCCTTCGTTTGGCATAGCCGTGACAATTGTAACTTGTAAACGCATGAGCTAAACCGTCATTCGTTAACGACTACCTAAAAAAGTTCATTCATGTGGATGAAGTTTCTTAGGTGAACGTTAAAGAATGACACTTTAACCCACATATTCACGACCGCCACCACAGTGCCAAAAGGAGCCTTAGTTTAGGGTTATTTAAACTTGTTTATTGATGTCCTTAGTTGACTAAATTTTGGAAATATTAGGCCCCACGGCTCCTCTCTTAAGCTAAAGATACTTTTTTTAAAAGCTAAAGCTAAATATACTTTATATAATAAACAAGATAAAAGCAATGACAACGCAATCAGTGACATAAACACATTTTTTATGAGCACGAGTGATTTCTGAAACGCTGCCAAATGGGAGAAGAGAATCAAATTTTAATTTAATTTTCTTTCACGCGCTCATAAAATCAACATCACCCATCATCATCATCATTTGTGTAGATAAAAATATGCAAAGTGTATAGTCGACTCATGTCTTGTGTCAACTTTATTTGGGGTGGCACACGTGCGCTAAAAAAATAATGCAAAGTTGAGATAAGAAGACGACTAGCTCAGACAAATTCGACCAATAAAAGACGGCTTCGTTAGCTATATATTACCTACTATTCAATGAGTAAGGCTTTGTTTGACAATGTGGTGGTGGTCATGAATGCAAGGGTTAAACTGTCATTTGTTAAGGATCATCTAACAAATATCATTCCTTTGAACATAGAAGTGGATGAAGTTTCTTAGGTGGGTGTTTATGAATGACAATTTAACTTCCATGTTAATGACCGTCACCACCGTGCCAAACAGATCCTGAATTACTCGGTTCACAACAAACTCATGGCCAAAACTTGACGAGTATACTTTGTAGAGAAACAGTAGATACTGAGGCAGTATTGTATAAAAGTAAAGTGGTTCACTCTAAGATGTGCTATATTCACGAGCACAACAACTTGTTTTTCACTAGATCAATAACTTACAAGGTTACAGAAAGTGAGTGAGTTTGAATTATCATAAGCCTGGAATTGAATCGACAATGAGTTTATATGATACTCTATACATTTACAAATTACCTATAATAATTACTTGAAAAATTTATTAAGGATATTGCATGACTACTATCAACCAACCAAGAGCAGTAAACTACTAGTAAGAGAACAAACAAGAGCAAACACTTGTATTATTTTCACTGTTTTACAATACAAGACATACAATCACAAGACATGATTTCGCTTTGCAATGAACGGATATTAGAAAACAGACAAGCACAAAGCAAGCGAACTGCAAAACTGAGACTGCCTAGGCGTCATACCGCACCTCTAGCTGCAAGGTCACGCAAACAGAGCTTATTGACCTGCTGGAAAACAAACTACTAAAACCGCACAAACTACCAACCTAATCGCGTGAGCAAATCTTCAGACTGCCCGCCTGAGATCTGCCAACGAGAAAACTGCTCTGATTGCGATCGCCAACCCGCGATAACAATGCTGACATCTATTATCTCTAGACGACAACCACAAACCGCCGATTGCTTCTGCAACTTCCACACTGAGGCTACCACGAACCAAGCCGCTAATACTAGACGCGTAGTCGCCCGGTGCTAACCGCACGATTTGCAAAGACAGACCAAGAGACTTCTCTACTACTTGTTGCGTGGCTTAGAGAAATCTAACGACAACCTTGCTCCAAGCTACACTTCTCAGCAATCCAGAATACAAATGAGGGGATCAGGACCCCTATTTATAGACAAGGGAGGTGTACGACAAAAATCCACTACTGTCTGATGATAAAAGATATCATCGGCGATAGCCGGCGTCTAGACATCATAGTCGCATGACTTGTCGACCTCAATTCAAAATTTTTACACTCCCCCTTGACGTGAGAGTCGAAAACCACACCAAACATTCAAGCAATCCCCACAGCCGCTCGAACGACCCCTTCCACAGTGGCTTCGTGAAAATGTCCGCGACATTATCCTTGTTCTGCACTTATTCAACCATCAAAGATCCCACTAGCATCTTCTACCGAACAAATTGATGCTCGATCTCGAAGTGCTTCAACAACGCATAACACACTGGAAGCAACTGCCGGAGCAGTCGCACGAAAAGTGCCGAGCGTGGAGCTGAGGTCGCGGAAGCGGCGGCGCACTTGAGATTGGAATTCATTGTTCACACAAGCTTTGCCAAAGTGCTTCAAAACAAGCGCAAGATACTTACACCCGACTATTTCATAGTTTGAGCTTAATAATGAGAACAGTGGAATTGTCTTTGCAAATCTTTTTGAGAAATTTTGAAACATGAAGTGATTAAGAATTGAGAGTGATTGAGAACTGGGGAGGAAAAAAAAGAGGAGTATTTTTAGATTAGAAATGAGAATTGTTGAAAATTTCAGAGACAGTCAATGCCCAGCCAACCTAATTCGTCATTCCAACGGTTATCTAGTCATTGGAATTGACAACAATGACTAGATAACCGTTGAGAGATTAAGATCCAACAACTGACTGACCCACTAGCCAACAACTGTCTTTACGGGCAGTTCTACTAAAGTAGGTGTAGGACACTAGGTGCTACCGCCTGGCTCAAAGCCATCAATCAATGCTCAGCATGCCCATACAGGGGGCATGCTAGGGGCCTAAACCAGATCCAATCAAAGTTATGCCTGCTGTCTTTTGATCAGACGGATCCGGGCAAGCTTCTCAGGCCTGTCTTTGTCCAAAAGGACCTACCTTTTACAAACAACTCTTTTGGTCTCTACCACAACACAACTTAATTTCAAGCACAAAACACATTCAGCTTCACATTCTACGAGAAAGAATCTCTCACCCCCAACTCCCGCAAACTCTCGAGCATTCTCAATATACCTAGCTATAATAAAATAATGGAACACTGAAATTAGGGACCTCACATGATTTATGAGCTCGCCATTCATTTTCACTCTTGTTCATATAAAAATTAAACACGAGTTATTGAGGGAGTATAATGTTCCTTTTCTCAGAGAGATCTATGGCGTTGCACATGGATGGGATAGCCCTTTAGCATCCTCGTGGTGGGGAAGAACACCAGCTTATCCTTCTCTGCCACTTCCCAACTGTTACCATGCACAAGTATTCAAAGTTCAAACCTTTACAGAAAAGGTCATCAAATCTCAAGCATCATCTAGGAGCTGCATCAATTACCTGAAGCAGGTGACAAGATAGTGGAGGAAGACGGAGACCTCTACTCGACCGAGCTCGTATCCCGGACATAAACGCTGGCCGCCACCGAAGGGGGTGAAGGTTGGTGCTCCGGCTGATAGCTTCCCACTGTCCTTGCTCGTATTGCCCTGGAATTCAAGGAGCAGGATCAAACTAAATTTATTCAGATGCGGCACTGAAAGTGCGAGCTTAATTACATGCTTTTCAGACTTTGAAGGCCCTTTAATCACTGTTTCTTTCTTGCTATTCAGATGCGGTATCTAACTGTTTGTTTAAAAGGCATTGTAGAGTTGAAATTTTCGTTCTAAGCCGCCCATAATTAAAAGAGAATGTGGTTACCAGCCATCTCCAGGGATTGAAGGTGCGAGCATCTTCGAAGTAATTTTCGTCGAGGTGAACTGCTCGGAAAGAAGCGAAAACCTTGCATCCCTTTGGGATCTTGTAACCTGCAATTAGTAGGCCAGGTTGTCATGACAAGATTACATTATATATTCATATGCAACTAAGATTAGGTTCCATTTGTGTATGAAACTTATCTTGTGTGTAACGGTTATAAAATTATTATAGGATATATATATACACACATACATATATACACAGAACTTGCATTGGGATACAAACATAAATAAACATGGATAAAGAAGAACAAAAATCATACTAATAGTAAGCTATTGGCATGAGTCATATATATCTATGGAAATTTGATCCATTTGGCGCGGTGTTTTTGTTCCGATTAGTTTGGACAAAAACACCGCCATCATATAGTATATGTTTGGCATGATAATGGGTATGATTGCCATCAAGAAAAAAAACTAATTTTGAACATAAAAGTGGATGAAGTTCCTTAAGTAAGGTTGGATGTTCTAGAAGACCGCCACGATTGTGCAAACGGTGTAAAAATTTCAAAGAAGTCGAGAAAGAGGTCGCAAGAACACTCAGTTACAATCAAAGACAAGTAGAATTCAGCAGAACAAAAGCACAAGAGTCTTAATCTGGAATTCACAAATATGATTTATAGAACGAGCCATACATTGCGAGACATGATTTCACAATGTACCCGATGGAAACAGAAAAATACAAGGAAGAGTAACCGTGTGTTCTGCAATCTCTAACATCCCGGGCCGCACAACTGCTAACCACAAGCTCTGTCAGCCAAAACTGCCCAAGTCGCCAAATTGCAACTAACCGCGAGGACTCCTTGTTATTGAATGTTGATGAACTTGAACAGAATCCGCTGATAGACCGGGCGAATTGCACGACTTAATCGCAACCCCGAGGAAGCGACTTCAGGCCGCTGAGATCGTAACCTGCTGTATACAGCTGACTGTTAACCCCGAGGAAGCGACTTCAGGAGTGTTGTCTTCTACCTTGGACACAAGGTCCCAAGTTTCGTTCTGCCTGAGCACGGTCATTTACTCATCCATAGCATCTTCCCACTCCTTAATGTCAGTGACGTTTTCAAAGCTTGACGGCCCCCGCTCATCCAAGGGACCTGCAAATAAACATGAGACGAAACTCACTATGTTCCCGTCCTTATACCAAGTCGGTGGAATAATGACCCTTTTGGACCTCTGCAGGGTTTGATCCTGATCCACCACTCTCGCTGCTTCTTTTGAACTAGCTCTCCTCTCGGGCATACCAGGAGCATCGCTCCCCCTGCTTCCAGATCCAAAAACTTCCGCCCAAGAGCTAGATGAAACTGGAGCACCTAGTGACACAGACAACCTAGAAGATCCTGAATAGCTTGAACCTGCCCTCCGTCAAACCTACTCTCTTGTAGCTCCACAGATGAGCTACCTTGGTATGACGTCAATTCGTCAAATACCACATCCTGGGAGACAACGAACTTCCGTGTCTCTGGATCTATGCATTTCCAGCCCTTCTTCCTCTCATCGTATCCAACGAAGACTAGCTTCATTGCTTTCGCATATAGCTTCGTCCTGAGACCGTCTGGAACATGCATGTAGCAGGTTGACCCGAACACCCGAAGATGTTCTACACTGAGCTTCTACTTGAACATCATCTCATGTGGAGACTTCATGTTGTTCGGACTGAGTGACATCCGATTGATGACATATGCCGCACAGACCGTTCCCTCTGCCCAGAAGGCCCTGAGAATGCCTCTGGCGTGAAGCCAACACTTGCAGGTCTCTGTTAAATTACAGATCTTCCGCTCTGCAACTCTGTTCTGTTGTGGAGTATGCGCACAAGGAAGCTTCCTTCGGATTCCAAGCTTTTTGCAGAAGTTGGAGAACTCGTATGAGTTGAACTCTTCTCCATTGTCAGTTCTCAACTTCTTGATCTGCAGACCGAGCCGGCCTTAAACTGCACAAACTTTCTGAACGCCTCTGGCTTCTCATTCATGAAGTATACCCAAGTATACCTAAAAAATTCATCAACCAGAACTAGCATATACCTGTTACCGTCGAGATTGGGGGTGACGGCGGGTCTTGTCAGATCACCGTAGATGCACTCCAACGGTGCTTTGCATCTGGTCTGTGACTTGTTAAATGAAAGGCGATGAGCCTTTCCATACTGACATTCTACATAAATATGACCGTCTCCAAAGGATGAAAGGCTAGGCAAGCCATGCACCAAACCTCTCACCGTCATAGCCTCCAGCTTATCTATCCCAACATGTCTTAGCCTCTCATGCCAGATAGCAGCGCTGTCATTCGCCCTCATCTTATCAACATAAGAATTTGTTGCTAACACAAATAAGTCCTTCACTCTCCTACCGACATGAGTGATGTCAGCTTTCACAGCTGACACGTTCCTGAGAAACTTTACTTCTGTTGGGCCAAACAGAACGTGATACCCATCGTAAACAGCGTTGGTCACTAAGAAGAGGTTTTTCTTCATCCCCGACACGTGATACACACTCCTCAAAGTGAGTGGCCCCCGATCACTGCTTAAAGAAACGGTCTCCTCCTTCTCTAATGCATGTATAATTCATCAGCAGTAATAATGACATTGTTACCTTTGTAGCCTTGTAGAGAAGAGAATTTAGACTCGTCCCCGATGAGGTGATAACCATAACCCGAGTCCACGAATCAGTCCTCCTGATAGTTGATGGAGGAAAGTGCATGAACACAAGTGCCCGTCATGAAGTCACTTCCCCATCCTCCTTCCTCAGCTCTGGATTCAGCCTCCTCCTTCCCTGCAACATGCCCCGACTAAAGATTTACTCTACAGTACTTACGGATGTAATCAAGCTTGTTACACCTGTAGCAGCGAGGTCCTCCCCGCTTCTTCCCGTCATCATGCTTAGGATTCTTGCTCCTCTCCTACTGTGATGAACAAAACGGCTCATCGCTAATAAGTGTTATCTTCTTTCTGTCTCATCTCTTCTTCTTGTTAGAGAAGAGATCCTTATCATCTCCCCCTGAGATCAAAACTCCAGTCATCTGCTTTGTCAAGCTCTCATGTGAAGCCAACAGATCCTCCGGCTCAAGTAAAGATGGCTGATTGGTCAAACCGTGCACAGAAGTAACAAAGACCACATACTCATTCCGCAGCCTGCGGATGATGTGTCTTTTCAGCTTCGCTTCTGAGATAGGCTCTTCCGGGTCCAACGCTGAAATCTAAACACAAAAGTTCTTCATCTTCAAGAAGAAGGATGAAATAGACAGATCTCCTTGAGTGGATTTAACCAACTCGTTCTCCAAGAATTGTAGTCGAGCTACATTCTTTTTGTTAAACAGACCATCTAAGGCCATCTAGATTTAAGCTTCTGGCCGACATCCAATGATGTGGTCAAACAGCTCCAGTAAGATTGCTCGCTTAAGAACAAACTTTGTTTTCACATTCATCTTCCTCCAAGCTCTCATCGCCTCAACATTCCCGGTAGCAGCAGTCACCTCTTGTCTGTTGTCTCCACCGACGACCTCTCAAAGGTCCTCGCCAATCAGATAGCTCTTCATGCAAGACCGTCATTTCTTGAAGTTGGTCTGCGTCAGGAGCTCAATTCCAAGACCTATTGCATAACCGGCTTCCATTACTCAAAACTGAATTACTTGAACTTTATGAAAGAATATCAAACTTCTGAGTTGATCAACTGCTTACTCCTCAACACCCCTCTAATATCATGTAAAAATTTCAGAGAAGACGAGAAAGAGCTCGCAGGAACACTCAACCACAATCAAAGCCAAGTATAATTCAGCACAACAAAAACACAAGAGTCTTAATCTATAATTCACAAATCTGATTTATAAAGCGAGATATACATTACAAGACATGATTTCGCAATGTACCTGATGGAAACAAAAAAGTACAATTAAAAATAACCGCGCGGACTGCAAACTCTAACCGCCCAGACCGCACAACTGCTAACCGCAAGCCTTGTCTGCCGAAACAGCCCAAGTCGTGAAACCGCAACTAGTCGCGCGGACTGCTTGTTATTGAATGCTGATGAACTTGAACAGAACACGCTGATAGACCGGGCGAACTTCTCGACTTAATCGCAACCCCGAGGAAGAGACTTAAGGCCGCTGAGACCACGTCCTGCTGTATACCGCTGACTGTTAACCGCGAACTGTTCCACACCAAGCTTCCACTAGTTGTTTAGCCGTCTGATACTAGCCGCACATCCTGCACAGAATCAACTTCATTTAGTCGCGTCGGTTTGAAAATCTTAACCACAAGATTAAAGTGCGAGCTAAGTTCTTACTGTTCTTATCATTTATGACGAGCCGGAGACTCATATTTATAGGCGCGAGGAGTAGCGTCGTCATAGCCCATAATGATAGGATAACCGCCTGTGAACCTGTGACTAGCACCACATATCCGCACAAGCGCGTACACTAACATCAGTCTGCGAAAAGAACCATCTATCTGCATAAGCGGAAAGAAGGACCAGTCTGCCAAGCTTAGCGGATAACAATACCAGTCCGCGTGTACTTGATCAATCCAGTCATGCGTCCTGAACTACCAACGTGCCAATGTCGAACTGTCGGTCTCCGCAACCAGACCGCACAGTTTAGTGGATACTGATACTGGACCACGCAGTTCAGCGGTCTCTGCTCCAAACCGCTCAACCAAACCACGCGTGCTGATCCTATCACGTCAGCGGCAGACTGCCGGATTTGGCCACCAGACCGCACTGATCAGCGGTCTCCGCATCCAGTCCGCGCAAACTGCAGCCAACGACTAAAACAAAATTTGTGCCCAGTCGACCTGCCGAACTCCAGAAACAGACCACTCAACACAGGCGGTCTCGACGAACTAAGCAGCAACCCTGACTTTTCACAAACCTGTGACCAAGTTCACTATACCAGTGAACTCTGACTATCAACCCGCCCGAGAAGGCTTCAACGAACTGTGTGGTTAGTTTCCACAGACTGCGCTAACCGTCTGCCTTCTTGCAAGCCAGAGATCCTGAAAGCTTAAGCGGACTGTGCAGTCTCACAATCCAGACCGCCACAGCCGCAATTAGACAAGGCTAACTGCTCGGTTACATTCCAGGGTGCTTGCTGATCGAGACCGCAGAAAGGAATGATAGAAGCTGAAACCGGCTAACCATCATTTCCTAGCGGCCAGTCCGCGACAGACTCCGTAGTCTGTGCGGTCTGCCATATCAGGCCGCCCCTACTCCACTTCACTCCCACTTCAACAATTTCAACAAACGGACCTTAAGAATGACAACAACACTCAAGCCTTTATCCCACTATAGTGGGGTCGGCTATATGGATCATTTGTCGTCATTGTGCCCTATCTTTTGTCATAATTTTACTAATGCCTAAGTACACTGTGTCTTTCCTTATAGTTTCATTCCAAGTCTTAATCGGTCTACCGCTCCCTCATTAAACATGTCTAGTGACTAGACTCTGACAACGCCTAACATGTATCTCTAATGGTCTCCTTTGTACATGTCCACACCATTTTAGTCGAGCTTCCCTCATCTTCTCTGCAATTGGTGCTACTCCTGTCTTATCTCTGATACATTCATTCCTAATTTTATTCAGTCTCATGTATCCACACATCCACCTAAGCATTCTCATCTCCGCAACTACCATTTTTTGCTCATGTACACAATTCACTGCCTAACACTCAGAACCAGAGAGCATTGCAGGTCTAATTGCAGTATGGTAAAACAAAGGGACCTTAATGTTAGAATATTTAGTTATATGTCCGCGCGTGTCAGGACCGACTCAGAACAACCCATTGGGTTTCGTGTCACTAGAGTGTAACGGCTCTACGCTGGAGATACTATATAAGGTCATTCCACATCGATGAGCCTTAGTGGACTATCTTGAGCGGAGCCATCCAACATTCTCAAGATATTCTTTTGCGCTCTGCCTAGGATTTTCCCGTCCGCCGCTCTCTCCCGTTGTTCTGCCGATCGGAAATCTCCTCGTCGCCGCCTCTGGTTTGCAAGGATCGCAAGTTTTCGCTTCCACGAGGCCGGATCTGCCATCGTAGATCTACTTCGGCCGTTGTTTTCTCCGTCGACCGCAGATCGCGAGTCATCCGCCGATCTGGAACAACCCCGCCTCTCTCTCTCACGATTTGCTGCGCCGGTGATCGAATCCTGTTTTTGTTCTCACAAAAGAGCCTCGCCGCTCCAGAGTTTTTCTCGCCATCGCCGTCAGGGATCGCAAGGAAGAAGCCGCTGGATTTTCGTGGAGATCGAAGAAAAAAAAATTCACAGATCTAGAATTTCCTGCTACTTTTCCCATCTTGTCTACTGTAAGGAAGACGATCTTCAACGGAAGAATCGTGAAGAACTGTTCACTGATCACAAGGAGGAGAGATCCCAACTTATCCTTCTCTTTTTTTTATCTCTCTGCTCATGGATTTCTAGATCTGGGCCCATTTTGGATCCTCTCATTCCAGGTTGTCGTTGGAACATCCTATGTTGCTGATTCCTGCTGTCCAGATCTGGTTGATCTTGTGCTCTACTTGGCAGAATCTTCCTGCAAAGATTGAGAAAAAAAAACCGGGGGCTCCAGTTCATATCTTGCATATTATTTTGATATCACAAGAGTGTGCATAGCCTTAAAAGAAATCAACAATACTACGCGCTCTTGCTTACTCTTCGGAGATTGCTATTCAGCTAGGGAAGAGGAGCAAAACTATTTCTTGGATTGGATCCGAAGATTTTCTGACGTCTTCATGGGCTCAGGTGACATTGTTCTAGAATTTTTTTTATTGCTGTTTTAAATCTAGAACTATGTCGAAGAAAAGTGCGCTCGACACCATAAAAATGCAATCGTTCAACGCCTCCAACTTTCTCAGTTGGAAAATTCAAGTCCAACTAGGAATGAAGGAACGCGAGATCTTCTATACTGTTCAGAGCGATTTTGCCTCCACCGTCGAGGACGTGGACGAGTACCAGTGGAACAAGGATGAAGATTTCTGCAGGGATTACTTGTTGATTCCCTGAATCCCCGTCTTGCGTTGACCTACCACGCTTACAAATCTGCAAAGGAAATATGGGATCGACTGAACGCGCATTTCCAGAAGGAGGAATGATTGTCGAAGTCGCTCATTGGAGAGAAGTTCTTCAACTTCAGATTCAAAGCGAACGTGCCTATCACTTCTCAACTCTTGGAGCTGGTCAACCTTCGTCAGAAGCTGGATGATGATCATTCGAAGATGGACGACAGTCTCTTTGTGTATATGATCCTAAGTAAACTGCCTCCTGAGTGGCTCTTTTTCAAGACCGAGATGCACCGACTGAAAGAGAAGATCAGCTTGAATGAACTCAAAAGGTTCATTCATATTGATGACCAAAACATTGCTGGGAAAAGCTTGGAGCAGGTTGCGCAACCCTCACAGACTGTCAACTTCGTTTCTCGTCCTAGTAAGCCTTTTGGAAGCCCCCGACACCTAAGGGTGATACGCCAGCACCGTTGGCGGTCAAAAAGCCTTCTCTTAAAAGGAAGAAGGGCAAGTGCCACAACTACGACAAATTGGGTCACTGGGCCGCTGAATGCAGGGGTCTGAAGAAGATAAAGGAGGATGCCCCACAAAATGTGGCGCACATGGTGGTCGACAACTCCGATCCTAAGTCCTTCGTGGCTATGATTGGGAGTAATCACCGCAGTGCGTCTTCTGAGTGGTGGCTGGATAGTGGTGCTACCTGTCACGTCACAAATGACAGGAGTCTTCTCTCAAAGGTCACAGCGGTCAAGGACAGAGTCGAAAACTGCAATGGAGGAGCGACTGATGTTACTCATGCTGGGACTGCAGAGCTAGTGCTCTCTTCAGGTAAAACTTTAATTTTACAACATGTTAAAGTAGTTCCTAATTTAACTAATAATTTGATTTCTATGAGTTTGCTTGATAAAACTGGGATGTCTTTCACAACTGTGAACGGTAGAATGACATTAACTGTTAATTCTCACTATTTTGGTTGCGCTTACCTGATCAATGGTATGTATAGACTTAGACTAGATAATGAGTGCATAAATCAAGTGAGTTCAACTCTGATTGATCCAAAGTTATTACACAATAGACTTGTACATATCCACTATAAGAAAATGCGAGATCTAGCTAAAAGTCAAAACATTCCATTAGATCTTTCTATTCAATTTGATAGGTGTGAGGTTTGTGCCCAGACTAAGATCACTAGAAACCCTTACAAAACAGTTTCTAGGAGCACACAACTTCTGGAGTTGACACATTCCGACCTCTGTGACTTTCGTAGTCACGCCACTAGAGGGGGAAGGAAGTATCTAATTACATTCATCGATGATTTTTCCAGATATTGTCATGTTTACCTATTGAAATCGAAAGATGAGACATTCGAGACCTTTAAGACCTTCAAATATCGGGTAGAAAATCAATTAAATCTAAAGATTAAGAGACTTAGAAGTGATCGAGTAGGAGAGTACACTGCAACTGGATTTAAGTACTTTTGTTCCTCTGAGGGTATAATCCTAGAAACCACAACTCCTTACTCACCCCAGTAGAATGATGTTGCTGAGCGTAAGAATAGAACTTTAACAGAAATGTTGAACTCTATGCTCCTCACAGCTGACATGTCTATTTTTTTTTTTTGGGGGGGGGGGGAAGCAGTCCTAACTGCAAATCACATTCTAAATCGAGTGCCTCACATAAAGCTCAACTCTACTCAATATAAGTTGTGGCATAGTCATCCTTGTAGATATGACACTCTAAAGACTTGGGGTTGTATCACTTATGTAAGGATACAAGACCTTAAGAGACCAAATGTGGGATCTAGAACAACAACCTGCGTTTATCTAGGTAGTGCAGAAGATAGTGCAGCTGACAGGTTTCTGGATCTATCCACTAATACAGTGATAGAGTCTAGAGATGTTATTTTCTTTGAACACAAATATATCAAATATCATGGTTTGACCGTCTCCGGGTCTACTGACATGATTTCAGAATCTACTGTAGAACCTGAAGCTGGCCCCTCTGGCACCGCTCCCCAACCTCTAGAGGTGGAACCTGTTCCTCTTAGAGTATCTACAAGAGACAGAATCCCTAAGGATTTTGGTGAGAATTTCGTCACCTACCACTTAGAGGATGATCTATTCTCCTATCAGGAAGCAATGCGATCTAGAGATGCGTTAATGTGGGCAGAAGTCATAGATGATGAGATGAACTCGCTGCTACAAAACAACACTTGACATCTAGTTGACCTGCCGAAAGGAGCTAAAGTCTTAGGATGCAAGTGGGTACTGAAGAAGAAATTGCACAGTGATGGGTCTATAGCCAGATATAAAGCACGTCTAGTAGCTAAGGGTTATAAACAACATTGGGGGAATTGACTATTTTGACGTATATTCACCTGTGTGTCACCTATCCACTATTAGGATTCTTCTTGTCATAGCTTCTATCGAGAACTTTATAGTTCATCAGATGGATGTAAAGAAAGCCTTCTTAAATGGAGAGCTTGATGAAGAGATCTACATGACACAACCTGAAGGTTATGTACATAAGGATCTAAGAGACAAAGTGTGCAAGCTCGATAAATCGATCTATGAGCTTAAACAAGCACCTAAGATGTGACACATTAAATTTGATCAAGTGATAAAGAGCGTTGGATTTCAATCCTGTCTCTCAGACAAGTGTCTCTACTACCGCTCGATGGCAAATCAAACAGTCATCATATGCCTATATGTGGATGACATGTTGATTCTGGGGTTAGATCTTGTCGCAGTGTGGGATACTAAATCCGCTCTCGCGAAAGCATTTGACATGAAGGACCTTGGTCCCGTAGATACCCTACTAGGTATGAAAGTTAGAGTAGACAAGAGACGTGTCACTCTAAGTCAAGCTCATTATATTGAGCAGATTCTCACTACCTGGGGTTATAAAGACTGTCGGCCTGTTGAAACACCAATCGATCCAAATGTCAAGTTGAGTCCGAATGAAGGGACCAGCGTTGATCAAATAAAGTACTCAAAGATCACTGAAAGTCTCATGTATGCCACTAGTTGCACTAGACCAGACATTACTTTCTTGGTAAGTATGCTGAGTCGTTTTACCAGTAGTCCAGGCAAGGAGCATTGAGATGTCTTAGATCGGCTGATGAGGTACCTGAAAGGTACTAAAGACCACGCTCTGTGCTAAACTGGTTACCCTCCTACGTTGGAAGGATACTCTGATGCCTCCTGGTGTTCAGAAGTTGGGAACAACAAGTCCACTAGTGGATTTATTTTCACTTTGGGTGGCGCTGCAGTCACTTGGAAATCCAAAAGACAGACTTGTATAGCTTTGTCGTCTATGGAAGCCGAGTTGTTTGTCTTAGCCTCAGCTGACGAAGAGGCAGATTGGATCAGAAATTTGATTCTAGACATTCCCTTGTCTAGACTTCAAGTCAATTCTTTGAGCATGTATTGTGATAATCAAGCAGCAGTTCAAGTCGTGAAAAATGTCCTTTTTAATACTAAGGGACGACATGTACGACTGAGACACGCTCTACTGAATTATCTGAAAGAACAAGTCATTATCACTTTGATCGATGTGCGATTGAAGGATAATCTGGCTGATCCACTGACGAAAGGAATGCCTAAAGATCGATCAATCAAAACAGTGGGGAAAATGAGACTAAAGGCGATTTAAATTCAGCCTTAGTTCAAGGATAGGCGATTTAGTTCAGTCTTAGTCCTAATGTTTTGATTTTTTCACTTTCCTTTGTCAAAGCAAGCGTGTTGTGCTCCGCTGATGTTCGGGGTTGCTGAGTACGAATCTCGTGAGTTGTTTCATTTCACATTTGATGTTAACAACTTCCACTGGGTTCGTCTTCCTTATCTAGTAGGAGAGTGTTGTTCCACATTTGATAACACAATCTGACTAGATTTGACTCTTCTTCTGTTCATTGGTTCCATTCCACATTTGATGAGTTCCAATTGACTTTAGAAGAACAGTAACCGTGACATTCCACATACGAACACAGATAAAGCTGCGGTGTCCAGAAGTCCATAACATCATTTTCTTGAAAACAGATAATCGATTCTGAGGTAGAAACTAAAATACTCTACACATGCTTCCTCATATTGTACTACGTTCATATAAGTAGAACTAGATACTTGTACATTTTCCAAGATTGAATTCATTCTAAATGAACTTCTCTATTGGAAATTACAGGAACTGCTGCTGATGGAGGATCACTTGTCGGTTGGGATCCAGATGAGGATGACCTACTGGACTCTGATTTCTAGAGTATAATTCGGTTTTTCCTCTGCTTAGAGCACTGTTTAGCTCTCCTTTCTTTCACTTGTTTTTGTTTGCACTTTCTTGCTCTTTAGTTGGTCATGAGACACTTGGTGTTCTGGTACCTGTGCTGTGATCGTACTTTTAACTTTGTTATGATGCTGCTGAGATTTTCTGTTTATTCTTATGCATGCATACAACTGCTTTACTTAACGTCCAATATGTTCTGACAAGTGTGATGGACACGGTTGTGAGTGTTTCATGTTCGGTTGAACACTTCACACACTACCCTTTTTCCGACGTCGGGTTTACCGCGGACATATGAGGAGATTGTTAGAATATTTAGTTATATATCCGCGCGTGTCAGGACCGACTCGGAACGACCCATTGAGTTTCGTGTCACTAGAGTGTAACGGCTCTAAGCTGGAGATATTATATAAGGTCATTCCACATCGATGAGCCTTAGTGGACTATCTTGAGCGGAGCCATCTAACACTTAAGAATAAAGCCTAAATTTATAAATCCCTAGTTTCCAGATTCTTTGAGTTCATGAGAGTATTGGTTTAGATGACAAATTTTTTGTTATGTAAGGTTGACTTACGTGAAAGTTTGTTTAAAATTTTGATAAAGACAGAAGAATCAAATCAAACCAAATGAAATTAACTCATGATGCATCTCTAACCAAACAAACAACCTAATCAAATTAAGATATTTTAACTTCAGTGCATAAGCTTTGAAACTTAAGTATCTAACCAAACAAACAACCTGATCTTTTAAAGTATCAAACTTTAAGCAGCCCTGCATTGAATAATCTTCATGATGTATAATAATGTATAAGCTCTTTACACCTTTTGCCCATCCCCACATTTATTATAGGCCCCAATTCTCATATGTCAACCCTTTAAACTCTGTAAAGGTATAAACTTTGAAACTTTTTATTCACCATGTAGTTTGCAATTGTGAAAATTTATGGGAAGCTGAGGAGGTTGCAAGAACACTCAACCACACCAGAAGCCAAATAGTAATCAGCACAACAGAAGCACAAGAGTCATAAACTGGAATCCAATCTGATTTACAAAATGAAGCATACATTGCGAGACATGATTTCGCCAATGTACCCAAGAAAAACAAAAAAAACACCTGAATGCAAAGAAGAAACCGTGCAGACAGATAACTGTAACCGCACAAACTGCTCAAGCCGCAAGCCTTGTCCGCCGAAACCGACCAAGTCGTCTATCCGCAGCTAATCGTGCTGATTGTCTGTTATTGAATGCTGATGATCAAGAAACAGAACCCGTTGATGAGCCGGGTGAACTCCAAACTCTATCCGCAACCCCGAGCAAAGTGACTTCAAGCAGTGGACTGCGACCTGTTGTAAACCGCTGACTGTAAACCGTGAACTGTTCCACACCAAACTTCCACTAGTTGTCTAGCCGCCTGATGCTAGCCGCATGACCTGCTTGTCATGGCGTCGCCTAGGCGTCGCCATGACAAGCACTCAAATGTGTATAAGGCGTTGAACGCCTTATAATAAATATTTTTTTTAAAAAAAATTGAATACACTGCGGTTTTTATAAAAAACGCAGTCTAAAGTCATTAAAAAAATAAAAAAAAAAAAATTAATTTTTTTAAATGACTTTAGACTGCGGTTGTTATAAAAACCGCAGTCTAAAGTCATTAAAAAAAAATAATAAAAATTTTATTTAAAAAAAAATTATTTAAAAATTTTTATTTTTATTTTTTAAATGACTTTATTCTGCGATTTTTATAAAAACCGCAGTCTAAAGTCATTTAAAAAATAAAAAAAAATTCTTTTTTTTTTTAAATACTTTTTTTAATTTTTAAATGACTTTAACTACGTTTTTTATAAAAAACCAGTCTAAAGTCATTTAAAAAATAAAAATAATAATTTCTTTAATTTTTTTTAAAAAATTTATTAATTTTTTTATTTTTTAAATGACTTTAGAGTGCGATTTTTATAAAAAGCGCAGTATGAAGTCATTAAAAAACTAATAAAAAAAAATTTATAATTTTTTTAAATTTTTTAAATGACTTTTGACAGCGGTTTTTATAAAAAGCGCTGTCTAAAGTCATTTATAAAAAAAAAAATTTAAGTGACATTGTTGCTTCGGGTTGCACGCCTTATTGTCGCTTAGGCATCCGCCTTATCGCCTAAGCGCCCAGGCGCCCGACGCTCGCCTTGGTTCGTTTTGACGCCGTGACAAGAATGACCTGCACAGATAGTCAACTTCACTTAGTCGTGCCGGTTAGAAAAACGTAACAGCAGTATCTAAACGCGAGTTGAGTTCTCACTGTTCTCGATTATTTATGACGAGCCGGAGACTCCTACTTAGAGTCGCGAGAAAGAGTGTCGTCACCACCCATAGTGATAGGAAAACCGTCCGTCAATTCTGCAACTAGCACCACGTATCCGCACAAGTGTAGATACAAGCCCCAATCCGCCACTGATAAAAAACTATATACAATGAAGTGCGAACACATCACTCTGTCCGCGCGCGATAAACCAACTTAACCGCTTACGTGAAAAGTACTACCAGTCAGCATAGCGAGCGGACAACAACTCAGTCTGCGTGGACCTGTGACAATCAATCACACGTTCTGAGTCGAGTCCGCACCAATGAAGGACTGCCGGATACCACAGCCAGACCGCGCCGATCTGCGAGCTCCGTATCCAGATCGTGCAATACTGCGGACTCCGCGAACACCAGAGCAGATCACACAAGCAAGCAGATACAACGAACTAGGCAATAACCCTGGACTAGTAATAGCGCCATGATCAAGTCCACAACCAGCGAACTCTAACAAACAACCTACCTGAGAAGGCTTCAGCAGGCTGTGCAGTTAGTTGTTCGTCTTCTTGCGAGCCAAAGTACCCGAAGCTTCAGCGGACTATGCGGTCTCACAATCCAAACCGCAACAGCCGCAGTTAGACAATGCTAACCACCCGATTACTTCTCCAGGGTGCTTGCAGAACCAGACCGCGGGAGAGAAGAAGAGAAGAAGTCAACCCGGCTAACCGCCAACTTCAACCCGCCAGGCCGCGGCGATCTCTACGGTCTTCCCAAATCAAACCGCTCACCTCCACTACACTCTCACTACAATAATTTTAACAGCAATTGCAATGACCTCTAATTCTTGGATATAATTCTAGTTGAATTAATTAAACAATACAAACACTAACTGCTATTTCGATTTCTCCTCACTTGTAGTCGTAGAAGATGCAAGTCCATTTTATTATGGACATTGTTGAGATCAGTCCCTCATAGTCTTGTGACTCTTCTCCAATGATGATGGCTCATCACTTACTCTCAAGTCACCAAATTTTAATTTTTTTACATAGAGCAGGTGATTTCTCTAAGATTTTTTTTACTTATGCCCCTTGAGCAATGCAATAAGCAAGCCTTAATTACTGATAAGCATCGAGTATTTAGAATGCATTGAGTATAAACGCTGCACTCCCTAAATAAATTTGCAAAAAATTGAGACGCTCAATATACCTTTGTAATGAACGTCGGCAACGGTTCGCCGGAACACACCGCTGATGATGTTGCCGACGCGCAGAGTCTCGTTGATGACGCACTGAGTAAAAGGCATCGTCTTGTAATCGCTCCACTCCAAAGCCTCCTGCACGCCCTTCTTCCTCTCCCGAATCCCCACTTGCTCTTCCTGCAATAAGATTTCACCCCGATTTCTTACACAGTTTTCGTCTAAATTTCTTCATTTCAGCAGAACATAATTAAAAAAAAAAAACTGCAGTGAGAAGAGAAAGTTATCACCTTGACGAGATCAAGGGCTGAGGGATTATCGGTGAGGAATTTAACGACCAGAGTCATCATCGCCGGCGTCGTTTCATGGCCAGACACCAGCAGCGCGAGTAAAAAATCCACCATCTCCTCCTCGGTGAATCCTTCCTCGGCCTCCAGAAGTTCATCAACCATGTCTTTCTTCCTCGTCTCTGTTTTGCAAACTATCTCTCTCATCTTCCTTTCCTTCCTACTTTTCACCAATTCCATTAGCGACTCCGCAACTTTCTTCCGAGCCTAAATAAACATATGAAAATCCCCAAATAGTCAATAAAGAGGGTTTTTTTATTTTTGAAAAACTGTGTGCAAGTAAGACCTTTATGGCCCTGCCGTAGGCGTTCAAACAGAGGAAGGAAGGCAGGGGAACAGAGAAGAAGCCGTCGGTGAGAGCGTTGTAATGGCGGCTAAGATAATCTGTCCATTCCCCTGGCTTCTCGCTCATGAGCTGCTCCACCGTGAGCTCGAAAGCGATCTTCTTCGCTTGGTCGAGCAAGCGAACGCTTTCTCCCCACGATCGGAGATTGAGTCGAATCAGGTGATCGATGCCGGGGAGGAGGGAGGAGCGGATTACGCCGGCGGAAGCGAAGCGGGTGAGTGTGAGGGAGTGCATGCGCTTGTGAAGGGAGCCCTTCATGAGAACGAGGGATCGGCGACCGAGGAGGGTGGAGATGGAGGAAGGGTAGCTGGATTCGAAAGTGCGGCCTTCGCCGGCGAGTACGAGCTGGTTAAACTCTGGGTCGGCGGAGAAGACTGTGAGCTCGCCGAAAAGGTGCGTTGTGAAAAGGCGGCCACCGTGACGGCAAAGGCGGTCGTCGACGAAGGGTTCGGGATTTCCAGAACGGTAGGCAGTGATCATGCGGAGGGATTCGCCGATCAAAGGAAGGCCGGTGTTCCCTGGTGGGAGTTGGAAAGTGTGCTTCTTTCGAGTTCGTCGGAGAAGGGTGAAAATGAGGGCGGCGAGGAAGAGGGAAGAGGAGAAGAGGGGAAAGGAAATGAAGGAGAAAGCCATGGGGATAGAGGGTAATTTTAGTCTGACGGGTTTTAATGGAGGTGGAGTGTCGGTCAGGTGTGGTGCGGCCTTCACCCCTGTCACTGGTTTTGAAATTTGGAGGAATAAGGGAATAATTTTGGAATTATAAATTAAATAATTAGATAATATGACGAGGGTTTTAGGAATTAGAACTGCAGTTTTTATTATATGCACTCAAACTCAAACGTTATATATTTTTTATTTTTTTAAGAGCAATGTTATAAGCAGGGCGTTTTTGGCTTTATGCAGGCCACGGATATATGCAGGCCAAATAATTATTCATGCAAACCAAATTTCACATATGCAGGCCAAATTCAAAAAATCAATCTCATTTCTTTTATAATCAATCAAATCAAATAAAATAATTTTATCATACAACTAATCACATCAAATCACCTATAACAACTCAAATCAAAACTTGACGTTAAACATGTTTATCAAAAGTTAAATACTTATAGTCTCAATTAAAACATCAAAATAAACAACCTAGGTCAATCCACATTTATCGAGAAGACAAAAGAAATTACAAAATTATGCTTGAGAATAGCATGGTGCACTGTTATAACATTAATCATGAAGCAGGAAATGATCTACTGTTGCAACAAAAAACACTGATGGTAGCAGCAAAAAATGTGAATTAAACCTGCAAATAAAAGTGATAATCCTAGTTAATGATCAAAAAATCATACACTAAGAACATTAACAAAATTGATAATATGCATGCATGAAGAATGAAGAGCAGATTTGGTTGGGGCATTCAATCGAACACCTTGTCGACAACAATCATTCCCAACATTGCCCAAAGGTGGTTGGGGCATGAAGAATGAAGAATGAAATTTGTTGCATGTTTAATTAGGATTAGCTGGGGATGAGGTGTGAGAGAATCAACGGCATACCGAGCAGAGGAGCCGACGGTGGGCGAAGGGGCTGACGACGGCGGAGAAGCCAACGACGGACGGAGGAGCCGACGGCGGCGGAGAAGCCAACTACGGGTGGAGGAGATGACGGCGGGCGGAGGAGCCGACGACGAGCGGCGCAACAGAGAGGACGAGTTCAGAGCAGCACGAGATAGGCTAGGGTTTCAGGACTGCGAGTTGTGGTGTTGGGAATGGGCTGACCTACAGGTAGAAATGAGAATAAGGAAGTATTATTTTGAAAACATGGCCTGCGAATAGCCTAAAGGGGCCTGCGTTTAACAACGCTCTTTTTTAATAGAGATGTATTTCAATTTTTTTCAATTCCTATTGGCAAGCAAAATCTTGCACCCTATTCACACTTTTAGAAATCTCAATCCCGCACAACGTCATCATCCCTATTGTGCATCTCTTCCTCCTGTCAGCCATTTCTTCTCCTCTCCTTCGTTTTCACGGGCGACTTCTCCTTCGTTGTTTTCTCCAGCGACTTCTCATTTTCCAGTTGGTCGGGCGTGATTTCTCCTCCTCCGGGTGGCCTTTTCTTCTCGGTCTTTTCTTTTCCTCCAAGTAGCATTTTCATAAGAGTTTCTTCTTGCATTTCAGATTTGCTATAAATCTTCTCATCTGAATGTTTTGTTATATGCTTATATTTTATTTAAGTTTTTAGAGTTTTTGCAAAATAATTTCAAATTAGTTATGTTGCATCTTCTGCTTTATGCAAGTATTACAAATGAAAGGGAGCAATTGTTGGATATTTAACAAGGAGAAATAAAATTGCACATATTTTTGCATATAATTTTGAATATGTTTTATGTTTTGAATGTGATATATTTTTTGAATATTGTTGTGGTTCGCTCGTGGCTTCTGATAGAGCAGGTCTCTTGAACCGTCTTATCCCGTAAGGCGGCCTATCAGGCGAATGTACAACCTCGGGCTCGAAGGAACAGTTCGGGCTCGAAGAGAGGGGAAGATAAGGCAAGATGAACTCTTTGATAGAAGCTCACTCACTGGCGAGTGGGTCCCAGGAAGAGGGTTACTCGCCGGGTTAAGGCCGGCTCGCTAGGCGAGAGGGCCCCAGCGACTCCCTAAGCGAGAGGGCCCCAACGGCTCAGGCGAGAGTCTTTCTAGGCGAGATGGACCCAGAGGAAGGGCCCAGCCGCTCAGGCGAGAGCCTCGCTAGGCGAGACGAGCCCCATAGGTAGGAGCTCTCGCTCGCGAGACGGTGCTCTCGCCGAGCGCCGGTTCAGTTGGAAGGCGGTTCACCTTTTTTGCTCTAGGTGATTTTACGCTTCTGCCATCAGTGGTCTGCATATAACCCTTCAGAACAGCGGAGTTTGGGTGTTGACAGACCCAACCAAGGGTATTTTGGTAATTTCAGGTCTGTTTAGTTTGGTTATTGGCAGTTCAAACTTAGAGTCCTATAAATAGACCCATAGGGGTTCTTCAGAAGCACTTTTTTCCCGGGGATTAGAAAAGAGTTTTCCTGTGCTTTCTGAGGAGCTCCGAGCTCGGCTTTTGGCTTTGGAGGGGAAGCTCTCAGAGATGTTCCGGGTAAGCGGTGGGACCTCCCTACTGAGGATTTAGGGCCGGTCTTTGGTCCTTCACAACCAGCCGGAGGTCAGAGCTCGGGACAAGTAGGTGTTGGCTACGCCCCTGATTTCGAACTTTCGTCGAGGTCAAATTTTGGTTTCAACAGCGAACAATCAGATGTTCTCAGATCAGTGCGAGAGAGGTTTGATTACGTGGAATTCCCACAATCTTGGTGAAAAATCATGTGGTCGATTCACTGTCGATCTAACTTCCACTACTTCAAAAGCTGTTACAAAGTTGTTTTGTTGGAGGCGAGCGTGACAGACCGCTACCCATTACACTTTTTAGAGTTGGGAGAATGGGGAGAGCTTTGAACACTGCGGGATCTTTGCATGCTTCAAGGTTCTTCTCACACCTTCCGAAATTTGCTCCAGTGGTCGCTTGACGACTTACTGCTCATTCCTGCGTCTAACGCACAATTGGGGACTTCGTCGACGGTAGGTAAATTGCTTGCTCCCGAACCTTTGCCTTGGTCCAGACGAACTCCGTTCGCCTAAGTGATGATCATCCTAATTATTTGCGAGTGAACCTCCTGTTGAAGGGAGGAGAGAGAGAGAGAGAGAGAGAGAGAGAGAGAGTAGAGAGAAAGAGACAAGAAGAGAGGCCGGAGTTAGTGAACTGAAGAAAAGATCCAGACGAACAGAAAATGAGGTCTATATTGGCGCTTACGGGGGTGGTCCGGTAATTTCACCCAATAACTACCGGATGGACTAATAAAAAAGCTCGGATCCAGGAACACAGATCGCCAATTTTTATTAAAAGATGATCATACCCAGGGGTCAGAAAAAAGCCCGCCCATAGGACTTGACGGCCTAAGCCCCCCCCCCCCCCCCCCCCCCCAGGGCGAACAAACAGGAGAGGGCCAGCCGCGAGCAACCCTTGACCCGGGAAACCCAGGGTCGTCCGGCCCATGGCCGGGGAGGCCATGTCCGGGGCCGCCCCGCAATGGGGCGGCCGGCCGACGACTTCTCCCTCCCGCAGGGGTCACAACCAAGGCCTCCCACGGCGGGGTGACGAACCAATGCACCCATTTTGTGTGAGTGTGTGTGTGTGTGTGGTGGTGGGGGGGGGGGAGGCCGCCCATAGTGGGGCGGCCAACCAACAACCCCCTTTAGGGGGGGGGGGGGGGGTGGCGCGGCCGAGGCCGCCCACGGCAGAGCGGCCAACTAGCGGCCCTCCTTTAGGTGGGGTGCCGCGGTCGAGGCCGCCCACGGCAGGGCGGCCAACCGGCGGACGCCTTTAGGGGGGGGGGGGGGGGGTGGCGCGGCCGAGGCCGCCCATGGCAGGGCGGCCAACTGGTGGCCCCCCTTTAGGGGGTGGCACGGTCAAGGCCTCCCCCCCCCCCCCCCTTAAGGGGGGGGGGGGGGGGGTGGTGGCGCGGCCTATGCTGTCCACAGTAGGGCAGCCCACCAGCGACCCCCCTTTGGGGGGTGGGGGGTGGGCGGCTGCCCATGATAGGATGGCCAATCGATGCCCCCCCCCCAGTGGAGGGGGGTGGGGGGCGCGGCCGAGGCCGCCCACGACGGGGCGGCGAACCGACGCCTCCACTACGGGGGCTAAGGCCGGGGCCGCCTAGGCGCGGGCGGCCATGGGAGGCCGGCCATGGCCTTTTGCACCGACTTGGTGGGAGAGGTGCGACCAGTCGTGGCCTCTGGCGCTGACTTGACGGGAGAGGAGCAGTCGGTGCGCGGGAGCACGGCGGTTGGGGATCCACGCACAGTGGTTATCGAGCAGATCAGGTGTGTGAATAATGCATGCGACGATTATCGTGTGTAACTTCCCACTGTGTAAGTAGGGGGAGTGGTAAATCCGCTTGATGCAACCCATTTTCTCTATAAATTGGGGTCAATCCCAACAAATATAATTTTTGACTTGTTTTGGCAATTAAAAGATTTCTAATTATTGTTTTTTTCAAGTTAAAAAATTCTGTGCAAATATTGTTGTGCCTGTGAATATTCATTGTCTCAAAAGAGTGTGTGAATAGCAGCTGATGCGAATAGTCAAAAATGTGGTGCGATCTATATTAATATTAATATTTTTTAAAATATAGAAACAAAAGAGAAAATTTATTTTTTTCTCGGTTTAATTTAATCGTTAGATCTAAAATTGAAAGGTCAGATCTAGGGTCTAAAAATCGAATCTAATAGATCCAAAGGCTAGCTTAATTCAGACGTTTTAGGCTTTGTTTGGGGTGACATTTCAGGGGAGGGGGAGCGCGGATTTTCAAAAAGTCCCGCCAAACAAAAAATTGGGAGGGACAACAAAGGCATCAGCCACCGCTAAAAATAACGGTGACCCGCTATTTTCGAGTTGCAGAATTTTTCCGCGACTCAGAAATAACAGCAGCGCTACAGTCTTTTTTAAAAAAAAGCACTGCAAAAGCTGATTAACATAAATATTTTTTTTGCTGCAGCGTTGTTGTTCTTTTTAAAAAATTAAAAAATTATAGTTATTAATACTAGTTAATAAATTAAGTTAATATAATACATAGTTAGGCTATTATAAGTTATAAATTATTAAGTAAATATTATAATATTTTATTTATATAATATTTATAAATAGTATACAATTAATAAATATAGTATTATCTAAATAATATTGATAATATAAAATTACTAAATAATACTACAAACACTGTTCCTCCAAACAAACAGATTCACAGATTCTGACATCTCTCTGTAAGACAACTGATTATTCTATCACTGCTTCCCATCACTACTTCTTCAGTCGCTGCAGCCGCGCCAAACAGAGTCTTAGGCCATAATAACATTTGAAGGGGATTTCCACCGCCGGTGGGCTTTCCCTTGCAGATGTCGTCATAGGGCCTTGCCACAGCTGGCGGAGCTCCAAAGCACCATGATCCGATCGCTGAGAAACAGAAATGGACGGCCGTCGTGGATTGTTGCCAAAAAAATGGATGGAAGGGAGGAGGAAGTTTCATATTGAAGGCGGCGGTGATGAGAAAGTAGAGAACACATGGTTAGCATGATTTGCAACACAAAGACGTGATTGAGTATGGTCGGAATCAGCGGCGATGCGGGAATGGACGTTGGCCCTTATGGAGACGACACTGGGGAGGATGGCCGATGACGTAATGCCAGCGGCGTTGATGTGTAGAGTGCACTAGTGCAGAGCGAGAGGCGAGGTGAAGTACAGGTTTTTTAGCTATGACCGCCACCTGTCTGATTTGCTTTGGCTTGGGCTTCAATTCGCTCAACTAAGTGATTTTGATGTGTCTTTATGGCCATTTGACCGCCCCTGATTATTTGATCTGATAAACGGGACCTAAAATGTCGGTATGGACTATGAAATATGATGCTTAATTTTTATTAGGAAAATTCAATGATTATAATATTTAGATTAATGTGATTACACGAGACTAAGATCACTAGAAAATCTTTAATACGATTACTATGAGCACAACACCCTTAGAGCTAATACATTCTGACATCAGTGACTTTAAAAATTTTGTCACCAGAGAAGGTAGGAAGTATATGATCACTTTTATAGAAGACTGCTCTAGATTCTGTCCTATTTACCTTCTTAAAACTAAAGATAAAGAGTTTGAAAAATTCCGTCTTTTCAAAATCAGAGTAGAAAACCAACTTGACATAAAAGTTAAAAGGTTTAAAAGTGATAAAAGAGGAGAATACATATACAGTGAGTTCAAGTGTTTTCTTCCCTCTCAAGAAATTATAACTGAAACCACTACTCCTTACTCACCTCAATCAAATGGTATAGTTCAACAAAAGAATAGAACACTAATAGCAATGTCAAACTCCATGCTTCTGGCTACTGACATGTCTACTACTTATTAGGGAGAAACAGTCTTAATTGTAAATCACATTCTAAATAAAGTCTCTCATGCTAAGTTAGAAATTACACTCTACGAGTTTTATGATAGTTTGTTGTTGTTGGTAGTCTAACTCGCCTAGAGGGGGAGGGTGAATAGATGGTCTTGCAATATTGATGATTTCTTTTCAGTTCAGCATATAATGAAATAAGAAACACAACCAAACAACCATAACACACAACACGCACTATCTTATAGTGATTCTCCAGATTATGAGTACATCCACTGTCCCTCTACGCCCATCTAGTAGTGTACTAGACTAAGAAAACTCCTCCAAACTTCAGCTCTAAGAGCTTATAACTCAGATTCCTCAAAATCTCTCAAGTCTACTCCATGACCCTACCTCAAGCTCAACAGCCCTACCTCAGGCACACCGACCCTACCTCATGCTCAATATTGAGGCCAAGAAAATGCCCACTCCAAATTTCGGATCAAGGCAGCCTAAGATTACTGATTCTATGGTCTGATACCACCATTCAAATGGCTATCACGGGAAAGAGAAAAGTATCTGTAAGCACATACCAAGTGCACCATCGGGGAGGTCCCACCACGTACCTGGAAGTTTGGGAAAAACTTCCGCTCCGCAACCAAAAGGCTGGGCGAGGTACTAGGCAGTCATGGACTTGGCGGGACCTCAACCCCTTTCAAAAGTGTCATTTCTAGTACCCATGAGGGTCTAATTATAGAAAAATCCTGGGGGGGGGGGATAGGCGAGTATCCAGCCTCTGTTGGAGAGTATTATGGGTCTACTCGCCTATACTCGTGAGGTACTCGCCCATACTCGCCCAAGCTCACCTCTGTTCGCCCAATGATCTGCGAATAGCTGTCTTCTTGGGTATTTTTGATCTAGATGAATTACGGGTTATACACTCACCAGCCAAACCTCAGGCTCACCGGCCCTAACTCAGAGTACTTCAACTCCTATAGCTTATAGACCTAGTTGGTCTCCTATCTCAGATCCACACAGAGATCCTACCTCAAGCACAATAGCCCTACCTCAGGAAACAACCCTACATCGGAGTCAAAATCCCTACAACTCAGGCAACATCCTTACCACTTAGATCTATCACTAGATCCTACAGAAATTATTATATATGAAAGATTACAACAGAAGACTCGGTAAAAAAATAAACCTTAAACTTTTGAGTCTTCAATTGCCTTTGTCGTGAAAGCAAACTTCTTGAAACAGCCCCTGAATGATGAGATGTCTTTCGTCAGAACAAATCCATGGCTCTTCTACTTGATCTTCTGCTATAGTATCAAGAAGATCTATCTGGAGTTGTGAAGTTTGACTCCTTGCTCTTTCAAAAATTCTTCATAGAGAGCTTACCCAGTGAAATTGCACCGCCGCTTTTTTTTCCCAATTCAATAGGATTAAGCAAAGTTCAGAAGTTATTGTTTCATTACCCTAACTTTTTTATATATCTTTGACATTTCTAATGATCCTTTGATTAGAAAATGTCATGTCAAAGTATGGACAGGAATAGAAAGAACTGATCAGTCTTTATGCGCCACCGCCAATTTTGAAATCCTGCCACTGCACGTGCTCAACGGTAATAAAAACCATGGCAACACAATATCATTGAGAAAATTCTTCTTTTTCAACAATATCTACCTTAGCGCTAAATTATGTCTCTTTCTGTGTCTTCTTCATGATATCGTCTCAAAACTTTCCACGATCATGCCGATTCCGTAGAGAACCATATATTAATCTCATCTATATTATCCTTAGTGCTTGAATTTGCTTCTGTAGTTGCTTTGAGACAATGTCGTCTTGAAGCACTCCATGTTCAAGATAATATCGCAGAGAATCCTTCATATATCTGAACGATACTGCTCCATTTGTACCAACTCTTCTCTGAACCTATAGTAGCGATAACTCCTACATAGATATAAATAGATATTCCATCAAATACAATATGCACTTAACATTGCAAGTGATGCTTCTTCAAATCTTGTAATATTGAGGGCAATATTCCCAACACTTTGGTTTAAGAGACCCTCAAACATAAGTAGACTTAAGACTTGTAGCTATATAGCTTATGTTAGGGTTTTCGACCCAAGAAGTTCTAAGATTGGACTTAGGACCAACACATGTGTCTACCAAGGTTGTGTTGAGGATAGTGTTGTAGATAGATTTTTTGATATTTCGAATAACATTATTATATAATTTAAGGATGTAGTGTTCTTTGAAGATAAATTCCTTAAAGATAAGAATCTATCTCTCTCAGGTATGCAAACAACTATTACTGAGAAAGATCCTGAATCAGTACCGAGCACCTCCTATTCAGTTCATGTAGACAATCTTAGCCTAAAGTCTAGGAGGACTTTTATGAGAGAAAGAACTCTCAGAACTTTTTGTAGTGATTTTGTCACTTATCACGTTGAGGATGATACATCCACCTATAAGGAAGCAATGAGATCATGAGATTCACTACTATGGAAAGAAGTCATTAATAAAGAGATGAACTCACTACTTTATAACAATACCTGGACATTGGTTGATAAGCCAAAAGAGGTTAAAACTATATGGTGTAAGTGAGTTCTGGAAAAAAAAATCCTGATGGTATTTTAGCTAAATATAAAGCACGTCTAGTGGATAAAAATTTCATACAAGTTAGTGGAGTAGATTATTTTTATATATACTCACCAGTTTGCCACCCAGCAACCATTAAGATCCTCTTTATCATTGCATCTATTGAGAACTTTATTATTCATCAAATAGATGTTAAGACTGCGTTCTTGAATAGAGATCTGATCGAAGAGATGTACATAAGTTAACCTGAAGGTTTCATTATAGATGGTCATAAAAATAAGGTCTGTAAGTTATTAAAATCATTATACTGACTATAATAAACATCTAAATTATGACATGAAAAATTTGAATATAATGTAAAAAACATGCAATTCATATCAAGTCTCTCTGATAAAGATCTTTACATACGTTATAAATCAAATAAAGTCGCTATAATAAGTTTGTATGTTGACAATGTGTTAATTATATGATCTGATCAATCTGAAGTGAATGACGTAAAATCAGGTCTAATAAGAGAATATAACATTAAAAACTTAGGTGTAGCTGAAATTATACTAAACACACAAGTGAGTTTCGAGAAAAAAATGATATTTCCCTAAGTCAAAGTCACTACATAAAATTCATGTTGAATACGTGAGGATATAATGAAAGTAAAATAGTAGAGACACCACATGACTACAATAACCACTTAAAGCCCAATAAAGGAGTTGTGTTAGACAGTTAGACTATGCTAAACTGATTGGTAGTCTCATGTATGCTTTGGTCTGCACCAAACCTGACATATCTTTTACGGTAGACATGTCAAGCAGATTCACTAGTAATCCTAGCCAAAATTATTGGAATGCCCTTGATAGACTAAAGAGATACTTAATGAACACCCAAAAATATGATTTATGTTACAATGGTTATCCTCTAAATTTTGAAGGATATTCTGATGCATCATAATGCTCATAAATAAATGACAGTAATTTCACTAATAGTTTCATATTCATATTAGGAGGAGCAAATGTAGCTTGAATGTCTAAGAGTCAATCATGCATTGCTCTCTCTTCGATGGAATTTGAACTCTACGCTCTAGCGTCATCAGGAGAAAAGACAGAGTGCATAAGAGATTTGATGAAGGACATTTCACTTACGAGCCTGAATTGAGTTCTGTTGCAGTTCACTATGATAATCATGCTACAAAAATGATTGCTATAAATATTTTGTTCAATGACAAAATAAGGCAACTAATGATGAAACATGCATGATTGACCTCCCTCACAAGTCAAGAAATTATGACCATAATTGATGTGAGGTCAAAGGATAATATTATAGTTGCCTTAACAAAAAGATTAAATAGAGTCCTTACAATAAAAATATCAGAGAAGATGAGATTAAAATTTATAAAAAGATGAATTTTCCTCCCATGTTTATGTTTTGGGTTTCGTTTGGCGCAGTGTTTGGAGCTATTCGTTTGGGGCAAACGCCATCGCACTACGGGTAACTAAATAGCTGGTGGTGGCATTTGCTCCATTTGCAACCTCCACGCCATGAGAAATGGAGGAAAATGAGGGATTCTAATCGCAGCCTCCCCCTCCGTTTCCAAAAGCCCACCTTCTGCTCTCACCATCTGAGCAAAATTCCAAACCAAACGAAGCCCAAAAGATGGCTATCTTTTGTTAGAAACCAGGCCGGGCCAATGGCTTTGAATGATCTACGAGAATATTGGGTAATCTGGACCTGACCGACTGCAGTCGAATGACAACAACATCCTCAACCAAATCTCTGTAGAAGGCATTGAATTATCTACGAGAATATTCTGTTGCTGGTTGTTGAGCCCCGGGATAGAACCACTGACCTCCTTTATAAGAGGGGACAAACACCATCTCTCATACCCAAGTGCACTGACCATCTTTTGTTAGAAACCAGGTTGGGCCCCAGGCTCCAAATGATCTACTGGAATATTGGGTAATCCGGACCTAGCCGACTGCAGTCGAATGGTAACAGCATCTCCAACTAAATCTCCGCGGAAGGCTCCGAATTATCTACGGGAATATTCCACAATAGTTTGTTGAGCGTCGAGATAGAACCAGGTCGGGCCCAAGGCTCCGAATGATTTACAAGAATATTGGGTAATCCAGACCTGACTGACTGCAGTCGAATGACAACATCTCCAAAGGCTCCAAATTATCTACGAGAATATTCCGCGGTAGGTTGTTGAGCGTCGGGAAAGAACCCCCGACCTGCTTTATAAGAGGGGACTAACACCACCTCCCATACCCAAGTGCAGCGCACTTGGGTATGTGAGGTGGTGTTAGTCCCCTCTTATAAAGCAGGTCGGGGGTTCTTTCTCGTCGCTCAAGAACCTACCGCGGAATATTCTTGTAGATAATTCAGAGCCTTTCGCGGAGATTTGGTTGATGATGTTGTTGTCATTCGACTGCAGTCGGCCAGGTTTGGATTACCCAATATTCCCGTATATTATTCAGAGCCTTGGGCCTGGCCTGGTTTCTAACAGGTGGACTCAAAGCAGGCAATACCTCACTTGAGTTAGACTAAGCATTAGTGGTGTGAACTTATGCTAATTAATAAAGCTGTTACTTTTATCAGTCTGGAACCTTCAGATCAACATTTTGGCTTTAAATAATCAATTTTGGGGCTGAAAATGACATTTTCAATTGCAAATACCCAAGCCCCGCATAGATTTTCACCAATGCATTCACAATCATCATCATTCTCTGGCCACTCTCTCAAACAAAGACCAAATATGCTATGTTATAAACTTGCTTAGCTATCAAAATTGTTACTATTTGTTTGTGATCTGCAATCAATATTGTTGTAGTGTGATGTTATAAGAATCAAAATTGTTCAGTAGAATTAAAATTAGTGCTAAATGCTCATTAATAGCATGTTATAACATATTTTATTATCAACGCATGCTTAATCCCAACAGAAAATTGTGGTGGAGACTGTTTGAGAATGATAATTTTTGACATTGATAATCATTGGAGAACTTGCATGTCAAGACTTATGAAGAAGGTTCATGTGGATAGCGCTTAGCTGGAGTGCAACCTTAATCATAAAATAGAGCCAACAGAAACTACTTTGACTCATTTGTTGTCTCTCTTTGTCATCAGCATATCTATGTAAGATTCTTATGGATAAATACATCAATACAAAGAATAGGCCCACCAAAGCAATCAATACTCGATTTATCATTCATAAATGTTAATACGAATCCTCTCATTATCAAATAATTCATAGATAAATTGAGTAGTTTCGGTATCTGCAACACATCACCATTAGAAATAGAGGGGCACCCATATATATATATATATATATATATATATATATATATATATATATATATATATATATATATATATATATATATATATATATCAATCAGAAAACAGGAAATTAGCTCGAGCTAAAATAAAATATTATAGCGTGAATCGTGTATTTTGGGATTTACATGAAAATTGTAGATCTCATCGAGATCTACAACTTTTTTGTTAATTATATTTTGATTTAAAGTCGTTAATACCCCTGATTTGTGCCCCAAAAAATAACGTCAAAATCTGTACCGATGACTCGTTGTGTGTTGATCACTTTTTCAAAAAAAGATATATTTGGGGCTCAAAACCAAAAAAGCTAACCTATATTTGATTATTAGCCCCTCAAAATAACCCATATTTATGTTTCATTAGCGCCCCCCCCCCATTGACAAAAACTATGCTCCCCACTCTCAATCGATTCCTATTCACAATTTTAGGTTCCACTCCCTGCTTTGGAATATGAGAAATCGTGTGTTGCCATCTCGTGCTTCTTCATGCCTGAGTTTTGCTGGACAAAACCGTACCTTATATCTTGCTCGAGATCGGCGCTCGAAATTTCTTCCAGGTATTGTTAGGTAGCTAGAAACATCTCGGGTGATGATCAAAGTGGAACTATCTCCCAGTTGCCCCAAGCTTGGGGTTTATAAACAAACTCTAGGTTTAATACGGGTATCAGATCCATGTATTCGAACCAGACCCGTTAAGCCTCCAAACCCGTTATGTACCCAAATATACATTGACAATATCCTCCTATATTTGTGGTATATAACGTTTACATTTTGAAGTGTAAGAAAATAGAAGGTACTAAGTTTCAGACTTTAAACATTATTTAGAAAAGAAAGCATAATTGGACATAATGAAGTTTTGCATAATCATAATAACAAACATCCAAATATAGAAGTGCATCTCAGCAATAAAAGTCTAAAATTATAGTAAAATGGATCAAACATGTAACAATTCTACTCAAAAAATAGATCATCATTCATATCAAAGACTACTTTCTCTCCTCTAACTTTATTAGTGTCAACAATAAATTTCGTGAGTTTAAACTCTATGAATTCATAAACATGTACATTAACGTTTAAAGTAAATTAACTCTGCCTAAATGAGCTTAGTACTTGTAGCTGTGGTGAATTAATACAGTCGGCATCTTCATTCATTATAACTAGTATCAATCAAGTTTTGATTTTAATAAATCAAACATTGTTATCTTACTCATCAATAATCACTATGTACCTTATCATCAAATGTGTACTGATATGATACACCATCACATGCAACATTATCAAGTGTGGAATAATGTGTTATGATCATCAATGTTAGATTAACCTTTACAACGATTTTCTATTCAAAGTTGAATAATTCTCGAATCAACTTACAATGAGAAATATGTTAAGTCATCAAATGTGCAATGACTAGCATCTAACTATCTCAGGTTTTCATCAAAAAATTATTTGGGATTTTCAATCTGCTATTAGATGTTTGAATATTGTGACTATATGTTATTACTATCAAAACATAAATATAGGAGAAAAATTTCATATTTTTATGAATTTTAATCTCATCTCTCCCAATATTTTTATTATGAGAGTTCTATTTAAGTCTTTTGTCAAAGCCTCTGCAATATTATCCTTTGACCTCACATCAATTAGGGTCATACTCTCTTGACTTGTAAAAGAGGTCAACTAGTCTTGTTTCATTATTAGTTGTCTACTTTTGCCACTGAACAAAGTGTTCATAGCAATCATTTTAGTAGTCTGATTGTCGCAGTAAACTGTAACAGAATTCAGTTTCAGACTCGTTAGTGACATGTCAATCATCAAATCTCTTATCCGCTCCGCTTCTTCTTATGCTGAAGCTAAAGCATAGAATTCTGATTCTATAGAAGAGAGTGCAATGCATGATTGTCTCTTGGACTTCCAGGTTACAGCTGATCCTCCTAGTGTGAATTTGAAATCACTAGTGGAGTTGCTGTCATTTATTTCTGAGCATCATGATGCATCAGAATGTCCTTCAAGAACTAAATGATGGTCATTGTAACATAAATAATACTTTTGGGTGTGTTTTAAGTATCTCATTAGCATGTCGAGGACATTCCAATGGTATTGATATGAGTTCATCTTTTTCATTTTTTGGTTACATCTTAATGTGTTCTCCTTTTATGGTTGTTCTTAGAGATTTTTCTATGTTAAATTTTCTCAGCGTGGTCAGCAAGGTAGCCCAAACGCCAAATTAATATCATCGGCACTACCCAGTTCTCACGCTGAACCAGCGGAAAACCAAAGAACAAGGTTAATTCCAACAAACAATGGAAGCACAAGCAGATTTTTTATACATTCACTTCTTTACAATGCGAGGTATACATAGCGAGACATGATTTCGCTAGTATAGACAGCTGTAAACAGAAAATACAAAACTCCAAGCCGGGCGGACAGCACCGGAGTCCGCCGAGACCGCCGAGGTCGCCGAGTCCGCTGAGATCGCCCGAACTTAAACTGCAATCCGTCGAATAGCCACGGAGTCCGCCGAAGCCGCGAGGCCGCGCGGACACACCGTTATTCATCTCCTGCTGAGGCTGAACTGAGGAACACACCCCCTACCCGTCTGAAGCCGGCAGACAGGTTATTGAAGCTGGCAAAGTTGAGATAGAGTTGACAAGACGCAGAGCGACCTCCTGCTGAATCCGCAGAGACCGCACAACTTCCAAGTACTTGACCGAAGTCAAAGCCACGCTCCTGGCTCCTTGAAGCTACCCGCGTGACCTGCACACAGCAAACCGTCAGCCCTAAATCAATCCGCGCGGACAGACAAACTGTGACCGCAGCACCTCGCCGAACCCAACTTACTGTTCACTCAGTTATTGTAGATGTGTCAGGGGGGTCCTATTTATAGCCGAGGTGAGGAGTGTGGTCACCGCTCAAGAGATAGCGACACCGCCCCAGCCCGCGCGATAGCAAAACACCGTCCGCCGAGTCCACAAGGACTTAACCGGATACCAAGGAAAACTGCCAGGAGCAAGACAACATTGGCGAACCCACTTCAATCCGCCTAAGCTATGCGGACAAGGCATCGGCCCGTAAAGCTTACAACCACTGCAGGACAGCAACCCCCTTCAATGGCTGTCCGCACAAACCCGAGGCAGTCCGCAAGACTCAAGCCTCAATCCGCCACAAGTCCACGACCAAAAGCAGATAGCAACAGTCCGCCCGGTCAACAACGCACTTGGCGGATACGGCAGACACCATGGTCTTGGCACAGAGTGTGACCAAGTCCAAAACCATCAAAGACCAATGCGAGCATGACAGACATAAACTCTCGTCCGCCAAACACCCTAGCACAGACCGCCAGCAGTTCGCATGCTACTCGCACACTTGCCCAACGCAGCAGCCATCTCCCGGACTCCAAACACCAGTCCGCTAACGACCTCCATAGCAAGGCACCTGCTCTAACACCAGAGCTCGACAAGGCCTCATCCAAGCTCTAAGCTCAGTCCGCAACAGCCCATACCGCGGACACACTAGTCCGCAAGCTTCCCGCGGACATGAGCCAAACCGCCAAATAGCACAAGCTTGCACCACGGCCACTGAGCAATGCACCAGTCCGCAAGCCTCTATCCGCTCAGGCCGCTCTTTGGCTAAACCAATCAGCCAACGCTCTATCCACAGATACCAACCGCACAATCCGCGGACTACTTGCTCAGAAGAACAGCCGGCTTCCACTAGACTTTCCACCAGGCCGCACACAGCAGTCCGCCCAGTCCGTCTAGTCCGCCAATGCTGTCTGCCCAGGCCGCCCGGCCTGTCCCGTAAACCACTTCCACTTCACAAATTTCAACACTCTCCCTTGAAGTGGGAAGTGGTGACCAAGCCTAGCAAGCTGCGCAAGCGCTCAAAGGGCCCCTTCGACAGTGGCTTAATGAAGATGTCAGCAAGATTATCTTTACTCTGAACATGCCCGACCAGCAGAGAGCCTTCCAACACCTTCTCCCTGATGAAATGGTGATCAATCTCTATATGCTTGGTCCTGGCGTGACACACTGGATTGTTAACCAGCTTGAGAGCACTCTCATTGTCACCCCGGAGTAAAGTCGGCCCTTGCACTTCTTCATGAACATCCTCTATCAGCCTCCTCAACCAGATGGCTTCCCGAGCAGCCAAGGCCGAAGTCTTATACTCTGCCTCTGTAGTTGAGACTGACACCGAGTCCTGCTTCTTGCTACACCACGAGATGCTAGCTGAACCGTAAGTGAACACATAACCTGAAGTAGACCTCCGATCATCTGAATCACCGCCATAGTCAGCATCCGTGTACCCAAGCAAGGCAAACTCCGAGTCCCTTCCATAGAGGAGTCCCATGTCAGAAGTCGCCTTGACATACTTCAGAATACCCTTTGCCGCCACTAGATGAGATTGCCTTGGTTCAGCCATAAACCGACTTACTCGGCCAACAGCATAAGCAATGTCCGGCCTTGTAATAGTCAGGTAAATCAAGCTCCCAACAAGAGCCCTGAACACCAAGGGATCATGGAGAACCCCTCCCTCATCTCGTCGAAGCTTCAGCCCAGGTTCTAGTGGAGTAGAGCACTTTTTCCCTTCGCCCATGCCGAACCGCTTCACAATGCGATCTGCATACCCTTTTTGGCTAATGAGAATCCCGCACTCCTTCCTCTCCACTTCAAGACCGAGAAAGTGATGCAACTCTCCCAAGTCTTTCATCTCGAAGCATATAGCAAGCTCTGCCCTGAGCCTTGCTACTTCCCCCTCCGAATTCCTTGTGATGATCATGTCATCCACATACAGCAGGACCAAGACTTATAGCTCCCCCTTCTTCTTGACGAACAAGCTTGAATACGAGTTGGAAGCAAGGTATCCACAGAATTGCAAGTACTCTTCAATCTTCCCATACCATGCTCTAGGAGCTTGCTTCAACCCATAGAGAGCCCTCCTGAGTTTGCAGACATAGTCCAGATGCTTTTCAGAGACAAAACCAAGCGGCTGATCCATGAAGATGTCCTTGTCAATCTCTCCGTAAAGAAATGCATTATTCACATCGAGTTGCCACAACCTCCATCCCTTGCTAGCAGTCAAGGCGATCACCACTCTAACTGAAGTCATCTTCGCAACTGGATTGAATGTCTCCTCGTAGTCTTCTCCATACTGCTGTGAGAATCCTCTAGCGACCAGGCGAGCTTTGAACCTATCAATGCTCCCATCAGCCTTCTTCTTCAATTTATACACCCACTTGCAAGTAACCAGAGTAATGCCATCAACCTTGGGCACAAGGTCTCAGGTTTCATTCTTCTTCAGAGCATCAATCTCTTCTTTCATGGCACCTTCCCACTCCTTCACTACAGTGGCCTCGTTGAAGTTTGCAGGCTCTCGCTCATCCAGAGGACCTGCAAAGAAGCAGGAGACAAAGCTCACTGCATTCCCATCACAGTACCGAGCTGGTGGCTTAACAACCCTCTTCGATCTCCGAAGGGTCGGCTCCTTGCTCACTGCTTCCGTTGCTTCTTCGGGCTCAACTCCTACCTGGGGCAAGCATTGAGCAGTGCTCCCCCTGCTTCCTGAGCCAGAAGGCTCAGCCTCGGAGTTAGAAGCAACAGGAGCTGCTGGTGAAACAACAAGCTCCTCTTCCAAGCCTTCAGCAGCCACCACCGGTGCTTCATCAACCTTGCTACTTCCGGTTAGCTCAACCGAGCCACCTCCATATGACGTCAGCTCGTCAAAGGCAACGTATCTTGACACCACGAACTTCTTCGTCATAGGGTCTATGCATTTCCATCCCTTCTTCCGCTCATCGTAGCCAACAAAGACAAGATTCCTTGCCTTCGCATCCAGCTTAGTCCGTGAAGCATCCGGGACATGCACGTAGCAAGTTGAACCGAACACCCGAAGGTGTCCCACACTCGGCTTCTCCTTCAACAACATCTCAATAGGAGTCTTCATGTTGATAGGGCTGAGTGGCATCCAGTTGATGACATAAGCAGCACAAGACATCCCCTCCTCCCAAAAGGACCTTGGGATATCTTTCACATGAAGCCAGCATTTGCAGGTCTCCGTCAGATGACGGATCTTCCGCTCCGCTACCCCATTTTGTTGTGGAGTGTGAGCACAAGTAAGCTCTCGTTGGATCCCGTGCTTCCTGCAGAAGTTAGAAAACTCGGAGGAAACAAATTCACCATCGTTATCAGTTCTAAGCTTCTTAATCCGCAAGCCAAGCCGGCCTTCTACCAACTCCTTAAACTCCACAAACAAACGGAAGGCTTCTGACTTCTCCTTTAAGAAGTACACCCAAGTATACCTTGAGTAGTCATCAACCAAGACAAGCATGTATCTGCTTCCACCAAGGCTGGCAGTAACCGTCGGTCCCAACAGGTCGCCATGAATGCACTCCAATGGTTTCTTGCTCCTTGTTTGTGATTTATCAAATGGAAGGCGATGTGCCTTACCGTATTGACAGCCCGCGCAAACATGCCCGGCACCAAAGGAGGACAACTTAGGCAACCCCTTCACCAAACTTCTACTAGCCATCGCCTTCAGCTTGTTCATACCAACATGCCACAGCCTCTCATGCCAGATAGCAGCGCTATCATTGACCCTCATACGATCAACATAAGAATTGGTGGCAAGAACAAACAAGTTCTTCACCCTCCTCCCTACATGAGCAACATCAGCCTTAACCGCTGATACGTTGCGAAGGAACCTCACGTCTGTTGTCCCAAACAGAACGTGATAACCAGCGTCCACCGCATTGGTCATCGAGAAGAGGTTTTTCTTCATGCCCGACACGTGATACACACTCCTTAATATGAGTGGCCCCTGATCACTACCCAAAGACACGACCCCCTCTTTCTTTACTGCATAAACAGTATTATCAGCAGTGATAATAGCTTCATTACCTGAGTAAGCCTGCATGGAGATGAACTTCGACTTGTCTTCGGTGAGGTGATGACCACACCCGGAGTCCACGATCCACTCGCCGTTGAAGTCCTCAGCAGACAAGGCCCGAACACAAGTGCCCGTCATAAAAGCTCCACCCCATTCTGCTTCTTCACTTCTCGAGCAAGTTTCCTCCTTTCCCGCAGCATGCCCAGGCTGCAGTTTGACCTTGTAGTTCCGCTTGAAGTGCCCTCGCTGATGACACTGGTAGCACTTCAAGTTCTTCTTCCAGTCCTTAGGAGCATTGCTCCTCTCCGGCTGATATGAAGTTGAAGTCTCATTCTCACCAGCGACCTGCACCTTCTTCTTCTTCTTCTCTTCCCATCCTTTCTTCTTGCCCGAGAAGAGAGCTTCGCTACCTTCCTGATTAAGATTCACTCCAGCCATCTGCCTTGCCAAGCTCTCCTACGACGCAAGCAGATTCTCCAGCTCCAGCAAAGATGGTTGAGTAGCCCATCCTTGAACAGATGTCACAAAGGCCACACACTCCTTCCGCAAGCCGCGGATTATGTGCCTTTTCATCTTAGCCTCAGAGATAGACTCATCAGGATCCAGTGCCGACAGCTCAGCACACAAGCTCTTCATCTTTAAGAAGTACTTCGAGATGGAAAGGTCTCCCTGAGTTGCCCTGGCCAACTCATTCTCCAGAAACTGAAGCCGCGCCACATTCTTCCTATTGAACAACTCATCAATGGTTGTCCAAATATCAGCAGTCGACTCACATCCAACTATGTGATCAAACAGTTCCGGAGACACGACCCTCTTCAGAATGAACTCCGCCTTAGCATTTGTTCTTCTCCAGAGCCTAACCTGCTCAGCAGTACCGAACGCAGCAGTCACTTCCTGTTTGTCGTCACCACCGACGACTTCCCACAGCTCCTCGCCAAGAAGATAACTCTTCATGCACGACTTCCACTTCTTGATGTTAGTCGGCGTTAAGAGTTCAATGTCAAGACCCCTTGCAAAGCTCCCTTCCATTGCAACACATGTTGACAACCTTTCAGAAGCTCCGAGCAACAACACAGGTTGATCACCACTCAATCACTGAGTAACAACACTGGTTGACTACCGCTCACGCAACTGAACCTCCCTCTGATACCATGGTAAATTTTCTCAACGTGGTCAGCAAGGTAGCCCAAACGCCAAATTAATATCTTCGGCACTACCCAGTTCTCACGTTGAACCAACGGAAAACCAAGGAACAAGGTTAATTCCAACAAACAATGGAAGCACAAGCAGATCTTTTATACATTCACTTCTTTACAATGCGAGGTATATATAGCGAGACATGATTTCGCTAGTATAGACAGCTGTAAACAGAAAGCAAAAAACTCCAAGCTGGGCGGACAGCACCGGAGTCCGCCGAGACCGCCGAGGTCGCCGAGGTCGCCGAGTCCGCTGAGATCGCCCGAACTTAAACTGCAATCCGTCGAATAGCCACGGAGTCCGCCGATGCCGCGAGGCCGCGCGGACACACCGTTATTCGTCTCCTGCGGAGGCTGAACTGAGAAACACACCCCTACCCGCCTGAAGCCGGCGGACAGGTTATTGAAGCTGGCAAAGTTGAGACAGAGTTGACAAGCCGCAGAGCGACCTCCTGCTGAATCCGCAGAGACCGCACAACTTCCAAGTACTTGACCGAAGTCAAAGTCAAGCTCCTGGCTCCTTGAAGCTACCCGCGCGACCTGCACACAGCAAACCGTCAGCCCTGAATCAATCCGCGCAGACAGACAAACTGAGACTGCAGCACCTCGCCGAACCCAACTTACTGTTCACTCAGTTACTGTAGATGTGCCAGAGGGGGTCCTATTTATAGGCGAGGTGAGGATTGTGGTCACCGCCCAAGAGATAGCGACACCGCCCTAGCCCGCGCGATAGCAAAACACCGTCCGCCGAGTCCGCAAGGACTTAGCCGGATACCAAGGAAAACCGCCAGGAGCAAGACAACATTGACAAACCCACTTCAATCCGCCTAAGCTATGCGGACAAGGCATCAGCCCGTAAAGCTTACAACCACTGCAGGACAACAACCCCCTTCAATGGCTGTCCGCACAAACCCGAGGCAGTCCGCAAGACTCAAGCCTCAATCCGCCACAAGTCCACGACCAAAAGCAGATAACAACAGTCCGCCCGGTCAACAGCGGACTTGGCGGATACGGCGGACACCATGGTCTTGGCACAGAGTGTGACCAAGTCCAAAACCATCAAAGACCAATGCGAGCATGGCGGACATAAACTCCCGTCCGCCAAACACCCTAGCACAGACCGCCAGCAGTCCGCAGGCTACTCGCACACTTGCCCAACGCAGCAGCCATCTCCCGGACTCCAAACACCAGTCCGCCAACGACCTCCACAGTAAGGCACCTGCTGTAACACCAGAGCTCGACAAGGCCTCAGCCAAGCTCTAAGCTCAGTCCGTAACAGCCCATACTGCGGACACACTAGTCCGCAAGCTTCCCGCGGACATGAGCCAAACCGCCAAACAACACAAGCTTGCACCACGGCCACTGAGCAATGCACCAGTCCGCAAGCCTCTATCCGCTCAGGCCGCTCCTTGGCTAAACCAATCAGCCAACGCCCTATCCGCAGATACCAACCGCACAATCCGCGGACTACTTGCTCAGAAGAACAACCGGCTTCCACTAGACTTTCCACCAGGCCGCACACAGCAGTCCGCCCAGTCCGCCTAGTCCGCCAATGCTGTCCGCCCAGGCCGTCCGGCCTGTCCCGTCAACCACTTTCACTTCACAAATTTCAACATTCTATTACCAGAAATTGTGTGTTATCATCTCTTTTGTGCTTCTTCCTGCATGATAACAAACAAGAAACAACAAAAACAAGAAAAACATAAGATATGTGAGATCATCACTGAAACGCCCGCAACTAATTACAAACGAAGTGGAATTTGAGCCAACAGCTCTCGGTGGTCAATGAGCGATAGCTAGCCGATTGAACGTCGATGATCACTAAGGGTTCGTTCGTTAGGTCCGAATTGGAGCGTTGGAATTGAAATTCAATTGACAATTTCAATTACAGCGTTCGACGGACATAAAAATACTTTGAAATTGGAATCCATTTCAATTCTCATAAGAATTTGTTATAAAAGAAACATGTCTCTCTCAATTCCGACCTCGTCAGATCTTCATTCGCAATTCAAACCCCTAACAGTGCACCCCCGACTCTCACAAAAATACCTCAACGCCAACTCTGTTGTTCGCTTGTGGGGGCTATTTTTGCTCACGAGCAAATTTTTCGAGCGAACGCGCAGTTTTCCGCCCCGACGCGAATATTTTGCCTGAACGCGCATTTTTCGCGTGGAAGCACATTTTTCGGTCGGACGGGAATTTTTCGCCCCGGCTCGCATTTTTCGACTGAGAATGCATTTTTTGGTCGGACGCGCATTTTTTTGTCCGGCACCCATTTTTCGTCCTGGCGCGCATTTTTGAGCCCGAGCACGCACAATTTCAGCACAGGCGTGCACTTTCCGCAAGGGCACGCACTTTTTGCCCGGGCGCGAACTTTTCGCTCGGAAGCGAACTTTCCGTCCGAGCGCGCAGTTTCTGCACGGGCGTGCACTTTCCGCCCGGGCCCACACTTTCCGCACGAGCGCACATTTTCCGCACAGCTGCGCATTTTCCCTCTCGGGCGCGCATTTTCCAGCCCAGGCGCACATTTTTGGCCCGGGCGTGCATTTTTCCGCTCGGGAGCGCATTTTCCGTCCGGGCGTGCATTTTCCGCCCGGACGCGCATTTTCCGTCCAGACGCAAATTTTTCGCTCGGGCGCAATTTTTTTTTCGTCCAAATGGATATTTTCGCCCGAGCGCAATTTTCCCCCGGGCGTAGTTTTTTTGCCCGGGCGTGAAGTTTTCGCCTGTGCGTGCATTTTTCGCCCTCCGCAAATTTTTCGTTTGGGCGTGATTTTTTCGCCCGGGTGCAAATTTTTCTGTCTGAAAGCAAATTTTTTTCCCGGGCGCGTTTTAAAAAATCATGCTCCGGTGGAAAAATGCGGGTACGGGCGAAAAAATTCGCGCCCGGGCGGAATACTGCGTTGCCTGGCGAGGGTCCGAGCAAAAATTGCTCGCCCGGGTAAAAAAATGCACGTCTGGGCAAAAAAATTTAATACGCAGCCGAACAGTAGAATTATTAATTCCAATTAATGTGATAGAATTTCTGCATTCAGCCGAATAATTGACATCAATTTTAATTTTCAGAAAAATTGAAATTCAGCCGAACTACAAAATTGAAATTGACATCAATTTTAATTTCTAGGAAAATTGAAATTGAAGTGAATGGTAATTCCTACAAAAGTAACGTAGCAGGTTCCATACATGGCTCCTCACAGATCAAAATTTATGCTGTTCTATGTCAAAAAACTTCTCAATTTTCTTTGATTACTTCCACTGAGAGTTGGTTGTTATTGCATTGGTTATCTAAGCGTTGACTCTCCTCTGCTTTAACTTGCATAGTTCAACATGGTAGCTGATCTTGAACATTAGTAGTAGTAAACTAGTAGCAGTATTTTTAATTTTGATGGCAAGTGGCATCCTCTTCCCCGGATGACTGATTTAAGAGAATATTTTTCAAAAAAACATAACTTTCACGCATCAACAACATCTGTCCACGCATCTGTGCGAGCACCCATTACTAGCGTCAGCTGTTCTTCCATCAGATCTGTTCTGTTGATGGATGTTCTGTCCTATTTGTCTTGATGTTGCAAAGGGACTAGCGGATCTGTTCCTACCAGAACATTTTGAAGGGTTATGTGTCCACTCCTGCAGAAGCATGGAAGGACTTGGTGTCCATTCTCATGGAAAGTTGAGACAATGCCTTTTTAGGCGGAAGCCATTGATGGCGTACGTGCTTTAGAATGTTGGAATGAAGCGAGCATTCATATTTGTGGAATACATGAGGTCTGGGGGCTTTGGAGTGGAGCAGTGCCGGATGCCTAAGTGGGGCTTGAGATGACGGCCATGAGGGCATGTCAGTCATGGCGGGATGAGCATGTTGTTGGGCTCTGCCTTGTTCTGCCCGAGGGGCATCGCGCATTGGGAAGGATGTGGGGGTATTCCGTCCCCTGAACAAGTGGTGCCTCAAAAAGTGGTGTCGACAACGGGAGAGTACTTGATCGCATCAGCGCCGTGCACATGCTTTGTCTCTTTTATTTGTGTTTTGCCCTTGTTGTCGCCGGCGTGACTTAGCCATGTAGCTTGCTTTTGCGTTATTGGGGCTTTTGTGGTGGAGATATCCTCGCGCCCAGAGCTTTTCGCGATACAGTGGTTTGGGAGTATAAGATGCTTCACGATCATCGCATGCCGCGAGCAGTCTCTGGCGATCGTCCTCGAGCGTTAGTGTTGGAGACTTGTTGCTTGAGTTCAATGAGGGAGGACGCTTACCGCCTTGCCTTGGTTGCACAGAAGGACTCAGGGGTCTGCTTATTTTGAGAGGCGGCAGCGGAGCATGGTTCTTGCGCGCTTCGGAAGGTCCCGAGGCCTGTTCGTCGGAGGTGGGGAAGCAACTTTTTAGTTCGCGCTTTAGGAGAACCCAGTCCGTTCGTGGCGAGAAACATTTGTGCGTTTGCGCCTCAGGAGAATCGGAGTTCGCCCGGGTGAAGGCGACGAAGAATTTCTGTTTTTTTCGCACCTCAGGAAGACCGGAGTCCATCCAGGTGGAGGTGACAAGAATATGTGTTCGTTCACGCCTCAGGAAAACCTGAGTTCGTCCAGGCAGAGTTGGCGAAGAATCTTTGTTCATGCGTGTCTCAAGAGAACTGGGGTTTGTCCAGGTGGAGGTGGGAAAAAACATTTGTTCGTTCGTGTCTTATGAGGATCAGGGTCCGTCCGGGTGAAGGTGCGGATTGACCTTTGCCCATCTCGCCTTGAGAGGTGCAGACGCTCCTTTGTCCGCCTCGCCTGGATGGTGCAGAGGGGCTTTCGTCAGTCTTGCTTGAGAGTTACAAAGGGGTTTTCGCAGATCTCGCCCGAGAGGTGTAGCATGACTTTCACCGATCTCGCATGGGAGGTGCAAAAGGGCTTCCGCCGATCTCGCCTGAGAGGTGCAAAGTATTTTCACTAATCTCGCGTGAGAGATGTAGATGACCTTTCACCGATCTCGCCTGAGAGGTGTAGAAGGACTTTCGTCGATCTCGTCTGATAGGTATAGAAGGGCTGCCGCCGATCTCGCCTGAGAGATGCAGAAGGGCTATCATCGATCTTGTTTGAGAGGTGCAAAAGGGCTTTCGCCGATGTCACATGAAAAGTGTAGAAGGGCTTTCGCCGATCTCGCCTTTGGGGGATCTGTTCACTGTGAAAGGGAAAACAATTATTTCATTGTCCGAAAGAAAAATACAGCTGCTCTCAAATTTCTTCTCGTGACTTATTATGGGGAAAATAGAGAAATCAACATATAGCATGGGGCCTGCTGGCTTAAGCTTTACCTAATCCTTCACAGCCCGGGTCTTGGTCAGGATGTGCATGTTGAAGGTAATAGAGTTGTGATGCCTCCGGATCACCCCACACAACACCTATTCCTTCTAGGGTGACAAACTTTATGGCCAAGTGTGGGATAGAGGGGATTGCCTCAAAGAGTGTTTGGAGCAGCATACCAAAGATTGCATTGTACGCTGAGCTAGAGTCGACTACCACGAACTGAATATCTCGGGTTGCTTGTCTTGAGAAGTCCCCTAGGGTGACAGGGCGAGTGATCGTCCCTCACACAGGTACTGGTGCATTGTCAAAACCATATAGTGGTCTGGTTGCTAGTTCAAGACGATCTTAGGAGATCTTCATGTTGAGCAGCGTGGATACGAACATGATGTCCACCGAGTTTTCGATGTCGATTAGTATCCGCCTGACCCTAAAGCAGGGATCATCGATTCTTGCGCTAATGATGAGGGGATCTTGGTGCGGCGTGCACACTCCCTTTAAGTCTTCATCCTCAAAGCTGATAGTGGTATTTGATTGTGGCCTCGGGTCTTTTGGATCCTTCCTATGATGTGCGACAGAGAGGACTTGGGTATTGGGGAAGGGTGAGCCAACGATGGTCTCAACCTCCCCAACAATTTTCCTGCCCCCTTGCGTATCCTGGCATGCCTGGGCTGAGCCTACCTGGGCTGGTGCGGCGGGGGTCGGTTGGGCACTTGATTATACAAGTACCTCCCCAGATACACCTACTGGATGAGGTGCTCTATCTCCTCCTTTAATCGAGTGTTGTCCTTCGTGTTGTGCCCGTTCCCGCTGTGGAACTCGCAGTACTGCATCTAGTCTCCTTGGTTCAGGGGCAACGACTTGGGTCGTCAAAGCATGCCACTATTCTGGATGGCTATATGCACCTGTATTCGGGCAGTACTTAGCGGGGTGAACTCCCGGTATCAGTGAGAGCCTTGATCCTGGTGAGGGTTGTTGCGGTTCTCGTCGTTCCTATTGTGCACTGGGCACGCAAGCACCAGTTCTCTCTTCCGCTTGGAGGTTCCTTCAAATTGTTGGCGGTGGGCCTCGATGGCCTTGTTTGCCGCAATCTGTGCCTCGACCTGGTGAACGAGGCCGGCACAGCTTGCCACTATTTCTCGCATTAGGGCAGAGTAGAATCCACTTGGACGGAGCCCTCCGAGGAAGATGCACAAAGGTGCTCTGGATCGACTCGTGGGATTTGTTGTAATGTCCGCCTTGTATTGGATTACCAAGCACGTTACCGGGCTACAACTCAAGCACCTCAAGGCTTCTCGCGCATGTTTATCAACCGCGTGCATTGTTGAGGCAGGGTCTCGACAACAATGTTTATCGGCCGCGCAGCTCAGTTGATGATGAGGAGTGGTATTAAGACTCCTCATCAAGGGGATTGTGGGTTCGAGACCATGCCTCAACGATGTGCGTGGCAAATAAACAGGCACGAGAGGCTTCAGAGTGCTTGGGCTGCAGCCCGGTAATGTACTTGGCAAGCCAATGCAAAGCGGGCCGTTACATTTGTCGTGCCTTGGAGGTGAAGAGGCAGAATAACTCCTTAAGTGATTCTCCATCGTTTTGGTGAATGTCGGAGAGGTGAGGGGTCTTTGACGATACGTCGGTTGGCTATGAATTGGTCGAAGAAGAGACGGGTGAGCTCCCCAAAGTCGTTGATCTCCCCCTCCCGCAGGGAGTAGAACCATGTATGTGCTTGCCCCTTCAGAGACATGGGGAACACATGACACGATAATTGATCTGGTGCGTTGAAGAGGTGCATAATCATTTCGAAGTGATTTATGTGCTCCAGGGCATCCTCTATGTAAGCCCCCCCGGCCCCCAAACCTTTTTTCAGGTCGGGTCAGAGGGGATCTTACTTGCTCAAGGCGTCCACCCAGTGCTCCATATGGGGTAACACCCTACACTACTGAGCACTAGTTGGTTGCCTTTCTCGGCTTGAATCACAATATTCACATCACATCACAGAGTATTGCAAAAGCATTAACAGGAAACACAGTAAATATATATATAACAATATATATTTAAACAGGAAGCGCAAAAAGGGCGTTGCCACTATTTAAACATGGAGCATATAGGCTATAATAATACTACAACTAGCAACTCCTCTCTCTCTCTCTCAACTATGCTCGCTAGTACTCACCTCTCGAAACTCGGGAGACGATGGGGGTGCATCTGCTCTGGTAGTCCTATCAGCTGGGGTGTCATCCTGCAACAACTGATCCCTATGGTTCTCCATCTCTTGTGAATGGTTACTAAGATAACCATTAGTCATAAAGCTAAGTGTAATCAAATATCCTCCCTGGATCCATATCTTGCGGATGAACGCACGCACCCAACAAAATAAGATAGCTGATGCAAGGAAAGGTTAGCATAACATTTCATGATTAAGCTGGAGCAACCAAAAAGTATAGCATGATATAACTGGACTACTAGCAGTAATATACATCAGTTATATTATAGGCTCTACTAGCATAACAACGCAATAGGTATTCAAATCAGAACGAACTTCGCAGGCCTTTAAACCGCGCACACATCGCAGACATTCACAGCCGCGCACACATCGTAGGCATTCACAGTCGCGCAAACATCGCAGGCATTCACAGCCGCGCAAACATCCCAGACATTCACAGCCGTGTACACATCGCGGGCATTCATAGCCGCGTACACATCGTAGGCATTCACAGTCGCGTACACATCGCAGACATTCACAGCCGCGCATAATACCCTATGTCAACATAATATGAACAGCTTCTTTTCAAGCAGGGTAGCGAGCCCGGCGGGCGTCACCGATGTGACAGTCGGTGATAGTGGACAGTCCTGCCACTTCTGTGGATGATTGTGCTACATAGCCCAGACACTTATGTTCATCTCCGTGTACTCTTGGATGTGAGCGACATCCGACAATTCAATAATTTGGCCGACCAGCGGAGGAAACCCAACGGAAAGAAAATATAATGGTCAGTCACCCGTGGTACTCATCTCCCTGTCTCCTTGAGTCGTCGAACTTCCCGCACCGGTATGAACGGTCCGTGGAAGTGACTGACCCGCCGCAATTTACCGCAAGCAATTTACACGCAATAAAAATAATCAATTTCACTGGCACACACCGTGTCGGTAGCGGCTTGCCCTACGATGCTTTAAATAATTCGGGCAAATGACACATAGCTCGACTTTTGACAAGAAGCGTGAGAGCGCTTTATTTAAGGATAATATAGGAGGAGCACCTCAACTCCTGTTATCTTCAATTATGGCTCAACCTATCAATTATCTGCCCGTTAGGGCAGGACCCGTGCTTAAAATAATAAATTGCAGAAACGAAAGTGCGGTAATAGAAGTTGATGTTAGTATAAGCCGCACGATTGAAATGCTGTAATGAAAAGGGACCGGCATGAAACTGGAGTAGTACTGAACTGAAAGTAAACAACCATGACCAGTACAGAACTGGAGTACTGAAAAGAAATGAATTGAACTGAAAGTAAATAGTCATGACCAGTACGGGACTGAAGTACAAAAAAAGAAATGAACTGAATTAAAAGTAAATAGCCATGACCAGTACGAGACTGGAGTATTGAAAAGAAAGTACTGAAATAAGATAAATGAACTGGACCAGTATGAGACTAGAATAAAATATAAAGAAAATAGTTAGTAGTCCAATCACTTCATTCAGGAGGCTTCAGTTCCATCTCTGTTCTTAGGAGGTTTAGTTCAGTTCCATCTCCGTTCTCAAGAGGCTTAGTTCAGTTCCATCTCCATTCTCAGTAGCCTTAGTTCAGTTCCATCTCCGTTCTTAGGAGGCTTAGTTTGGGTTTTACCTATTATTTAGGTCTGATAATAGTTCTGTTGCATCCTTTATTGTTGTGGATTAATCAGACTTGGAGAATTTAAAGGTTACACCTTTATTATTCATTGAGCATGTTTGCTCGTATTTTTATTTTCCAAACTTGTCTGAGTTACTCGAGAGTTTTATAACAGATAAATATGAGGCACTCAGTAGTTCTACGAAACATCGGAATACTCAGAGCTTGACACTTATCTCGATCACTCTCGTTGGTAAAATAATTTGAACTTATTATTGGACTGTTAAATTTTGGCTGTTTGACACTCTAGTCGGGCGGTTAGCAGTTCGGGCGGTCTGGCGGTTAGTCCTGCGGTTAGTCCAGGCGGTTTGGTTATCTGGCGGGTTGGTGCAGTGGTCTGGTAGTGATCCTCTGCTGGTGGTCTGGTGATTACTCGCAACTGCGGCCTGGTGGTAACCCGCAGTTGCGGTCTGGCAGCTTGCCTCAACAATGGTCTGATGGTTAGCCGCAACTACGGTTTGGTGGCAACTCGCAGTTGCGGACAGGTGGCAACCCGCAACAACGGTCTGATGATTAGCCGTAACTGAGGCCTGGTGGCAACCCGCAGTTACGGTCTGGCGGCTTGCACAACAGTCTTCCCTAGCAGACTGGCGGTTTCCCTTGGTGTTGTTGGGTGGTTTGTTATTCTTTTGTATAGTGTGTGGTTTGACATTGTCAAACCACATAAGCTGCGCAAATTGTACTTAGTCCCACATCGTTTGTAGAATTCTCTCTCCTCCCCCAATTTCTATAAATAAGGGGGCATACCTATGTAATAATTTTCTTTTTAGATCAATAAAGTTTGCAGTTTGTTTAGCTCTTTGTCCATTTTTCAGATGTTATCAGAGCGAACCGATCCTTTGCTCCAATCAGATCGCGGTTTGTTTGTGAGTTCACCGCGCAACCTTGATTCTACCGGCTGAGAAGAAGTCGTCCGGGAGCAAGGCTTGCTGAGCAGAGGAGCAGGCTTGCTGAGCAGAGGAGCAAGGCTTGCTGAGCAAGGAGCAAGGCTTGCTGAGCAGAGGAGCAGCTTGCTGAGCAGAGGAGCAAGCTTGCTGAGCAGAGGAGCAAGGCTTGCTGAGCAGAGGAGCAAGGCTTGCTGAGCAGAGGGCAAGGCTTGCTGAGCAAGAGGAGCAAGGCTTGCTGGCCAGAGGAGCAAGGCTTGCTGAGCAGAGAGAAGAAGAAGGGGGGCCGCTAGCAGCGGCAACAACACACTCGCCCGCCGCGGCCTAAATGCACTCCTGCGACGGGCTTTTTCCTTTTATTAATGGCTAGAGATTACAGCTTACAAGTACACCTTTACAACAAAATTCCTTAAAGGGTACAAGGAGAAGCTGGCGGCTAGAGAGAAGAAGTGGGCAGAAGCAGAGGAGAAGCTCCAGAGATTAAGTAAAATAGTCTGCTGTGCTGGAGGACTGAGAAATGAGTCTGCGAGGGCTGCTGGCAAGCTGCTGAAGAGCTACGCTGGAGAGCTGCGCGGACAGGAAATGAGTCCGCAGAGCTTCCTGGAGGAGGCGATGACGGACTGCGCGGACTGGAAAACGGAGTCCGCAGGGCTTTCTGGCGAGACTTGCAGGATCCAGCCAGATCCAGGAACCGTCGCGTGTTCCCCACCGATTCCAGAATGAGAGGCACCATGGGCTTTTATAGACCCAGGGGAGTTTTCTAGAAGCGGGGCCGCAGTGACATAACCACGCTGACGACCTCGCGGACTCCGCGGACAGAGATTGCCACTGTCGAGCGATGAAGCAATCGGAAGGACCCACCTGCAGAGAATTGGAGGTCCCCCCTAGCGGGCGACCTGGGCGGACTCCGGGGGGAGTCCGCCCGGCAAGCCGGAGGCCGCCCCTAGCGGGCGGCCTGGGCGGACTCTGGGTTCGCCCGGCGGAGCCGGGCCGCCCCCTAGCGGGCGGCCTGGGCGGACTCCAGGGGAGTCCGCCCGGCCAGGAGCCGGGGCCGCCCCCTAGCGGGCGGCCTGGGCGGACTCCAGGGGGAGTCCGCCCGGCAGGAGCCGGGGCCGCCCCTAGCGGGCGGCCTTGGGCGACTCCAGGGGGAGTCCGCCCGGCAGGAGCCGGGGCCGCCCCTCCGCGGGCGGCCTGGGCGGACTCCAGGGGAGTCCGCCCGGCGGAGCCGGGCCGCCCCCTAGCGGGCGCCTGGGCGGACTCCAGTGGGGAGTCCGCCCGGCGGGCCTGGCCGCCCCCTTGCGGGCGGCCTGGGCGGGACTCCGGGAGGAGTCCGCCCGGCTTGCCGGGGCCCGCCCCTAGCGGCGGCCTGGGCGGACTCCAGGGGGAGTCCGCCCGGCGGGCCTGGCCGCCCCCTTGCGGCGCCTGGGCGGACTAGTGGAGTCCGCCCGGCTGACGGGCATTGAGGCCGCCCGGGGTGGGCGGCCTCGCGGACGGCGGCAGGAGGTCGCCGCCGCCGCTGGGCACAGGAGGTCGCCCCTGACGGGCGTCCTCGGGCGGACGACGGTAGGAGACCACCGCCCCTTGAGATAAATAGGAGGCGCTACTCTCTTTGACGGACTCCTCAAGGAAAAGACTGCAACGATTAGCGGACCTAACCGCATTCCCGCGAGGTGAGCCATGGGAATAGCTCGCCGTCCCGCAGGGCACGCGGTTCTAGGAGACCTAGGCGGATGGGAAGACTTCGCCTACGCTGGACCCATCGCGATCGAAAGGGACAATTAAGGGTCACGAGAGCCAGCTGGCCACTGGGAAGGATCGCCGATTTTCTGGGTTAACAAATCAGATCGCGGTTTGTTTGTTTCACCGCGCAACCTCTTTCTACCGGCTTCGTCCGGCTGTTTCCGGTTTGTCCAGTTTTTTCCCTTCCCTTCCCTCCCTTGCTTCTCGCAGTGCTTACAACTTGCTTCCTTTTGGTCTTTTCTGTTCGCCCGACTTTCTTTGTTAACCACGCTTCTTTGCGTCTTGTTGTGTTCGGGCGGTTCTTTTCTCGGTTGCGACCTCTTTTTGGTCGTGACTTCTTGCTTGCCACTAGTGTATTGTCACCTGACCGGGCGGGCTCTTTCACCTCTCTTTCTTCTTCTTTGCGCGACTTCTTGGATGTTCACATTTTTTTTACTCTCCTTTCTCCGAGAATTGTTTTCTTCCCGTGTCCTGTTTCTTCTTACATAAGTTCTTTTCTCTTCTCACATGGTTTCTTTGCTGTGTAGTTGTCCTTTCCAACTTCTCCTCAAACTGTGCAGTTTGTTTTTTCTGTCAGTCTTTTTTCTGTGGTCGGTTTCTTTCTGCAACCACTTTGTCAGCTTGTTCTTGAAAGGCTTGTTTCTAATTGTGCGGTTAGAAATCCTTTTCCTCTTAGAGATGGTTTCTCTTCTCTCCTATACAACTCGTGCTATTGTGGCCTCCTCTGACAAGTGACTTATTTACTCTGGGGCCACTTGTCACATGACTGGTAACTCTCGTTTGTTCTCTTCTTTGACTGCCCACAACAGGCTACCTCATGTTGTTATTGCAGATGAGACTTTTGCTCATGTTCATGGTAGTGAGACTGTGCATCTTTCCTCGTCTTTGTTGTTCTACGATACTCTCTATGTTCGTACTGATAATGTCAAAGAATATATCAGCTGTCAATTCTCTGATTTTTGTGCGAGTCATGGCATGATTCATCAAACTGCTTATCCATATACTTCTCAACAAAATGACGTTACTGAACGCAAAAATTGTCATCTCTTGGATGTTGCTCGCAGCCATTGCATACAAATGACGGTTCCTCGGTCATATTGGGGTCATGTTGTTATCCTCTCTTGCTTTCTCATCAACCATATTTCCTTATACATTCTTCAGGGCAAGACTCCGTTTTCTATTTTATATCCAGAGGCTGAGCCGTTTCCTTTACCTTTGAAAATTTTTGGATGTATGGTGTTTGTTCACGTACCTTCTCCTGGTCGTGACAAACTTTCTCCTCATTCTATTAAGTGTATCTTCCTTGGTTATTGTCCGATGCAGAAGGCTATCGCTGTTTTGATCCTCTTCTGTGCAAACAATATGTTTCAGATGATGTTACTTTTTTTGAAGATATACCATATTTCTCACCTACTTCCTCTCTCTTTCCCCCTGATACTTCTTCTTGTCTGCCTATTTTCTCGGCACCTCTTCCAGAGCTAGTTCTTTCCACCTCTGCTCCTGTTGCTCTGTCTCTTTCTCTGGAGCCTTATGTGTTGCCCTTGGAGCCTTCTGTGCCTTTTACAGGGCCTCTTCTTTCTTCTGACAGTACATTGCCTCCTCCGGTCAATGGTGACCTTGATCTTCCCATTTCCCTGCAGAAGGGTGTTCGACAATCTAATAAGCATCCTATTGATGGTGTTGTCTCATATGCTCAGCTTTCCCCGAATGACAAGCGGTTTGCTCTTACTATCTCTTCTACTGTCATCCCGACAAAGTATCAAGAGGCCCTTGCTAGTCCTCAGTGGAAAGCTATTATGGATGAAGAAATGAACACATTGACTACGAGAGGGACTTGGACTCTTATCCCCCCACCTTTGGGTATTGATGTGGTTGGTTGTATGTGAGTCTTTGTGGTTAAATATCTTCCCGATGGTTTAGTTGATCGCTATAAGGCATGACTTGTTACCAAAGTGTTTACTCATATATATGGGATGGAATTATTTGATACCTTTTCTCCTGTTGCCTGCATCAGCACTATACGTGTTCTCTTCTCTATCGCTGTTAATCGAGACTGGGAGATGTCTCAATTAGATGTGAAGAATGCCTTCCTCTATGACGATTTGCATGAGGTAGTTTACATGGAGCAACCTCCAGGGTATGTCGCTCCGGGGGAGCCTCATGTATGCAAACTTCGGAAGGCGATTTATGGCTTAAAGTAGATTCCACAAGCTTGATTTGACAAGTTTAGTAGAGTTGTTTCTCTTGTTGGATTCAGTCGAAGCTCTGCTGATCATTCTCTGTTTATATGCAAGATTACTAAAGGCCTTGTGGTTCTTGTTGTCTATGTTGATGATATTATTCTGACAGGGGATGATAAAGAAGACATTGATCTAGCCAAACGACATCTTTGACAATATTTTGTTACTAAGGATATGAGAACTCTAAAGTACTTTCTGGGAATTGAGATTTCATGAAAGAGGAACTCGGTGGTTCTTTCACAGTGAAAGTATGCGCTAGATCTCTTAAAATAAACTGGTCTTCTTGGCACGAAACTTGCTCATTGCCTGATGGCGATGGAGATGATAAAGGGTGGACTGACGATTCTCCTCTTCTTCTAAAATTCACTGTATACAGGCGACTTGTAGGCAAACTCATATATCTGACTGTTACTAGACAAGATATCGGTTATGCAGTTGGGAAGGTCAGTCAGTTTATGCAGAATCCTAGAGATTGTCATCTTCGGTCTGCCATGGAAATATTTTGTAGTATGTGAAAGGGTCTCTAGGAAAGGGCTTGTTGTTTTAGAAGAATAGTCACCTGAAGATTGAAGCGTATTCTGATGTCAGCTATGCTGATAACAAAGAAGATAAAAAGTCTACATTAAGTTTTTGCACCTTTGTAGGAGAAAACCTTGTAAGCTGGAAAAGCAAGAAGCAGGCAGTGGTTTTAAGGTCAAGTGCTGAAGCAAAGTATAGGAGCATGACCTCAACTACCTGTGAGTTTAAATGGCTACGAGCACTTATACTTGACTTGAGATAAGTTTACGACCATCCTCTTCCTATGTTCTGTGATAACAAAGCCGCCATTTACATATAAAAAAATCTTGTCTTTCATGAGAGGACAAAGCACATTGAGGTGGATTGTCATTTCATTAGAGAAGAGATATTGAAGAATCATATTTGTACTCCCTTCGTCACTTCTGATAAAGAACTGACAGACTTCTTCACAAAACCTGTTTTTGCTTTAGATGTTTGTAGCAAGCTGGGCATGGTTGACATATACGCTCCAGCTTGAGGAGGAGTGTTAGATATTGGCGGTTTGACACTCTAGTCAGGAGATTAGAAGTTCGGGCAGTATGGCGGTTAGTCCTGACGGTTAGTCCAAGCGGTCTGGTTGTCTGGCAGGTTGGTGTAGCGGTCTGGTAGTGATCCTTTGCTGGCGGTCTGGTGATTAGCCGCAACTACGGCTGGTGGCAACCAACAGTTGTGATCTGGCGGCTTGCCTCAGCAGTGGTCTGATGGTTAGCCACAACTACAGTATGGTGGCAACCCGCAGTTGTGGACAGGTGGCAACCCGCAACAACGGTCTGATGATTAGCCGCAACTGCGGCCTGGTGGCAACCTGCAGTTGCGGTCTAGTGGCTTGCCCAGCGGTCTTTCCTGGCGGACTGGCGGTTTCCCTTGGTGTTGTAGGGTGGTTTGTTATTCTTTTGTATAGTGTGCGGTTTGACATTGTCAAACCGCACAAGCCGCGCGAATTGTATTTAGTCCCACATCATTTGTTGTATTCTCTCTCCTCCCAAGTTTCTATAAATAAGAGGGCATACCTATGTAATAATTATTTTTTAGAGCAGTAAAATTTGTGGTTTATTTAGCTATTTGTCCATTCTTCACATGGACTAAAAGATGGTCGCGCGCTCCAATTTTCATTTAGAGAAAATCAGACATATTGATTTCCGAGTGCGATCCTAGGCTCTAATGAAATTGAGAAATCTTCAAATTTTATCCCAAAGTTTCCAAATTTTAATACAACCTTTAGTAGGGCTTAAAATGAGCATACAATTTTTTTTCAAAAAATTTCGAGCAATTTTGGGCCGCTAAATTAGCCAAATAAAATTTGTTTGGACTTTTAAAATTACCAAATCACTTCCAAAAATTCTCAAAAAATTTGTGGAGGAAGTCCTCATCAAGGGGCACAATTTTCATGCTCAATATTTTCCCCCTAGGAGCCTATTTTTAATATAAAAATGACCAAAACATCGTTTTGAATTTGGGTCTGCATATAGCCAGATTCGACTGATCTTGCGGCTAAGATTGTGCCAGACAGGGTTATAAGCCAGCACTTCCCCACAACGGATCAATCGCGGATCCGTTGTGGGGGGCATAAAAGATGAGGCGTGGGGGGGGATTTAGGTAATCTCCGTCGTCCATCTCATCACCGAGAATGGACGGTAGTGATTCTATCTCGTCGACAGCAAGGCGGTGGCCTTCTGCCACCACCGGCCAGCCACTACTGGACGCCGACACTGCTCCAGATCGGTTCACCGGTGGCCGGCGAACTTCTGTGCGGTGGTCCGGCGTCTGCCACAGCTGACCACCGCAGGAAATAACTAAACCGAGAGCAGGGTAGCGGTGGCTCTTCTCCCAGTACCACCACACCACCCCACCTCTATGATAACTGGTCCGGCCATGCAACCACCCCTCGCCAGCGTGTCAGGGGCAGGTATCCTCTCCAGTAGTGGCCCGACAACCTGTCGCCGCCGGAGCAAAAGCAGAGGAAAAACTCAACTCCACGGGTGCCGCCGGAGCGGCATTTTCCAACGGCGGTTCCTCAGCCGTCCACCACCAAGGATAGTCATCCCCGGTGGTTTAACCCTTCTCCAGCGCCACTACCGGCACTGGGAGAGGCTAACCTCCTACGACCACCACCCGACTTGGAGCTTGGCTCGGGTGGTGCCGACGACGCTCCAGCCACCGGTAGGCACATGCAGCACGTAAAAAAGATGAGGGAGGAGGACGGGAAGAGTTTCCACTTGGACCTGGGGAGCTTGGAAAGGTCCCGACCGAGCCGCCATTGGAGGTGGTGGTGGGGAGCTCGGGTGGTGGAAAAGTTTCCGGCGAGCTGGGCTCCGGTAGAGGGGCATTGGCTCGTTTTGGGTTTGTATGGAGGGAAGGAGGCCTGGGCAAGGCCTTTTATAGGCTTGGGGAGGGTGGCCACCCCTCCCTAGCCGATATGGGATAAATCCCCATATGTGGAGGAGCTCTCCTCCTCCCCTCCAATTGGTCTGGCCAGGTAGCACCATTAGGGTGTCACTAGGTGGCAGCAATCAAGGGGAGGAGAAAGGGGTTTGGTGGGCTTGGGCTTGAAGTGAGAAAGAAGGAGGGTGGGGGAAAGGTGGGCTTTTGCCATGGGTCCATTTCACCATGCCTTTGCTGGTTTGGGTGGCCTAAGGGGTGAGAGGGGGCAGGGCCCTAATCAATTATGGAGAGGAGGCGGGCTTCCTCCATGAGGAAAAATTTTCGAAAATGGACTTTTTTGGGGGGGGGGGGGGGGGGGTTGACCAAAGTCAACCCTAGGGTGGGTCCCCCTTGCTGGTTGTTAAATATTGGCGGCTTGACACTCTAGTCGGGCGGTTAGCAGTTCGGGCGGTCTGGCGGTTAGTCCAAGCGGTCTGGTTGTCTTGCGGGTTGGTGCAGCGGTCTGGTAGTTATCCTATGATGGCGGTCTGGTGATTAGCCACAACTACGGGCTGGTGGCAACCCGAAGTTGAGGTCTGGCGGCTTGTCGCAGCAGCGGTCTGATGGTTAGCCGCAGCTACAGTCTGGTGTCAACCTGCAGTTGCGGACAGGTGGCAACCCGCAAAAATAGGTCTGATGATTAGCCGCAACTGCGGCCTGGTGGCAACCAGCAGTTGCGGTCTGGTGTCTTGCCCAACTGGTCTTCCCTAGCGGACTAGCGGTTTCCCTTGTTGTGGGGTGGTTTGTTATTCTTTTGTATAGTGTGTGGTTTGACATTGTCAAACCGCATAAGCCGCGCGAATTGTATTTAGTCTCACATCGTTTATTGTATTCTCTCTCCTCCCCCAGTTTCTTATAAATAAGGGGGCATACCTATGTAATCTTTATCATTTTTGGAGGAATAAAGTTTGCAATTTATTTAGCTCTTTGTACATTTTTCACATGATATCAGAGCGAACTGATCCTTTGCTCCAATCAGATCGCAGTTTGTTTGTTTCACTGTGCGACCTCTTCTACCAGACTTCTTCTGGTTTGTCCAGTTTCTTCCCTTCCCTTCCTTCCCTTGCTTATCTAGCAGTGCTTGCAACTTGCTTCCTTTCGGGCTTTTCTGTTCGCCCGGCTTTCTTTGTTAACGTGCATTTTTTTGCGTCTTGTTGTGTTCGCGCGGCTTCTTTTCTCAGTTGCGAGTTTCGTTTTTGGTCGCGGCTTCTTCCTTGTCCGCTGGTGTGTTGTCACCTTGACCGGAAGGCTCTTTCGCCTCTCTTTCTTTTTCTTTGCACGACTTCTTGGTTGTTCGTGTTTTTTCTTCTCTCTTTTCTCCACAGATTGTTTTCTTCCTGCGGCTTGTTTCTTCTTGCGCGGGTTCTTTTCTCTTCTCGCGCAGGTTTCTTTGCTGCTTGTTTGCTGCGTAGTTGTCCTTTTCGATTTCTCCTCAAGCCGTGTAGGTTTGTTTTTTCTGACGGTCTTTTTTCTTGTGGTCGGTTTCTTTTTGTGAATACTTTGCTGGCTTGTTCTTGAACAACTTGTTTCTAACCTGCGATTAGAAATCCTTCTTTCCTCATGGAGATGGTTTCTCTTCTCTCCTCTACAGCTCGTGCTCTTGTGGCCTCTTCTGACAAGTGACTTATTGACTCTGGGGCCACTTATCACATGACTGATGACTCTCGTTTGTTCTCTTCTTTGACTGCCCACAACAGGCTACCTCCTGTTGTTATTGCAGATGTGACTTTGCTCCTGTTCATGGTAGTGGGACTGTGCATCTTTCCTCATCTTTGCTGCTCCAGGATATTCTCTATGTCTCAACTTTTCCATGCAATTTACTTTCTATTCATGCTCTCTGTACTCAGTTGTATTGCATAATTACTTTTACTGGCACCATTTATTTTTTCTGTGATTCTGTCTCCAACACTATGATTGCTACTGGGACTGCAAGTGGTGACCTTTTTTTCTTGATTAAGACGTTGCTTTTTTCTGCTTCTTCCTCTCTTCAACAATGACATCGTCGTCCTGGTCATCCTCCTTCTCGTAACATAATAAACATTGCATTACATACCATGACATAACATACACACTTGCAGATCCTCATCATATAAATTAGTATGAGCTCTTTTATATAATGAGTTATTATTTCAAAAACCTTAACTTAGATGTTTGCATCCAGCCAAAATTGACTGCCCTATGTTTTCAAATGGCGACCCGACAAATTAGATTTTTGAAAATAGAAATGTTTTCAGGTATTACAACGTTGACCCCCTAGATTTTGTTTTCATTGCATCAATGCATGCACTTGGACAGACCATCATCTAAGTGGTTTCGAGGCCTATTGCGCAACAGGATTATGTCTAGATTGGCAAACCTTCAAAAATGTCATAATGAAAGGATCCAAGTAGGCTTGGATGTGATGATTCACCAATTCTAATAATTGGAGCCCGGAACCGGGGCGGTCCTGTGCACTGGAAGAGGCTGTCCGTAGACGTCGAGCCAGGAAGCAGAAAGGATCAAATTGATCAGAATTCTGAGCCACCAATGTTTCCGTTGATTCCTTGCGATCTACTTGGTGCGGTAACTTGCATGAATTTTTGTAAATCATTGCGTAAATCTTTAAATTTGTTGTATAAGGTATAATGCGATTCTTGTAATCTTTCTTGTGATTTCTAAAGAGAGGCTTGTTGCTCGGCTTGGGTGGAAAGCGAGGAGTAGTGTAAACTTTGAAGTTCTTGGGAAAAAGTATTCTTGAGTATGCTTGATAGAATCACAAATTGAAGAATGTTGAGCCATGTATATGGCATGCCGACGAATCAAGATCAGACCAAGTAACAGGCAAAATGGATCACCAGAAAGATGTGTGGTAGGGGAGGATGACCTCTCATGGAGAGGTTGCTCAATGAGAGCACCAATGTAGCGAGGTGGGAGGAGAATGGCTGCCTGTGAGGGCCAGCCCAGAGGAGATAGTGACGAAGGGTTGGAGGAGAGAGACATAAATGCCAGAGAAAAAGTCTTAAATTCATGCATAATCCTTAATTTCACGATTCTACCTACATTTATACAAAGCTATTACCAATATGACCGTTCCACCTGGCTCTACGATATTACATATATTTACTAGCGCTACACCACCGGCTACATTCTATATTTATTAGTGTTACACCGCTGACTACAGTACGTTTCACCGGGCACCCTAAAATTTTTTTGATTGAAAGGTTTGAGGGAAGTTATTTGAAATAGGTTCTCCTTCTTGTTGGAGTCTGTGGCCCCAAGGAGAAAGGAGACCTTCTAGTTCCATATGGGGTTCCCCTCCTCGGCCGGAAGGGTCTCCAGAGATCATCCGGAAATAGGAGCTGGAAAGGAAGGGAGTGGCTGTAAAAGTAAAAATGCATGGGGTGGCTAACTATTATAATTGTTACATATTAAATTTAAATATTAATTATAATGTGCTATCAACACAAAGAAGGATACTATTAACATTGCTCTCTCTCTCTATATATATATATTACTTTCATGACAATAAATTTGTTGGTTTATTTAATTTGAAATTTTGATTTTTTTTTTTTATTATTCAATCTTTATCACTTACATTATTGCTATTATAAAGTAATCTCTCATACTATTAGAGATTATCTATAATCTAAAGGATCATATATGACAACAGTCATTAATTAATATTAGAGAAAATGGCTAGAGAGAGATGGAATCGAAGATTCTCATGATTTGGAGTGAAACTAATAATATCCATTTCAAGTTTGAGATCTATTTCTATATAATCAAACAAAAACAATTCACCATTAGATCAAGTGAGGACAGAAATGGAGAGAATCTTCGTCCATATCGATGACATCTATTCACTATAATTGTAAAATATTCCCCATATAAGTATTAATATTATTATTTTTCATGGCCACCTTATATTATCTATATTTCACACACACAATGACAGGCATTGGCTTTCGGCCCGGAAGGAGGAGACATTTGTCGTGGGAGCGATATTTGTCCTGCGTGCGATGTTTGTCCGGATGCGACGCTTGTCGTGGACATTTCCGAGGGGGCATTTGTCGTGAGTGCGATGTTTGTCCTGGGTGCGACATTTGTTGTGTGAACATTTGTGACATTTGTCGTAAGTGCGACATTTGTTGTGGGCGACATGTCGTGGTGCCACATTTGTCGTGGGTGCCATCGTGGGTGTGCGTTGTGGGTGCCACATTGTTCGTGGGGGCGGAGGGGGAGATTTATCGGGGGGATTTGTCATAGGGGGACATTAGGGGGACATTGGCGTAGGGGCGACATTGGTGACGGGGGCGACATTGGTTTGCGTTTTTCCAACACTACTTTAGTCATCTATAAAATAAAACCTAAAACGATACTTTTTTTAATTGGGGGGGGGGGGGGCGAACATTTGTCCTGGGTGCGGCGTTTGTCATAGTGTGCGACATTTATCGTGAGGGGAAACATTTATCGTGAGTGCGACATTTGTCGTGTGGTGCGACAGTAATATTTATCGTGGGAGTGACATGACATCTATTGTGAGTGAGACATTTGTTGTGGGTGTCACATTGTCGTGGGGGCAAAATTTGTCGTGGGGATGAAATTTCTCGTGGGGGGGGGGGGCACGACATTGGTCGTGGGAGGATGACATTTGTCGTAGGGGGCATCATTGGTCGTGAGGGGGCCGACATTGGTCGGGGGGTTTGTGTTTTTCCAACACTACTTCAGTCATATATAAAATAGAATGGAAAACGATACTTCTTTTTAATATAGTATAGATATATGTATTCACATAAATGAGAGCTAATGTTAAATTAATTCTTAATTACTGGGCCTAGAAAATCATTATTTTTTTCTTTGGACCTATAAATTTATTGTTTTTTTCACTGGACTTAAAACGATACTTCTTTTTAATGTAATATAGTTGGTAGTGGGGGCGAATTTATCGCGGGGGCGAGATATCGAGGAGACGACATACTGGGAGGACGACATTTTAGGGGGCGACATTGATTGTGAGGGGGGTGACATTATTCGGGGAGGGGGGGGGGGGGTATGTTTTTCCAACACTAAAGCTAATCATCTATAAAATAAAACCTAAAAACGATAATTCTCTTTAGATATTTTTTTCATTCGGCTTGGGATGCTAATACTATATTAAAAGAAGAAAATCACATTTCGTTGAGTTTTACATAAAAAAGAATTATCATTTTAGGTTTCTTTATAAAAACTAGATATTTTTTTCATTCAGCTTTTTAATTTTACACCTCTTTACAAAATTTTCAAATTTAAATATTTTGAAATTTTCAATTTCCAAAATTTTATAAATATTTAATATTAAAAAAATATGCTCTCGCAGAGAAAGCCGTCACGATCGCAATTAGGAATAAGAGTGAAGTCCCATGCATATTGAAGAATCGTGAGAGATCCCGAGAATAGGTCATTATTATTCATATGAATTATTTGATAATGAGCGGGGTTTTATCAACAATTATGAATGATACTTGGGTATTGAATGTTGTGGTGGGCCTCAACATCCTTTGTAGTATTTATCCATAAAATCTTACATAGATGTACTCATGACAAAGAGGAGCCAACAAATGAGTCAAAATTACTTCACACACACAACTTCTATAGACTCTATTTGGTCTTTGTTTGAGAGAGTGGTCGGAGACTGACCGTGATTGTGAATGCAACGGCGAAAATCTAGGTAGGGTGTGGGTAGTTGCAACCCGAAATGCCATTTTCATGACCGGGCTTTAATGGTCGCCAATGTTTCAGCCCAAAAAATGATGACTTGAGGCCAAAATGTTGATCCAAATTTCCAAACAGATATAAGTAACAACTTTATTTACTAGCATAACTTCAGACCACCAATGCTCATGTGAGAGGACAACTCATGTGAGGACCAGTGAGGTATTGCCTGCTTTGAGTTCACCCTAGGACCCTCATGATTTTATCAATATAAAGAGCATCCCACATTGAAAGGGCTCACCTAGTTATATGTGATACAAAGATCATTTCTCTAGTTTCCAGTGTGAGATTAATTTACACTCTACTCATCAATCAAAGACTCAGCGCTCCTCACAATACACGTTGAAAACCAGCCAAAACAGAACTGAATTGCTCGAGTTCAGGTAGATTCAAAAACAGAACCGTGGGGGGTTCATTGTCAGTTTTAGGTGCCACTGAATCAAATAGAACCGTATACGCTGCAAACATAGAACTTTGCACAATACCTATGTGTTGCTCAAAAAATGTCCAAAATACAATACAAGGATAAAATTACAAATGCAAGATTTAACAGGATATAATATAGCTATTCCCATATGCTATAGTCTCAATAAGATTACAGAATAAGTGCCCACAGCAAATGGCTCTCCCAAATCTTGTTGCTCAAAAAACACATGAAAATTTGATAATATATCATAGGCATGTATCATCATCTGAATTTATCAAAAAGTATCAATTCAGTTATTAGATAAAACATCTCCTAATATTCAGGCTAAACCGTTTTCCATCATAATTCATCCAACCCAAAGATAACTATAATGTCCTGAAGTTCTTTGTTATGTTGTAAAGTTTTTTTAACCATTTGCACAGTTCCATAATGTTCCCTGCCAACGATCCGAGATTAACATAGTCGACATTGAATCCAAAAGATCTACTGCTAGATAAAATACCTTTGGCAGCTAATCCTCGTGATAATACGGTAGTAGCATTTAAAGGTGCAAATGCTGTGGCAGGAGTGAGGTCAGTCAAATCAGAGTAGGACCAGTCAAAACAAAACTCCTTTCACAACTGAAAGACCGACAAAACACGAATACAGATGAATTCAAATCAAATTATGAGACAATTATTCTCGTGGAATAAATTTGATGCTCTTCTTACATGATTTCATCTAGATATTAGTCAATAGTTTGCATAAATAAATTCAATCTAATTCACAAAATAACATTTGCAATACAAAATCTACATTTCAAAATGTTTATATTTTAACAACAGGCCCTAAACATTGACACTGGAGTTAGTACAGGTATAATCAAATAAAAAAATTCATCAGCAGAAATCCTCCACAATAGATCTGTCTACTTCAAAAGAACAGGGATTGAATCGTCACAACCATTTGTTTCGTCAACGGGCTTGTGCTTGAACGGCTCTTCGGGCAACATCATGAAAGAGTAATTTACCGCAAAACTTGGTTAACGCGCGACACGAAAGATCTTTGCTTGAAGAACAATCTACCTACAATCACTAAAACGTTTGAGTTAGACTACTTTTTCATTATTTTCCTCCCTGATTTCTTCCAACTCTTTTTGTCCAGCACGAATGAGACCTTTAACAGTATCAAAGGTTGTTAGCCTAATGCTGCAAGAACAAGAAAGAAGAAGAAAAAAAAGTAAATCTTCAATACTTGAAAAGTAGAATGACACTAAACGCTGCCAAATTATGTATAGCTAAGAAGAATGTGAAAGATATTGTAATTGTACTATCAATATTCGAGATTATTGCACATAAAATTACGAAAAATCACACAATGAGGGTAAGAATAAGAAGCTATATAAGATATATCCTGAACTTACTAAAATTTTAAGTTGGAGACAAATGTTACATGATCTTTTCAATTCGCATTCAGAAACACGACAAAGGAACCTCAAAATTGAGAACCGGGGAAGAATATCATGACAACTTGACATAAAAGTAACCCTGATGAACCTAGGTCTGATATTTAACTTTTATTAGGAAAACAATCATACTGTTAAAGAAAATTATTAACTACAAACCCTTGAAAAAAAGTGATTGTTTTAAAATTAAAATAAAAATCTGATCGCCTTCTGAAAAAAATGATTGCATTTGAGAAATACAATCGTCATATTTCTCAAATACTCAAATACAATCATATTTTTTTAAAAAAAGTATCTGTTTTTAAAGGGCTTTTCTAGAAGGTCGATTTTATGAGGACTTGTATTCTATAATTTGATCGAAAATATGGCAGTTTTCCTCATAAAAACTAAACATCAGACTTATTCTTTAGAATTGGCACTTTGCACCCCCAAATATTATGTCTTTGACACATTTCACCCCGAATCTTCAAAATTTGGCACAATGCACCCTCCAAATACCTTTAAGTTTACATTTTGTAGCCTAAGTTGTTTTTTGAAGGGTATTTTTCACATTACATGCTCCAAATACCTTCATATCCTATCATCTTAATACAACTTTTTTGACTTTATCTAATGTTTTGATCATGTAAATTAAACAAATTTTAGTAGATTTCAAAATTTGGCGGTGCAAAATACCCCTCAAAATTCAGCATAGGGTGCAAACTGCAAATTTAAAGGTATTTGGAGGGTGCAATAAGCCAAATTTAAATATTTGAGGTGCAATGTGCCAAAAACAAGATATTTGAGGGTGCATAGTGCCAATTACACATTATAGTATCCGACCAAATAATTTCTCAAATGAAAGAGAGGATGCAAGCTAGTAGGACATGAGTGAACCATCAAAGTGAATCATAGATGCAGCAGCTTCGTAGTGTGCTATAGACCTAGAATGGAAGTCTGGTTCTGATGACAAATCTGTGAACGACAGAGCAAAAGTCTCAAGTTTCTATGGGTAGAGCAGGAAAAAGACGACAAAAGGTTAGTGCAAACATGGTAGCTCCGGTGCCACAGAACAAAAGAGTAACTGCAAATTGTATATGTAAATATGCCACAGTAGCTAACAATCTGTGTTGGTTGAGGACTACAAGGACATATAAGAAATGCTTTGCATAGTAGATTTGAGATTCAAAGGAATATATTCTATTAATTTATAACTCCGTTTGGCACGGCAGTGGCCGTCATGAATGTGGTGGTTATGAACCGTCGTTCGTGAACTCCGGACCTCACCTAAGAAACTTCATCCACTTTTTATGTTCAAAATTAGTTTTCTTTTCTTGGTGGTAATCGTAATCGTTGTCATGCCAAACATACATTTTATGACGGTAGTGTTTTTGTCCAAACTCACCGGAGAAAAAACGTCGTGCCAAACGGGGCCTAAGTGTGTTTTTATTGATAATAATATATCAAGAAATTGAACATAAACTTGAGACTGAATATCCAAGAGACTGAACCTGCTGTTTGGCAGGCTTTTGAGCGCATTAGGCAAAAAGCCTCTATATAATCCAATGAAACCGTCATGTTCCAAAATACCTGCATTGGCATGGAAATTTCATGTAATCCATGTTAATAGGATTAACCTTAAACATACAATCTATACTTTAATTATGCTATAATGATACTTCATCATCTTCAAATAAAAACAAGAATAATTTTTTGGTGTCAATTGTTTGTAGAACACACTAAGTTGTTCTTTTTTTCTCAAAGATGGTTTAAAAATAAACTTCAAAAACCCCTTGGGCTCATAAGTGAAAATTCTTTGTAGTGCTAATTGGTTCAAGCTGCGTAGAAGATGAAGGGTTGCCACAAACTAAACAATAAATTTTAACTCTAAATCTTAAATACTAAACTTTAGATTGGCCATAGACTTGTACAAGACTTGCCACAAATTTTGCAGACTTGCCGCTTACTTGCTATAGACTTTGCATTCTTACCACAAACTCTGTAAATATGCCATAAATTCAGTAGCCTTGCCGCAGATTTGTCGTACATTGCCATAGTAAACATACTTGCCACCTCAAGCTAATGTAGCGTGAAGTCAATAGCTAAAGCACGAGTGGAGAAGGCTAGCTGGTCAAATCCCTTCTTCCCCCAGTAGATTGGATAACTCTTCGGACTTCAAAGCCCCTAAAAAATTTAAAATCAGCCCGCAGACTTGTATTTTTGTCTTTTTATACCACATCCATGCCTATACACACTCTTAAACATTATTAGTCCTCTGAGGTAAAAGATGCACCACAAAAAGAATTTACTGAAGTATTTGAATTTAAATATTAAGACGAATTACCAACATCTCGAAGAATCAATTTGGATTCATGCCAGGGAGGTCGACCATGAAAGCTATACATCTCTTGAGGAGACTCATTGACAACTACTGAGAAAGAAAAAAGGATTTGCATATGTTGTTTATTGATCTTGAGAAGGCTTATGATAGAGTTCCAAGAGAGATCTGATGGACAGTCTTAGAAAAGAAAGGTGAAAATACCTTGATGTTTCTTGTTTGCAGATTCAGTGACAAGGGTGAGGACATCTAGAGGATTAACACAGGAATTCCTTATCACTGTTGGCTTACATCAAGGTTTAGCTTTAAGCCCTTATCTCTTTACCCTTATCTTAGATGAGCTCACCAGACATATTCAACAAGAAATACCTTGCAGGTGATATCATTTTGGTTGATGAGACGCGTGAGGGTGTAAACGCAAAACTTGAATCTTGCCGAGATACTTTAGAAAAGAAGGGTTCTAGGTTAAGCAGTGCAAATACGGAGTATATGAAGCTTAAATTTAGCAGTACAAGAAGGAAGATGACTTCGTTATTAAGTTGGGTGATCAAGATATTTACCGTAGTGAGTGTTTTAAATATCTTGGATCGATAGTTCAAAAAGACGGAGGTATTGATAAAGATGTGACACATAGAATCCAAGCGGATTGGTTGAAGTGGAGAGGCGCGTCAAGGATCTTATGTGGTCGTAAAGTACCACTAAAACTTAAGGACAAGTTTTACCGCACTGCAATTAGACCCACGATGCTCTATGGTTCTGGGTGTTGGGCAGTGAATTGTGTACATGAGCAAAAAATGGGAGTTGCAGAGATGAGAATGCTTAGGTGGATGTGTGAACACACGAGATTGGGTAAAATTAGGAATGAAAGTACCAGGGATAAGACAGGAGTAGCACCAATTGCAGAGAATATGCGAGAAGCTCGTTTAAGATGGTTCAAACATGTACAAAGGAGACCATTAGAGGCACCTGTTAGGCGTTGTGAGAGTCTAGTCACTAGGCATGTTAAACGAGGGAGGGGTAGACCAGTAAAGACTTGGAATGAAACTGTAAGGAAAGACATGATGTATTTAGGCATTAGTGAGATTATGACAAAAGATAGGGCACAATGATGACAAAGGATTCATATAGCCGACCCCACTATAGTGGGATAAAGGCTTGAGTGTTGTTGTTATTTGAATTTAAATATTAATTTTTGGAATTATAAATTAAACAAAGATATCACATTGAATGATTATTAGCTCCATTCAATAGTCAATTATCCCTTTTGATAATTAGAATATAATGCTCAAGATAGGATTAGATATAGTTTGGATAGAATTATATTTAAACTAGAACCATAGGTCCATAGGTGGAGTTCCATCATGAACAAGATCATGTCTTCATACGATTAGTTAACCATTTGACTCTTCCAACTCAACGCAAGATGACCCGGTAATCCGCTACTTCTTCTGCATCTTAGTCCGCATATTCCCATAAATATCTTGTGCAATTGCCCTGACACATCCTTAAGCTACGAAGCACGGGTACTCCAAAAAATGTCCCGTACCCGTACACGGTACGTTTGCGGGTACTGGTACGGCCCGGTACGGCAAAAAAAGTACCCGTTACGTTTATTGTTTTTTGGTACGGGCCGGTACTGCCGGGTACTTCCCGATATTATTAATAGCGCGGATCCTTATTCACGTTAGGGCTAACTTCTTCGACAAACTCACGACAGATCTCCCGCGAGCGACCTCGACGATGGCAGATCTCCTGCGAGCGTCCCCGACGGTGACATCCCTTCTGCGAGCGACCTCGATGGCGGCAGATCTCCTGCGAGCGACCTCGACGGCGACATCCTCCTGCGAACCCTATCGAGAAACCCACGACTCCAGGTCTCCACTATTTCAACGCCATCGACTCCTGCGAGCCCTGTCGACCTCAACGGAACTCCAGGGCTCCGTCGTTCTCTACATCAGAAGCTCGGTTGGCGCTACACCGACTGTTCCAGCTGCGCGACTGCAAGGGTGCAAGCTCGGTCGGCGCTACACCGCCCTTCATTGCCTTCTCACCCCTAATCTATGAGGTCTGGTTTACCCCCAATTTTAATTTCAAGGTTCTTCTCTGATTATACATGCTTCTTATTACCTCATATCTCTCATAAGTAGTCTCTTTGGAAATATCCATTAAAATTGTAAATAATGGTATACAAACCTAGAAATCATTCCCATTTGGTGTATGATATCACTTTAGTTAATTAGGTACTCCAAATTTTCACTGATATCACTTTGATTTTAGCATACATTGATTTTTTCAAGCAATTGTATATTTTTAGGATTTCTAACATCCAAAAAAACGGTCGGCGTGGGCGACAATCACCCACGACAAATGTCCTTAAATAAAATAAGCAGTCCATAATAACAATCTCATAGTTATTTTTGGGAGTTAATTAGCAATCTATTGGAGTTTGCATTCGGCGTGAGTTAGTAGATTTAAGGACATTTGATTTAAGGACATTTAATTTAATAATCTTAAGTAGTCTCTTTGGAGTTTGCATTCGGCATGAGTAATTTTTATGAGTTTGCTTTGCACCATTGTTTTCTATGTTGGTTAATGGTTATCATTTATCAAATGCTCTTTGTACATCCTTTTGTATCAATTTTCTTTTTATACATGACTTGCGTTAAGTATTTGTTACAAGATTGCATTTGATTAGCATGTCTCATTGCAATCTAGATTCTTGCTCTTTGTTTGCACTTATAATGATGTACAATATTTATGCTATGAAATATTTTTTAAAAATATTTTCCTATAATATTTTTATCACTCATTCAGGTTTTTTTTAATTCAAAATGAGTTCTTCTACATCAAGTTCAATGGGTTCAACTAATCTTGAAGAAGATGACTTGTTTCCGCTTTGGAAGCACGTTACATTGACTCTAAAAAAGGGGGGAAGAGAAGGAAATGCAAAATGGAAATGCAATTATTGCAACATGGATTTTCAAGGGTCATACGTAAGAGTCAAAGCTCATTTGTTGCTAATAAAGAATGAGGGTATAAGGGTTTGTTCTGTTGTTAGTAGCAAATTTTATATTTTTTCGGAGTTACGAAAAGCTCACCAACAAGCTGAAAATCGAAAGAAACTGTCAAAGACCAAAATGGTTCCTCTACCACCTTCCCCCTGTAACACTTCAACTAGATCAATTATTGATAGCACAGGTGATTTTAGATTACAAGGATATGAACTAAGGAAGAGAAGGGCATTGGGCAACAGTCCCTTAGAGAAAGCGATGAATATTGGTGCTCGTGAAACTTTAAACTCTATGATTGCTCGCATGTTTTATTCTGCTGGGTTGCCTTTTCATTTAGCACGAAATCCTTACTTTGTGGATGCTTTTAGATATGCAGCTGAGAATAATATAGCTGGGTATGTCCCTCCTGGCTATAATTTACTACGAACAACACTTCTCCAAAAAGAAAAGACAAATATCGAAAGATTGCTAGATCCTATTAAAAAATCATGGAATGAAAAAGGTCTTAGTATTTGTGCTGATGGATGGAGTGATGCACAAATAAGACCTCTTATTAATTTGATGAGAGCATCAGATGGTGGAGCACTTTTCATAAGAGCTGTTAATTGTGAGGGAGAATATAAAGATAAAACTTTTATTGCTAAGTTGCTTGGAGAAGTTATTCATGAAGTTGGACATGAAAAAGTTGTTCAAGTTATCACCGACAATGCTGCTACTTGTGTTGCTGCTGGATCTATTATATAAGGCATTTTCCCAAAAATATTTTGGACTCCATGTGTTGTGCATACACTAAATCTTGCACTCAAGAATATTTGTGCTCCAAAAGAAACAGGAATAGCTAATTTTGCTTATGATGAATGCATTTGGATTAAACTTGTGATTGATGATGTCATGTTTGTTAAAAATTTCATCATGAATCATTCAATGAGACTAACTATTTTCAATGAATTTGTACCATTAAAGTTACTTTCAGTTGCTGACACGCGTTTTGCTTCCTCGGTTGTTATGATGAAAAGATTTAAACTTATTTCTCGTGGCCTTCAAGCAATAGTCATAAGTGAAAGGTGGTCTTCCTACAGAGAAGATGATGTTGGGAAAGCGGCAACAGTGAAGGAAAAATTGTTTAGTGATATTTGGTGGGACAAAATAGATTACATACTCTCATTCACATTGCCCATTTATGATATGTTGAGATTTTGTGACACCGACAAGCCATGTCTTCATTTGGTTTATGAAATGTGAGATACAATGATTGAAAAGGTAAAGACAGTTATTTATAGGCATGAAGGCAAGTTGAAAAATGAGGAGTCTATTTTCTATGATATGATACATCAGATTTTAGTTGAGAGGTGGACAAAAAACACCACACCCCTTCATTGTCTTGCACATGCATTGAATCCAAGGTACTATTTTTTGTTTTTAAGATATTTTGTTTTCTTAAATTATATTGCTTATCAATAATATATTACTTTTTTCCTATTAATCTATTATATAGGTACTATAGTGAGGAATGACATGTAGCAAATCATATTCCTCCTCACATGGATGAAGAAATTTCTGCTATGCGAATAAAGTGCTTTAAGAAGTATTTTCCAAATCAAGATGAAAGGAGACTAGTTAATACTGAGTATGCTAAATTTTCTGGCTGTCTAGAACATTTTGGGGATGCAGATTCATTGATTGATAGAGGTGCAATGGAGCCAATAGTTTGGTGGTAAGCTCATGGTACTTCAACACCTATGCTACAATCATTAGCCCTAAAACTGCTTAGTCAACCGTGTTCATCTTCATGTTGTGAAAGGAATTGGAGTACTTACTCTTTCATTCATTCCATGAGGAGAAATAAGATGACACCACAACAATGTGAAGATTTGGTCTTTGTGCATTCTAATATTCGTCTTCTTTCAAGGATGACACCACTTTATACTAAAGGAGACACCAAACTATGGGACATTAGTGGAGATGCATTTGATTCTATGGAGGGTGCTGGTATTCTTGAAGTTGCTAACCTATCGCTTGATGAGTCAGAGATGGAAGCAATATTATTTAACGATGAAGAAAACGATGACCTTGAAAATCAAGAACTTTAGTCATTATAAGATTTTTATTTGTTTTGTTGAACTATGTATGCCCTATATGACTATATCATCATTGGATTTCTTTTGTGTTTGGTGAACTATAATCCTATATCTTCTTTTAGATTGATTTCTTTTACTGTGTTTTCCTTTTCCTATAGGATATTTTTAGTATGATTCTCACTTTCATCATTTCTTAGAATAGTCTAATTTCTTTATTTATGTGTACAATCTTAACATCTTGTGCATGTATGGTGATAACTGATAACATTTCATTGAATATATTCTTGCTGCAAATTAACTTATTATATGTGTTTTTTAATTTTTTTCACATACCCAAACGTACCCGTACCGTGCTATTTTATAATTTTGTCGTACCACGTACCGGTACCCGTACCGTACCCGTACCATGTACCGGTACCCATACCGTACCCGTGCTTCATAGTCCTCAAGTTTCAATTATGTGCAGCATCCAGAAACCAAACCCACTTTTAGCTCAAGACACAAGCACACCTACTGTCACCAGATACCCCTCTCAATATCTCACATGTCAACATCTCACATGTTCAACCTGCAAGCTACAAATGTTCAGCCTGCAAGCTACAACACCATCCACCTCAACAATCCACAACATTGCAAGGTTCAGATGAATTATCTATTCATGACCTTCATTGTACTAGCAAACTATAGTAGTGCAATCGTTTTGCAAAGTATAATGGAATGTAATGTAACTACCAAAAGCCCTAATGTAAATGCAGATGTGATTGAGATAGTGATGCAACAGGAGTCTACAGGTGGGGGACAATCGATGCCCTAACTCAAAGTGCAATGCAAGTGAATACATGACACATGTGAATGAAGTTACGAACAATTATAAAATAATATGAAAGTATGCACACGATCCAATATAATGCGACTATAATGCAAGTTGTTAGAAAAGCTTTAGTAAGGGCCCATCTAAGGTTTCATTTTTCTCTCTTTTTTCTCTCTTTGTATTTGTCCCGCATCTTGGATTGGGATTTTCTCTTCTTCCTCTCTTCCTATATAAGTGTATTCATACTTGTAATTCATTATTCAAAAAGTATATACAAGATTTGAGACCATTATTTACATGGTATCAGAGGGACCGGTCTCCTCCTTGACTGTTCGGTTTTCTGTTCGCGGCTACTCGTGGTCTCATCTTTATAACCGCCCGAGCTCGGTTAGCCGGCCAGTCTGTTTGCAGACCGCCTGGTCTCCCGGCTGACCGCGCGCCCTGTCCCTTCTCTTGCTTAGCCGCAGTATCGAGCGGCCCGTCTTTCTCTAGCCGCTGCCCCCTTATCTCTACTTCTGTTGTGACCTCCTTGCCTCCTCCTCCTCCTCCTCCACCCTCTCTTTTATAAACTTTTCTTAAACATGGGGTCCACCTTCTCTTGCTTCTTTCTCTGCCCGTCCGGATCTAGCTACTCAACGGGCCCAGAAAGAGGCTGTCACCATCACGATGATGATGTCCCGTGTTCCGGCCCACCTGCATAGTGTTCGGGCTCAGATCCTTTCTTCCACGACGACTCCTTCACTGTCTGATGTTTGCTCCGTGCTGCTTACGAATCTGGAATACTACAAACACTTGGTTGGGAAACTGATCTATCTTTCGGTTACTCGACCAGACATCTCTTTTGTCGTGGGAGTCGTGAGTCGATTTATGCATGTTCCTCGGACATCTCATCTCCAAGCTGTCGAGCGCATTCTTCGGTATCTCAAGAACGCTCCAGGACAAGGGCTTGTGTACAAGTCATCCACATCTTTATCTCTTGTTGCATACTCGGACGCTGACTATGCAGGATCCATTGATGATACGCGTTCTACATCTGGTTTCTGTACTTACTTCGGTGGACATCTCATAACCTGGCGTAGCAAGAAACAGACTGTGGTTGCTCGCGCTTCTGCTGAAGCCGAGTACCGGGCCATGGCTGTTGTTGTTTCCGAGTTAACTTGGCTTGAGAGCCTTCTGGGAGACTTGTGTGTTCGTCTCTCATCACTGGCGACCCTATTTTGTGATAGTCAAGCAACAATACATATTACCAAGAACCCGGTCTTTCACGAACGCACAAGGCATATTGAAATTGACTGTCACTTTATTCGGGAAAAAGTACAGTCAAAGAAGATAGATTTGGAGCATGTCTCTGCTACAAACCAAGCTGCTGACATCCTCACTAAAGCTCTCTCACGGCCGCTATACTACCAAATTTTTATCGAAGCTTGGTGCCTACGACTTGTACGCTCCAGCTTGTGGGGGAGTGTTAGAAAAGACTTAGGAAGGGCCCATCTAAGGGCTCATTTTTCTCTCTTTTCTCTCTCTTTGTATTTGTCCCACATCTTGGATTGTGATTTTCTCTTCTTCCTCTCTTTCTATATAAGTGTATTCATACTTGTAATTCATTATTCAATAAGTATATACAAGGTTTGAGGTCATTCTTTACACAAGTGCAAATGAATTAATCTGAATGCAATTTCTCAATAAATAATTATGTAAAATAGAGCCCAGTTTGAGCACGGTCATTCACGTGATAATTGAGTCGGAAAAGCAAATATTAGTTCACAAGTAATTGAGTTGCAACACAAGTTTAAGCGTGGATCGAATCGATCCTGCAAATGCCGTGATTTCACAATAATAAAAGCATATGATTTTTCATCCAACAAAGCAAAGTTCTAATACATAGTTATAGAAAACAAACAAGTCCAAACTAATGACGACGGAGTGGAAAGGTGGGAATCCAACGACACATGACCTCTTCAGGAACGCAAGTGGCTGGGCAGCACTTTGGAGTGCTCGGGCGAGCTGGAATGAGGAGGATGATGGGGGGTTTGGGAGTTAGCAGTGAACTGGTAGGAGGCTGGGCAACAGTTTGTGAGGCTCGGAAATGGCTAAACACTGGGCCTGAAGATGGCTGAATGCTGGACAGCGGTAGGGAAGGACTCGGGGAGGGTAAACACTGGATTTGGTCGAGTAGGGATGAAAAGAAGGGCTGGGAGAGGGTTTGGGGCGCAACGGGCTAAGGCTGGAGGGTGTGGAAAGCGGGTTTTGATGGGGCTTTGGGGCGGAACGGCAACATGAAGGGGGTAGGGTAGGTGGCTTTAGTTCAGAGAAGGGAAAAATCCAGGCGGAGGTTTGGACAGGGAAAAGTAGGGGGAAGGCTGCGTCGACGAGAACGATCGAGACGTAGGAGGGAAAACAACAGGGAAAACGGCCTGAGGAAGGGAGCGGGTTGGTGGGTGGGGAGGGAGGAGGGCTCACAGCTGGTGTCGCACCAAGAGGGAGAGGGCTCGGAGTCCACCGAGTGTGACCGACGGGTTCCAAGCAGGAAGCAACCAACGATGCCTAAATCGGCCCCTTGCATGCGTATAAATAGGATAATAAACCATAAATAACTTAGGGCACTCGAATCGGATGACTCAAATTATCCGGGTCGATCGGGTGTCAAATACAACTCAAAATACATAAAATAATATATCAAAAAGAGTCGGAACGATCGTTCGGACACATCCGTGGACTCAAATTACCCGAACAAGAGACGGATCACGACGATCTACATCAGACATTCTAATTAAAATAACAAGTACAACAACACTCAAGACTTTATCCCACTATAGTGGGGTCAGCTATATGGATCCTTTGTCGCCATTATGCCCTATCTTGTGTCATAATCTCACTAATGGCTAAGTCCATCATGTCTTTCCTTAAAAGTTTCATTCCAGGTCTTTATTGGTATACTCTCTCTCTCGTTTAACATGCCTAGGGACTAAACTCTCACAACGTCTAACAGGTGCCTCTAATTGTCTCCTTCGTACGTGTCCAAACCATCTTAGTCGAGCTTCTCGCATCTTCTCTGCAATTGGTGCTACGCCTGTTTTATCCCTTGTAGAAAGAGCTCGAAAACTTGTATGTATTTCTTATATGTGTAAATACAAGGAGAGAATACAAATATATAGGAGAGAAGAGGAGAGAGGAAACCCTATACAAGATGTGAGAATAATTAAGAGAAGAGGGAAAAGAATAAAACAAGGATCAATAATGGGCCCTTTACATGGGCTTTTCTAACACTACCCCTCAAGCTGGAGTGTACAAATCGTATGCGCCAAGCTTGGACAAGCACCGATAGAAGAGGTACTGAAAAGAGCCTTTATGAGGGCATCCGCAACTTATTCTGTCCCTGGAACATGCTTCAGGTTGAGTTTCTTCATTTGAACATTTTCCCGGATGAAGTGACAATCGACTTCAATATGTTTTGTTATTTCGTGGAATACCGGGTTCTTGGCTATATGTATTGCAGCCTGACTGTCACAGAGGAGGAGAGCTGGGGAAGGGAGCTTTACACCAAGATCGGTAAGAAGCCCTTCAAGCCAAGTTAGTTCAGAAACCACCGACGTCATTACACAGTATTCGGCCTCAGCTGATGATCGAGCAACGACCGCTTGTTTCTTCCTTCTCCAAGTAATCAAATGTGCTCCAAGATATGTGCAAAAGTCACTGATTGACCGTCGATCATCAAGGGAACCAGCATAATCGACATCAAAATAAGCCACCAAAGTTGGAGCAGAAGATGAGGTTTTGTAAACCAGACCTTGACCAGGAGCCGTTTTGAGGTATCTGAGAATGCGTTCAACGGCCTGAAGATGAGATCTTCGAGGGATATGCATGCACCGACTGACAATACCAACAGCGAAAGAAATATCTGGTCTGGTTACCGTGAGGTAGATCAATTTTCCAACGAGACGACGATAGTATTCTGGATTCTGGAGTAGAAGATCTAAGTCAGATGCCTGAGCGCACAACTTGTGATTTGCATCTATCGGGGTGTCAATCGGCTTACAACTTGAATAACCAGCATCCCGAAGGAGGTCGAGGCAATACTTCCGCTGAGAGAGGACGAGACCGTCTGGTCGTCTGGCAACCTCAAGACCCAAGAAGTACCGAAGGGGCCTCATATCTTTTGTTTGAAAGACAGTGCCCAGGTGTAGTTTGACCACCTGTATTCCTTTTGAGTCGTCTCCTGTAATTATGATATTGTCAACATAAACCAACAGAAGAACCATTCCCGTTGTTTGGTGTCGTGTGAATAGCGAGAAGTCTGTCGAACTGCGAGTAAACCCAACCTCTCGAAGGGGCTTACTGAATTTGTCAAACCACGCATGTGGGGATTGTTTAAAACCATACAGAGCCTTCGTAAGACGACAGACCTGAGACTCCCCCGTGGTCCCAAACCCGGGAGGTTGCTGCATATACACCGTTTCTTGGAGATCGTCATTCAGAAATGCATTCTTAATATCGAGTTGGAGTAAGGGCCACCGGCGATGGACCGCCACGGAGATGAGAACTCGAACGGTGTTGAGTTTAGCAACCGGAGAAAAGGTTTCTTTATAGTCGAGTCTCTGTTGTTGGGTGAAGCCACGGGCCACCAGACGAGCTTTCAGGCGGTCAATCGTTCTGTCAGCAGCATGTTTGATAACATAGACCCATTTACACCCAACATGCGTCTGACCCGGAGGAAGGGGTACAAGAGTCCATGTCTGGTTGGCCCAGAGAGCAGCCATTTCCTTTTCCATAGCAACACGCCAACAAGGATGTCGTAGCGCCTCCTGCACAGAGTTAGGAATCGAAATCGAGGAAAGAGAAGTAGCAAATGTGTGGAGGTGAGGGGAGAGGCGATGCAAGGAGACACGGTTTGCCAGAGGATGAGCAGTGGAGGCAGGTACCTGATCAGCAGGGCGCGTAGTAGCCGAGGTCGAGGCCGACTGCAGAGGGGCAACAGAGTCAGACGGGCGGCGAGAGTAGACACGGATAACAGGTGGCCTGGAGGGGGCAGGAGTCGAAGCAGATGGTACCAGTGGCAGAGGTGTAGTAACGGGGATAACTGGTCTCGGGATAAGTGGTGGTAGAGGTTGCGGCGGGAAAGGAGTGGGTAAAGGAGCAAAGAAGAACGGTTGATCTTCCCAGAAGGTAACATCGGCAGAAACGGAGACCTTGCGAGTAGCGGGAGACTAACATACATAGCCTTTCTGCGTACGGGAATAACCGACGAAGACATGTTTAGCCGCCCGGGGGTCCAACTTGTCCAAGGACGGACCCAGGCGGTGGACGTAGCAGGTGGAGCCAAAAACCGAGGCAGGAGAGGGAAAGCAGGAGTAGAGGGAAATAGTAGGCTAAACAGAGTAGCATATTGGAGGGCGGATGAAGGGAGACGGTTGATCAAGAAGCACGCAGTAGATACCGCAAAGTTCCAGTAACTTTCGGGAACATTCATTTGAAGCATGAGAGAGCGGGCAACATCAAGCAAGTGTTGGTTCTTTCGTTCAGCAACGCCGTTTTGCTGGGGTGTGTAAGCAGGGGCGGACCTACATGGCGTCACACCCGGGCACGTGCCCGGGTCAAAATTTTCGTGGATTCGAATAAGTATGGCACTGTATCTCCTTTTTGCGGCTTCGTTATAGGCATGCCCTAATTCGCGCTTTGGATCTCCTCCTCCCTGAAGGAGAGGGCGGTACTTCATCAAACGACAACATCCCTCATCCTGAAGGACCTGAAGGTTGAACGGATCTTCATCACTGGTACAGGTCTTTGATTACCTGGAGAAAACAGAGGCAGCCGGCTATGGACCTTATTCTCCATTGAGCTAGCTGTCAGGATCTACTTTCCTCTCGATTTGACTCCGAGAGAAGACATATTTGCTGGTGCAATCATCGGTTTCTCTATTTGGTTCTCTGTACAGGAGCATATTGCAGATCACTGGAAAAATCTCATCTTCTCCCCATCTTCTTTTTCCCACGCTGCTGTGAGGAGGAAGAACACCCAAATTTTGGTTGGCTGGTAGATCTGTGTAAGGAGATAGAGGCACTTCATGGATCCTTCAACATGATCCACTTAAATCAACTAAATTTGATCTCCATTCCCCTAAGCAGTTGATCTAATTTTCAGGTATACTATTCGCATTAATTTTATTAGGTAAGATGTGGATGGTCTGTTTTTATGCAGAGGAAGTTTTGTTTTCATGGGAGATTTCTTATCTTAATTTCACAAACATTTTTTTTGTATTTCTAATTTCAAGAATTATTTAAGATTGTTTTCCCAATTCGTGAATGATGAAATCTGTTTATATATCCTAATTTCAAGTGTTCTATAAGATTGTTTTCCTTTTTGTGTGATTTATTTCCGATTTCAATGATTCCAGATTGTTTGCTTAGGTTAGGGTTTGTCGATTTTTGGGATTAGTTGATTTTAGGCATAAACACAAACTGCACTAAAGTTAGTAGCAAAAAGTTTAATTGTCTCGACTAATTAATATGATTTTATGCTAGTATGATCGATTGGAGAAGTGACTGTTATGCAAAGAAATAAGATAAACCGGTAGAGAACAACAACAAATCCTTAAATGATTTTGTCTAAGATTTTCTGTTCGGCGCGCCACCTTTGCCTAAAAAGCCAGTCCCCCAAAACTTATCTCCCTGCATCGGTTTTTCCTGGTTTTCATTGATTGTAAGCTTTTATCTCTCTCCCCCCTCGTTTTCTCCCCGCGTGATCTAGCTTATTCGCATGTCCAACTGTTTCGAACATCACCTCCCGGAAGATGTTTCTTACGTGACGAAAATCTTTGGATCGGATCACAACTTAAGCATATTTAGATTCAAGGCCGAGGTTTATTCCAAATGACGCCCTTCCCGGAGCCAAAAAGAGACCACTCTCCTTACAAGGTTTGGTAGAATCACATCATTTAAACTTATATTGAGGATCTATGATTAAACGCCTGTAGCAGCAAGGTGTGTCCCGTGTATTGGAGCGGAAAATTCGAAGCTAGTGTCACGTCCAGCTCACTTGTGTAAGCCACAGGATCGCTTTGATGAAGAATCCCGAAATTTCAGACGCAGCAGAAGCCGCAGATAGTCTGTGGTCTAGTGATATTCGCGCTTATTTGTTGTTAACATTATCAGTGCGTAATAGGTTTTGAGTGGTGGATGCGGAATCGTGGCTAGTATTCGCGAGCATTATCAGTGCGTAATGTTTTGAGGGTGGTGCGGAATTGCGTACGGGTTTCAAGGACAAAAGCCCGAAAAACACGGGGAAGCTTTGTACGATCACGGAGTAAGTAAAGCCACGTTGTGCGAGAGTAGACATCAATAAACGTGATAAAATAGCAATAACCAGAAATACTAGTAACTTTATAAGCTCCCCAAATGTCTGAATGCACTAAATCAAAGGGAGCAGTGCTCCAGGTACAATGTGCAGGAAAAGAAGAACGCGGCTGCTTGCCGAGGATACAAGACTCACACTGAAAATGATGAAGGGATACATCAGGAAGAGCCCGCTGGAGCACCGGGAGAGGAGCGTGACCAAGACGTCGATGCCACTCACTGGAGGAGACAGAAGAGAGGACAGTGGGATAGTCATCGAGAAGGTAGAGCCCGCTCTGCAGTGTGCCTTTACCAATGGTATTCCGCGTCCGCTGATCCTGTATGAGAAAAGAAGAGGGGGTGAATAGGACAGAGCAATTTAGATCATTAGTAAGACGACCAACGGAAAGTAAATTGAATGGAGAGCTCGGAACATGAAGAGCCGAGCGAAGGGGGATCGATGGGTTGAGTAAAAGGTTAGCCGAGCCGGAGACTGGAACCGTCTCCCCATCTGCCACGGTGATACACTTCGGATGAGGAGAATCCGTGTACGTGGGTGGCCGTTGCGAGGTAATATGATGAGTGGCACCCGAGTCCATGATCCATCGCGGACTTGTGGATAAACACGTAGTACCTGCATTGGAGGCGGTGGCGATGGAGGCAGAGGGAGGGTTGAGCAGCCCTTGAAGTTGCTAAAGGTGGAGACGAACAACCTCAAGGTTAGAAGGAGCGGCAGAGGATGTGTCCGCAACAACCGAGGCTGTCGGACGAGCAGGATAACCAATCTTCCTGTAGCAGGTCGTCGCATAGTGGCCGTCCTTTCCGCAGTACGAACAAGTCGGCCGACCTAGACCACCGCGCTCGTGGCCCCGAGATCCCTAACGTCCACCACGAACGAAGGTAGGTGGGGGCAGTAAGGGAGGACTGGTCTGCTGTAGAAGGGTCGAGGGAGGAGGCGCAGCAGTGTCCGGAGGAGGTGAAACACGAAGTAGCATGGAGCATACATCAGATAAGAAGGGTACAGTTGAGGAAGCCAGAATCTGGGTGCGAATATTCTGAAGGTGAGGCGGGAGACGAGCCATCATGATGGAAATGCAGACGGCCTCCTTCTGAGAACGCTAAGTAGCATGGTCATCGGTTGATGTTGTATCCAGGCCTTAGCGAGAGTCTTTGCATGAGCGACAAAAGAGGTCATGTCCGCAGCCCCCCCCCCCCCCCCCCCCCCCCGTGTCGAGAGCCAAAAGATCAGTGAGAATGTCATAGAGATGTTGGAGACTGTCTTTACCTGAGTACAGGGAATGCACTTCATCCCACATAGCTTTGTCTGTATCGTGATACATGGCCATCTGATAAGGTTCTCCATTGAGGAAATTGAGGAGCCATGTTTGAACACGGCCATCATTACGGAGCCAGTCGTCGGTAGACGGAGGAGGAGCCTGAGTGAGGTGATGCAAAAGGCCCTTGGCCTGAAGAACCCGACGAACAGAATGAACCCAAGGGATAAAATTCTTCTTCCCGGAGAGGGGAATTGTGGTAATCCGCAGCTCATCACGGATTTCAGGAACAAATGTCGGGCGGTCTGTAGAGGTGCTAGCCGCAGTTGAGTCACTGGAAGCCATTGCGGGGAGAGGAAGCAGAACAGGCGGCCAGCAGCAGTGGACAGAAGCAGGAGCCCGCTGGGACGAGGGCGAGCAAGAACCCCGAAGGGAAGGCCGCGGCGACTAGAGTAAAAAAACCAAGGAGCAGGCCGCGGCGAACTAGAGCAATCCGTAGCGATGAGAAAGGGCAAGCCGCGACGGACTGTCAGGCCGCGGAGAAGCAAGGCGTGATTGTAAAGGGATGGCCGCAAGGCGCGATTGGAGAGTCCGCAAGAGGGACTAGAGCAGGCCGCGGTGGACTGGAGCAGTCCGCAAGAAGGGAAATCGCAGGGCAGGCCGCAAGGCGCGATTGGAGATAGTACACAAGAGGGACTAGAGTAGGCCACGACGGACTGGATCAGTCCGCAAGAAAGGAAAGTGCAGCCCGCGAGAAGAGAGCCCGCAAGAAGAGAGGAAAGAGCAGCCCGCAAGAAGAGAGCCCGCGAGAAGAGAGCCCGCGAGAAGAGAGACCGCGAGCGAGAAGAGAGCTCTGTCTGGACTGGGGTAGAAGCTCGCAAGGTAGGAGAGAAGCAGAGCAGGGGAAGGGCAGGCCGCAGCGGACTGGAGGAACAGGCAGCGGACTGAAGTAGAACAGCAGGGAGAAGTGGACCCCACGGGACAGAGAGAGGAGGCTATAAGAAGCCCGAGGAGGAGGGAGGAACCACGGAGATGAAGAGGAAGCAGATGCAGGAATAGAGGCCGCAGAAGACTGCAGGCCGTAGATAGCTAAGCGGCTAGCGGAAAGAGAGGCCGCAGGTAGCTAGTCGGAGAAGAGCGGATGGACTAAGCAGGCCGCAGGAGATCGCAGGCCGCAGGAGAGCAGAGAAAGACGGATAGAGGATAGAGTGTGCAGGTAGCTAGGCGGATAGAAGTTGGAGTCTGCAGGTAGCTAGGTGGATAGAAGTTGGAGTCCGCAGGAGGCAACACCTCCCTTTGATACCATGTAGAAAGAGCTTAAAAACTTGTATGTATTTCTTATATGTGTAAATACAAGGAGAGAATACAAATATATAGGAGAGAAGAGGAGAGAGGAAACCCTATATAAGATGTGGGACTAATTAAGAGAAGAGGGAATAGAACAGAACATGGCCCAATAATGGGCCCTTTACATGGGCTTTTCTAACATCCTTGATACATTCATTCTTAATTCTATTCAGTCTCGTGTGACCACACATCCATCTAAGCATTCTCATCTCCACAACTCCCATTTTTTGCTCATGCACATAATTCACTGCCCAACAGTCAGAACTATAGAGCATCGTTGGTCTAATCGCAGTACGGTAAAACTTGCACTTAAGTTTTAATGGTACTTTACGATCACACTAGATCCCTGACGCGACTCTCCACTTCAACCAACCTGCTTGGATTTTATGTGTCACATCTTTATCAATGCCTCTGTCCTTTTAACAATCGATCCAAGATATTTAAAACATTCACCACGGGAAATATCTTGATCACCCAACTTAATAATGAAGTCATTCATCCTTCTTTCACTACTAAATTTAAGCTCTGTATACTCCGTCTTTGCCCTGCTGAACCTAAAACCCTTCTTTTCTAAATTGTCTCACTAATATTCAAGTTTTGCGTTTACACCCTCGCACGTCTCATCGACCAAAACGATATCATTTGCAAACAATAAACACCATGGTATTGCTTGTTGGATATGTCCGGTGAGCTCATCTAAGGGTAAAGAGATAAGGGCTTATAGTTGAACCTTGATGTAAGCCAACATTGATAGGGAATTCTTGTATTAATCCTCCAGATGCCCTCACCCTTGTCACTGAATTTGTATACATATCTTGGATTATATCTATGTACATTTACACCTTTCATTTCTAAGACTCTCCATAATATCTCTCTTGAAACTCTATCATAAGCATTCTCAAGGTCGATAAACAACATATGCACGTCTTGTTTTCTTTCTCGGTAGTTGTCAATGACTCTCCTAAGGAGATGTATAGCTTCCATGATCGACCGCCATGACATGAATCCAAATTGATTCTCTGAGATGTTATTCTCTCGTCTTATTCTTCTTTTTATTACCCGTTCTCATAATTTCATGTAATGACTCATCAATTTAATTCCTCTATAATTAACACAATTTTGTATATCTCTATTATTCTTATACAAAGGTACCAAGATACTTCATTTACATTGGTCTGTCATCCGTAATTGATTAAAGTAAAACCTATCCAGTAGCACATTCATTTAAAAAAAATTAAGAGGAGCGTCTTAATTCACAAGAAATTGAGGCGCGATATTTCAAACACGCAATAAATAAATCTTGCAAATCAAACAATCTCACGGAAAAATAACATATGATATCACATCCAATAAAATATAATCCAAGCACACAAAAATAAAGAACACAAACATCAAACTATGACTTACGTAGCACTGCGGAATCCAAGGGTTGATGGTCCCTACTAGTGGCAGATGTTGAGTAGGCGCTAAGGGGGGCTCGGGTGGGGTGGATGATCGAGACAGAGGTGTCAGAGTGCGGTTGGAAGTAATAGAGGTGCTTGTGGACTATCGCAGGAAGTGACGATTAGGTGGAGAAGGTAGTGTGGGGGATGAAAGAGGTGGCTAAGTGACGACAAAGGAGCTGCAGCAGGAGCCAGGAGGAGAGGTAGTCGACTAGAGAAGTGGCGGCCGATGGAAGGTAATCCGAGAGGCGATGGGGAGAATCAAGGTTGGGGAGTTGGCGTGTCACGACAGGGGATTCTGCAGGCTGGAGTGCAAGCGTAAAGTGGTTGGGGGGGGGGGGTGAGGGAAGTTGTGGGATGTTGTGTGCAAAGGAGTTATTCCCTGTCAGATGAAGGCAACGAGATGCAACGTCAATTGAAATAGCGGGGTGCGGCGATGGATGAAACCGCAGGATGTGGCGATGGATGAAACAGCGAGATGTCGTGATGGATGAAGCAACAGAATGCAACAATGTATGAGAACGGGAACCTTAGGTGCTGCACCAAAAAAGGCCTCTCGAAGTCACACCAGGAGGAAATGGGTCGGCGGTTTCAGAGCTGAGACAAACTATCGATGCCCAAAACTATTGTCTACATGCACATGTAAAAAAAACACAACTAATAGGGCACTCAGATCGAATGGCTCATAGTGCCTGAACTCATTGTGTGTCAAATACATCTAAAACAAGGAGCAGCACGGTGCACAAAGCATCCCCGTGTAGCGAGGGTTCGGGGAAGGGTTCCACCACAATAGTGAAATGTAGGCAAACCTTACCCTGCATTTAAAAAAAAATAGATCTGTGGCTTGGATCGTCCGGAGCAGCAATAGATCACCCCCTCCTACGAGAATAAAAACACATGGGTCAATCTCCATCAACTTCCCCTAGCTTGAAAATATTCATCTCTGGTGAATGAAAATGACCATACTCTCGATGTAACCTAGGGGTGAGTCGCTCAAGCTCTGCTGGGGAAATACAAGTATCATCTGAAGTCGGGCGACTGCTCCAATGAACAAGATACCTCACTGTATCTCACCCCTTGGCGGTATTGAATTCATGGACAACTATCTGAACTATGCCCCCTGCTCTCACTGGTGTCTGTGTCTTCGAGTAAATTGTATCTCTGTCTGACAACTGAATTGGTGGTAACGTCGGTGGTTCGAGTGGCCCTCATGGTGATACTCATCAGATTGAGGCAACGGTGGAGTGGGAGGAAGTAAGGGATGATGTGGCTCATGTGTGGTAGTGAAGAAAGGATCCACATAAGCGCGCTTCTCATAGTAAAGAGACAAGTCCTCCACATTGAATACTCGATTTATCCCCATATTTTGAGTGATATAAATCTCATGAGTTTGTACCAATCATTTGTATAACTGAATAGGGACCCATTAATCAAGCACTTAATTTTGTTGTTGTTCAATGCAAGGTTGTTAGGATCGAGATCCTAAATGAGATCGTTTCGAGGTTTGATCGGATCGAGTAGTAGGATTTGATCGAGGATCACTTTACAAAATCTGTATCGATTTACAAAATATGGATCGTAAAATCATAAGATCCTATGATCCGGATCGCGATCCTGAAAACCATGGTCCATGAGGAAACCTCTCAGATCATATACGAATCATCACTTGCTCTCCAGCTTCAAAAATTTGCTCCCTTCTGTGTTAATCTGCTTGGAATTATAGGAATCATTACTCATTCCGATTTTCTTTCGGACTGACTCATGAAATGTATGTAAATGTTGAATTAAAAACTCTGCAGACTCACTAGGCCGGACTTCTAAAGAGATTTGTACGAAGTCAATAGGCTTCCTGGGGTCATAACCTAACATGATGTGAAATTGACTCAAACCCATGGTCCTATTATATGCAATTTCGGCTACGAGCAAAACAAAATCCCAAGTGGCGGGGCTAACCCCCCAACTAAACATTGCAAAAGGGTCTTTAGCTACAGTTGCCAACTTTAATATACTCATCCGTCTGTGGGTGATAGGCGGAGAAAAACTTCAGCGTCGTACCAATCTTCTTCCACAATGTATTCCAAAAATAACTCATGAATCTAACGTCGCGATCAGAAACTATAGATGTCGATAACCTGTGATGCTTGAATACTTCTCTAAAAAATATAGTTGTGACATGAGAAACGTCAGTAGTTGTATGATAAGGAATTAATGAAAAATGGTTTCTTGTGACAAAGATAGAATCATGCTTCCACTGAGTGCAAGGGGAGTGTATAAACCAGTGAGGGGTAGACTCGATAATGTCTAATAACCCTCGCGACGTCCTTCTCCAAGCTAGGCCAAAAGAAGTGGTTCTCAACTAACGTAATAGTCTTATCAAAACCAATATGTCCCATGGCGTAGCCCGCGTGTAACTACCAGATAAGAAAATCTCGGAGGGAAGTTTGTGGCAAGCAGAGGCGGGAGCCAAAGAAGAGATAACCGTCAGAAACCATACAACCATAACTTGCCGCTTTAGCTCGGCGTGTTCAGTCAAGTTCATGTGATAATGGGGTAAGTTAGACAAATATTCCTTCGAGACTAAATTAATCGCATGTTGGATGTCTCTCAAAGGAGAGAACTCCTCAAACATGATATCAAAATAGTCATCCAACAAATGGCAAGCGTCTGAATCAATAATCACAGTGTCTGTAAAGGCTTTAGAAATTAGAAGCCACGGTGGCTGTCCAACATACATAACCCCTATGTCTAAACCCTCTCTCAAAAAGTCACCCTTTCTCAAGATATACAAAGTCTTGATGACCCCACGCTAATGGATGAGTTGACCTTACACTTGGGGGGTCCCTGGGTTGGGTCGGAGAGAGGGTAACATTTTAACCTTTATCAAAGAATACACATGTGTTCGATCGGTCGTAAGTAACACATGACATCATGATCTCATAGCCATGGTCGCCCTAACAAAATGTGTGATGTGTTCATATGATGACGTCACATCAAACTTTGTCCTCGAGGATGCGACGTGTATAGGAATCAGACATCATCGGGTAACATGGATGACAAACTTGTCCACTCAAAGGACTCGATAAGGATATGGATGTGACTTTGTTGTGAGTTGCATACGACCAACCCTTTCTTAGCTACGATGTTTACACAACTACCGGTATCAATGGTTAACTTAAATGGAGCACTTGCGGTGGGAAAATGTGTAAAAGATAGTCGTGCAGAACCAATCTTCTTCTGCACAATGGGTGTGCAAAAGTGGTAAATCACTCCTAACTCTAGCAACCTCTCAGCGTCGATCTCTCAGTCGTCCTCTATGATCGCTATAACCTCCTCAACATGAACATCCTCAATCTCAGCGTTGGGCTTACCCTCCTCTTTAATCAATAAATTTCAAGTGGGGCACTGTGCGACCATAGGTCACCTGCTAGTAGGCATTGTACGCCCCCGGCTTGGGAGCTCCAAGAATTATTGCTTTGCCTTCCACATCCGCGGGGGTGCGAGGATGCATTTTGGAAGTTGTCAGGGTAGGCCTTCTAAATGTGATAGTATCAGGTTGAGGAGTGACATGTCTCGGGCCCGAGGTGCACAAGTATTGTTCATATACAAGAGCGAGCTAAAACACTTGTTCGACTGTCTCCGGCCTATGGGGAATCAGTTCCTTTCCGATATTAAATCTAAGTTCGACCCAAAAGCGGGACGTGGTCGCAATATACTCCTCTAAGATATCGCTCCTCGCCACTAATTCATCAAAACGAGACATGCACTCAACAACGAAAAGAGACCTCAGTCAAAGAGCGTAAAGCTGGTCTAAAAGCTAATCTCGATACAAGGCGGGAAGGTATTTGTCCTTGAGCCTTGGTTTCAATTCAACTCATTTGGTGATGGGGTAGTACCTATCTCGCTCAAGAGATCTCTATAAGCTAGTCCAATAAATTTCGACCTACCCATGCAATTTCATTTTGGCAAAAACGAACTCACCTCTCGTCATTCATCTCGTACCACTAAAAGTAATGGTCCATGTCTAAGAGAAAATCGCTAAATATCTTTGAGTTTAGGCAACCGTCGAAGGATGGTGTGCCAATGCGTCGATCTGTATGTACCGATTAATGTCATCCACGACTGGGCTTGCACTGCTACGTGGCTCCAGGTAGTCATCATAATGATCTTCATGATCGTAATCGTGTCGTGCTGGTGGAGCACGACCTCTAAGAACTAGTGTAGGGAGTGGACGAGGTTCATCGAGAGGGCGGTAGCTTTTCATAGGGGCTAGGCCTTGTCGATACTCGCAAGCTTGCTCAGGATTCCTTCTCATGGTAGGAGCGCGATCTCGGTGAGGCGAGTCTCAAGCACATCCCTTTGGTGTGGTGGAGCATCCTAGGGATCGTCTGGGGGATCATAATAACGTGGGGTGGGGTCTAACCTCATGGGATGTCTAACTAATCGACTCTAGAGCTAACCCTAGAGATGTCATCCCTAATGACGTCAAATTGGGCTCCTATCTGCTCAAATAGATTAAGTACAAATCTCTAGAACTCGATGGACGTCATTTCCAAATTCGAACTAACAACTCGATCGTCAGTGATGTTCTGGTCAGACAAAGATGATATGAACAACCTACCACTATGTAGCATATAATGCGACCCAACCTGGGGCTCTGATACCAATTTAATGCGGGACATGTGAATGTGGATGCTCTAAGATGCAATCCCAAGTGGAATATAATGTGACTACCAAAAGCCCTAATGTAAATACAGATGCAATTGAGACAGTCCGATAAAATAACAATGAGTAATTGATTAAAAAAAACCTATTCAGTCGCACATTCGTTTACAAAAATTGAAATAAGAGGCATGCACTAATAAGCTAATTCACAAGAAACTAAGGCGTAATATTTCAAGCACAACGAATAAATAATGCAAATCAGATGATCTCACGGAAAGACAACATATGATATCAGACCCAATAAAATATAGTCCAAACATACAAAAATAGAAAACAAAAAAAAAACCAAACTATGACTTTGCGTGTAGGCAGCGGTAGAGCGTGGCACTGTGGAGATTCAAGGGCATATATTTTTCCAAATTGTTGTTCCAATAATACCTCCCATCATCTGTCCTCTCTTCAAAAGGACGTTCAACATCAGAAGTTCTTAAGGTTCAAAAGATGAGTTGTGTTCTCTGATCGACCACAATAATACCTTTGAGGCCACAAATAGTGATCAAGGATATTCTATAATATCGTTTGGATGGTTCTATTTGATTCATGCCTATGATAGCATCTGAAGCTTCCTGATATTTTTTTAATCTAAAAGTACATTAATAAATCATGTTGCTTCCTCCATGATGGGAACCAAACAAACTTCCAAAAAAGAGCTTCTACACAAATCTTCAAGGCAAAAGTTTTATCAACCCCAATAGAGTTGCTGCAGCAAAAGAAGAATTATCTAATACCATCATAGCATTTTAATGTTAATTTGAATATTATGATTATATTAATTTAAAAAAGAGTTATCCTCTTAGATAATTATTATATTTATTCAAATAAGTATTTATCATTTAGGATAATTATTAGCATAAATTTAATATTAATGAAAGGATTACTTTTCTTTTTAGAAACACCCATATTTAAGTTAGAATTGTAACCCTTTTCTATAAATAGGAATGCATGTATTATAATTGAATAATGCAATGATTAGTAAAATGAGCTAAATCTCAAATTCCTCACTTCTCTTTCTCACTCCTATCTGTCACTTCCTATGTACCCGACTACTTCTACCCCTCAATTGCTCTAGCTTTGTATCAGCAACTTAGATGCATGGATGCTTGCACGTATATACGCTGAGGGGTTCTAAATCCTTATGGGAGGTCCTTTCATGGGTAATATGCCAAAGGGCGCTCATAAAGAAACTGTTGAAGTCGGGAAAATCTCTACTTCAAAATTCGGATCAATACAGCCTAAGGTTACCGGTCCAGCGGCCGGGCTCGATGGCTTAGTACACTGGAACACAGAAACGGAAGGAAAAACTAAATGGACCTCAAGTGTTGCGGCAGGAAGGTCTCACCTCATACCTGAATGCTTAGCAGAATTTTTCCCTTCACAACCAAAGATGGCCGAGCAAGGTACAAGATGGACACTAGTTGGCGACTATCTGAGGATGGCGACCAAAGGGATGATCGTTGTTGCACGATTAGAAGTCCATAAAAAAGGTTCAGCCGAGTCTTTTGCGAGATTCCGAGGTTCATATCTGTGTACCCTTGGGGTCCTATTTATAGGAAAACCAAGGGATGGCTCAACCCCCCACCGGCGACTACGCGACTTCCTGGGGAGCTCTCCCACATGGGCGAGTAGCTGTCCTAGTCGCCTACCCGGCGAATATGCGAGGGGAGCTTGTCATGCTCGCCCAGGCCTTCAACTGTCTTCAATGCTGACTCTGATATCTGTCTTGACCAGTTGACTTTAATTTCTTGCTGACTGGCTCTGAGTGGATCCACCCTCGACGAATATGGGTTGTACAGTAACGTCTCAGTCATTTATTAGAGGATAGGTCTCCCTTGGAAAATCTTCCTCCCCATTCTACTGGACAGTGGACAGTTGTATGTGATCAAGTTAATTCAGAAAGTTACAGGTCAGAGATGATCAAGGAAGATCATCTCAGAAACTATTAATCATATAGTCTATATAAGAGCATGCATGAAACTGAAGAAAAAAATACAAAAATATATCAACTGGAAAAACAAATCTTACCATGAAAAGCATCAAAAATAGATTCGTAAGGTGAGCCTCTCATTTGCATTTGTCTTCTCACAGTATCAAGAGGATAGCACATGAGCGTAGCAAGTGATGCAGACACCATGGCAGTTACAAGAGATGACTCTGGCCTCTTCCTATACTTTTCTGGAAGAGATTTCTTCATTCTAGAAACAACATAGCCAAAGATTTCTTGTCAATTAGACTGGCGTCACATTCTCAGACTATTCAGTATATAAGAAAGAGAGGAAAGTAGCCTCACAAGTCAAATATACAGAAGTTTACAGCAATATAAGGTGCAATTCCAATGAGGGATGGGCCAAGACCACCATAAAAAGAAGATAAACCTTCTTCTCTTAGCATGCTTAGAGCAATCTGAAAAAAAAAACAAATCTATAACAAATTCTATAAAAGTGAAAAGAAAAGGTAATTTACCTGAGACATAGTTCTTGAGCCTGTTTCAACTGCTAATCTTAGACGCAGCACATCCAGAGGATAGGTTACCTGCAAAGGAATAACAAATAAAAGTATTTCTCTAATGAATGCATAATGAACAGTCCATCTTTTGGGGAAGACAAATTATATAAAGTAAAATATGAGACCAATCAATAAACTTACAAAAGTTGAGGTCATCCCAGCACAGGCACCAGCAAAAAGTCTCCCAACAACAGACAACTCTCCATCCTTGTTGCTGAAGACTTTCTAAAATAAAAAAGAAAAAATAACAAAAACAATGCAAATATGTGGAAAAAGCAACATATAATTTTTTTAAAAAAAATGGTAACATTATCAACAAACGACTGTTACCTTGTAGACCTCATAAGAAAAAAGTTGCACAGCACTATATGGGATTATGCGTATAATCTGCCATAATTTATTCAAATTTTGAGATGTGAATGCATAACCTTCTAAATGAAGAGCTTATATGAAGATTTAAAAATAAAAGATTCAGTGACCTGTGGGAGATTCCCTTTCCAGTACCCTTTCACACCTTCCTCCTTTCCAATGAGTTTGAAAGCCTGCACAAAGTCCAGAGGCTCAAGATATATAATATGACATCAGCTTGTCTGTATAGATATTAGCAGAAAAAAGCATTTTTCTTATCATTACACAATTAATGTATTGTTAAGAACAAAATTTAACTTTAAAAACCATATCTCCAACCCCATGTCCAGCGAGTGGGGTCGGTAGGAGCAGGCCCAGCCAGGTAATGCGCGGTCTAGGCCTCGGGCGAGTCGGAGGGGCGAGCGCCATAGAATTTGCCCAACTCGCCAGGGCGGGGGAAAGCAAAGTGCGGGGCGAGTGGAGCATTTAGGGCCTTGGTAGCCGATGGGCGAGTGGGACAGCGGATCCGCACTCGCCCTGGATCGCGGTAGGGGAGGCGAGTGCCAGCACCATCGAGCACTCCCCCCCAAGCGAGTGGATTTTTCAGGGACCACCCGTCCAGTAGTACCTTTTACTATTTTGCCCTCGTTGGACTGTCAGTAGCCTTTCAGAACAGCGGAGTTGCGTTGTTAGCAGACCAGGTTTGGAATCCTATAAATAGACCCACAGAGGTACCTCAAAAAAGAAGTTATCTCATCTTCCTGCTCTCGTAACGCTTTTTGAGATACCCTTAGCTCAGCACTGGCTAAGAAGGGAAAGCGCTCTAAGATCTTCCTGGTGTGTGGTGGGACCTCTGTGCTGCAGCCGTGGGTCAGTCTCAAATCCTACGTCTTCGGTCGAGTCGGCTCCCTAGGAGAAGTAAGTGTGCGGTCACCCCTTTTTAAGGGCCCGAATTCCACAGAAACCGGTTCACGGTTTCAACATTTTGATGCGGTGAGCGTGGAACGTGACTAGCACAAAAAATCCTTAGTGAGCTCAATGACTGGAGGCGAAAGACAAGGAGCTGACTCGGCGGACTCGCCGCCTCCCGTTCCCCTGGCCACCCTCGGAATGTTCGAGGACTTTAAGAGGGAAGTCAAGGATCTGGTACCGTTCGCACTTGCGGGTCGCGGCAAGTGCTCGACGCCCGCCATCCCGGTGGTCGCTGCCCCGGCTCTGGGCGAGAACGCCCCCGTCAGGCGGCCAGGGAAGGAGGTTGCAGGGTAAGGCGGCGAGCGAGATCTCCCAGGGCGCCCGCTGTTCCACGGTTCGGCGAGTGCGGGAAGGGCCAGCGAGCTGGAGGCGCGAGACCGCCCAGCTCATCTTGTAGGGGAGGGAAGTCTTTTTAGCGAGCTGGTCGCATCCTCCCCAGTCCCGGAGGTGTTTCGCAAGCCGGTTATGTCCTACTACACCGGTAGGGACGACCCAGTCCAGCACATTCGGTGGTTCGAGGATGTGATCTCAATCCGGACGATGACGGACGCTTTCAAGTGCCGGCTCTTCGCCATCACACTCAAGTAGAAGGCAAGGGAGTGGTTGCATTAGCTTCCCGCCGGCTCCATTTACTGTTTTGAGGACCTATGTCAGGGGTTCTTGCTAAGGTTTTCAACTTCAAAGAAGAGGAAGAAGGAATCAGAGTCCTTGTTTCTCATCAAGCAAAGGGTGGAAGAGACGTTGGGGAGTTACGTGGACAGGTTCCAGGAGGAGATCCTCCAAGTTCAGGAGATGTCAGGGCATACCCTCGTGATGGTCTTCACTCTGGGGCTGCGACAAGGGTTCTTCAGGATGGAGCTGAAGCGAGTGCCTCCACTGACCTTTGAAGAGCTGATGGAGAGGGCAGCCAAAGAGGTTGAAGGAGAATCGGCGAATCCAGCATTCGCCAGTAGATTAGCCAAGTGGGCAGCTGAGGAGGTGGGAGAGCCAGGAGGAGGCAAGAGCCAGGAGGTCAGGAGGGTAGAGCCAGGAGGTCAGGAGGGTAGAGCCTAGGCAGCGGGAGCAGCAGCAGCGACGACAGCAAAGATGGGGCCGCCAAGAGCCAAACAACAGGCTAGGCTGGAGGCAGCAAGAGTGGCACGATCAGGGCCAAAGGAGAGGTTTTCATGGAGGGGAAAACCGTCAAGGGGGGCAAGGTCAGTTCAACCCTCCAGGCTGGAGGCAAGGCAAGAGGCCCCCTCTCCCCGAGCAGCACCAGACTATGGCAATAGCTCTGGGGAGGAGGAGGAGAGGTGTGCAGAGAAGGAGCCAGGGAGGCAGGGCGGAGCTGCCTTACTGCAATTTTCATCAAGAGGAAGGCCATATGACGGCCACCTGCCCAGAGTTCTTGGAGATGAGGGGAGCGAGGGAGCAGGCCCCACAACAGCAGCGGCCCCGTCAGGAGGTGCGGATAGAGGAAGTTCTACCAGGATCGAAGGAAGACAGGTGCGAGGATCGGACCGACGTAGGAGGCCGAGGAGGGATCAAAGTGATCCATGGGGGGGGGGGGGTCGAGGCCACCCGCAAGGCGAGTCTCCACAACATGTATCGTCGGAGCGTTGCCTCGGCGTCCCAAGTCCTGCCCCCGGATGAGAAGATCACCTTCTCCCGGAAGGATATGCCGGATTACGAGGATCCATTCTGCGATGCGCTGGTAATCCAAGCCGCCATCAAGAATTTCACTGTCGTCCGGATCTTCGTCAACAACGGGAGTTCCGTCAACGTCGTCTTCAAGAAGGCGTTTGACGCGATAAAGGTGGAGGCCAAGAGGGTGCTGGCCTTGAACGGACCTTTGTTCGGGTTCTCTAGATAAAGGAAGGAGGTGGAAGGGGGAGTGAGACTCCATGTCACTTTGGGGGGCCAGTCTAGAAACTGCAGGTTCGTCATTGTGGACGCTCCTAACAGCTACAATGCAATATTCGAACGACCCCTCATCAGCACCTTCCGCTACGTACCCTCGTCTTTCCACAAATGCCCCGAGTTCAACGCCGAAAGAATTCAGGTCCAGGTCCGGGGAGACCCCAAGGCGGCAAGGGAATGTTATGTCACCGCGGTCAACACCATCTCGTGGCAGGAGGGAGCTGAGGAGATGGAGAGAAGAATGGAGGAGCTGTCTAGGAAGGAGGCCGTGGAGGAAGAAGCTGAGATGGAGGTGGAGGAGGTGAAGATCCCCGCCCATGAGGGGGGAGCAGAGGAAGTTCTGGAAGAGCAGGTCAAGGTAATGGCGGTAGAGGAAGTCGAGGAGGAGGAAGCCCTCGTCTCGGGTGAGAGGGCAGTAGGCGAGTGGGAAGAGCAATCCTGGCTGGAAATAGCAGAGAAGGTGCGAGTCAGTGGGAGGCTGAGCCCGGAGGATTAGCGGAAGATGCTGGAGTGCATCCAGAGGAACGTGAACGTAGCCCCAATAGGAGCAAGGAATCTGCATTTGTGTCATCAGAGTGCGCGCGACATTGAGGAGGTGACTATTTTTGCGTTCCACCACACCATTTTGCTGTGAGGTATAGACACAGCTAGTTTGATGAACAATCTCATTTTGCATATAGAAAGAAGAAAAATCATGACTAAGATATTCCTTTACATTATCAGAGCGAAAGATTTTAATAGAAACATCAAACTGATTTTTAATCATAAAATAAAAAGATGTCCATATAGTGAATAATTCAGAGCGATTTTTTAAGAGATACACCCACATAGAGCGGGAGAAATCGTCAATAAAAGTTACAAAATATGAACTACCCTGACCTATGGTGAGGGTAGGAGTCGGACCACAGATATCGGAGTAAACTAGATCAAATGGACGGGAAGATCCACGACCTTGCTTCGGTGGGAAGGAGGAGCGATGATGCTTGCCAAGCTGACGTGCGTCACAGTTGAGAGGACTCTGCAGAGGAAGGTGGGACAGAAGCTGACGAAGAAGTCGTGGAGGAGCATGACCAAGGTAAAGGTGTCACTGGAGAAGATCAGTAAAAGAGGAGGATAAGGCGGACAGTGCGGAAACGTTGTCGAGGAAGTAGAGGTCATCGCTCTCAGTCCCAGTAGCAATCGTCCGTTGGGAGCCCGGATCCTGAAAAGAACAAGAAGTAAAAGTGAATGTGACGGAACACTGTAGTTACTTACACAAAGAAGTAACAGATAATAAATTGCAAGAGAACTTGGGCAAGTAGAGGGTATCCGCCAAGCAAAGAGACGGAGTGACTTAAACCACTCCCGTCCCATTGACCGGTGAGCGAGAGCCGTCCGCAATAAAGACCAGGGGCAACCGATCATGTGTTTCTAGGAGATAAAAACACTGAGAATTGTTGATCATATGATTGGTAGCACCAGAGTCGATCAGTCATTTACCTTGAGTAACGACGTGGGCACTACCTGAAGACGTGACCACCGAGGCGGACTGCTTCGAAGAGGAGGTGGAAGCGTCCCCAGTGGGTCGAAGATGAGGATGCTTCTTCCAGCAGTGATCAATCGTATGTCCGGTGCGGCCACAGTGAGAGCAGAGAAAACGAGAAGGACCGCGCTCGCCGGATTGGTGGTTGCGGCCACCAGAGCCACTCCGCTGAGTCTGGTGAGCATAGTGGTCCGGTTGAGGAGGGGAGGATAACATCGGACGTTGTAGCAGAGAGATAACCGTGGTGATACGGGCAGCAGTGACATCCAAGGTGGGAGAATCTGCCTCGCCAAGGATCTGTTGACGGATCATGTCATAAGACTCAGGAAGTCGCAGAAAATAGCACACAACCAGAAGCTCCTGGAAGTGCTTGTGTTGCTCAGCCAGATCAGCAGAAAAAGGACGGTTCTGAAAAATTTCGGCTCCAAGAGCCTGAACCTGTTAATAGGCGGCAACATGAGACATGGAGGGACGGACAAAGAAGTTCGCATAGAGAGTATAGATGCGATACGTCTGAGCCCCCTTTGAGTAGAGAGCGGCAAGATGAATTCAAGCAGCCTTGATCGTTTCACCATGACGAATGACGGGGAGGCACTCATCAGAAAGGCTGTTAGCTAGCCAAGTGCGAACAAGAGCGTCTCTAGCATCTCAATCATCAAAGAGAGCGGAGTCTGGAGGAGGAGAGTCATCGGTGAGATGATGATGTTTGTGTTGTGAGCGAAGAAGAAAGGTGAAGGAGACACTCTGTTGGAACACCCTATTACTATTTTGGGTCAGGATCACTATGTCTCTAAGAACCTTTGTTTGACCTCCTGTATAGCTTAATAGGTCAATTAGAATTGAGTCTAAGGGTTAGAAATCTAGGATTGGAAGCTGCCCTGAAGACCAAGTTTTTCTGTCTGGAGACCAAGTCTGATCGCCGAGCTCAGCACGACGATTCGTCGAACTCCGGTCGACGATCGTCTAGCTCAAACTTCGACAGATCGTCGAACTCCATTCGACGATCGCTGAGCTCAACTTCTTAATATCGTCGAACTCAGTTCGACGATCGGTGAGCTCAGTTCGACGGTTTTGACTCTGCATTGGATCTTTATCTTTGAGCTCAGTTCGACGATCTTTGAGCTCAGATCGACGATTATTTTGCTGCTTGAGTTTTCCAGTTCGCTGAGCTCAGCTCGACGATAGCAGAGCTCAGTTCGACGATTTCAGATAACTTCCAGAATTCAAATTCAAATCAGTCAGGAGTTATTCTGCAATTAATTCAAAGATTTGCTAGCCGTTTTCATTTACTTCTGGACCAAGTTTCAAGGGACTTTTCAAGGAATAATTCTGTGGACTTTCCTACAGAAGAGATTATGCAATTAAGGATGCAATCAATACAGACCAACGGCTATCCTTGACAGAGAATGATACTCTATTCAGGAACAGAGAATAAAAGACAGAATGTTTTTTTGAATCAATAGAGATTAACAAGAAGAGAACACACAATACAGAGTACAGAGACTCATTCAAAATCTTCTGTCAAAAAGAATTCTGAAGAACACTCATCAAAGAGATCAAGCCTTCAAAATCTCTTCATCTTTCAAAGTGTTCAAGGCCAACATCATTTCAAGACTCCAGACACTCAACATTTCAGCCATTGCTGAAACCATCTATTACTGGAGTTCTACCTTTGAAGGTCTATCACCCTCAGCAAAGCTTTTCTTCCTGAAGATTTCAAGGATTCAGGGGGAGCTTTGACATCAATCCACATAGTCTTCTCAGTTGTTTGAGAAAGAGAAGACTGTCATCACTCTCTCACCCCCAGTTTGTAAAAGGTTTCTCAAACTCCCTTCAAAAGTTTGAATCTGGTTTTTGAGCACCTTGTCAAAAGCTCATTGGTGGCAAGACACCTGATCAAAAAATCTGCTTTGGTTTTTGAGCACCTTATCAAAAGCTCATTGGTGCCCAGGACACCTGATCAACTCATCCTGCAGTGGATTCCTACCTAGGGTGGTAGAAGAGTGGATGTACCCAAGTTTGGGGAACCACTATATTTCCTTGTGTCCTCTGGCTCTGCTTGTTTACTTTTTGTTTCTAGCCTTGATTTGTCTGTACTTAGTTTTTGCATAGCTTAGTTCTGTGATTAGATTTATATTTGCTTCCCTGCTCACACTTATTACAACAATTGTTGTAAAAGTTTTTAAAAGTACTAAAACACCATATACTCTATTCACCCCCCTCTAGAGTATATCAGATCTAGTTGCATTTTCAATTGGTATCAAAGCGAGGTTGGTTAAACATACCATATCTGATTGGTTGTACATGCTAACACCTGAACCCCAAGATTCCAAACTAGATCTGTTTTTCTTTTGTATTTTATTATTAGTTTTTGTTTACACAAATCATGGCCCAAAACAAAGATTATGCTAGCACCAGACCTCCAGTGTGCAATCTTTTCAAGTTTGCACTTTGGAAAGCAAGGATTAGACTTTACATGAATTCCATTGACGAAGATATTTTCAATTCTGTTTTGACAGTGTGTCCAAGACCCCCAGAGAGCACAAGCACAAATGCTGTTCCACCTTCCATCAGGAACAGATGCTGACATCAAAAAATGGAAAGTAGCTGATGCCAAGGCTATGAACATCCTAGCCCAGACAATGTCAGATGACATATTCCAAAAGGTAGCTGAATGCAACTCAGCCAAGGAGATTTGGGACAAGCTCTCAGAAATTGTCTCAGGCTCAGCTGATGAGAGAAAGGACAGAAGATCCCATCTCATCTCCCAATATGAGAACTTCAAGAAGGGAGAGACTGAGTCAGTGGGAGACATGTACAACAGATTGAGTCTAATTGTCAGTGAGCTAAGGACATTGGACAAAGAGATTTCTCTGACAGAACTTAATGACAAGATCCTAATGTGCTTCCCCAGCACTTGAGATTCAAGAATCTGGCCAATTAAGGATGTCCAGAAGTCTAAATGAGATCACCACTGAAGCCTTGTTGGGTAAGCTCAAATCTTATGAGCTACTCATCAAGAATAGAGAGGAAGAACAGAAGGCTGCTTCACCAGCCACAAGGAAAGAGAAAACCATAGCCTTCAAGGCAACTGAGGATCTGCCTGAAGATAAGAGCACAGGCAATGATGAACTACTCAGCTTGTTGGCCAAAAGATTCTACAAGATGGCCAAAAAGGACTTCAGAAGAAGATCATACAAGGAGCAGGACAAGCCAAGGTATGACAAGTCCATTAGCAACAATAAAGACATTATTTGCTTTGGTTGCAGGAAATCAGGGCACATAGTTCCTGACTGTCCAGAGAACAAGACCAAGGACAGAAGGGACAGAAAAGAAAGAAGAAAGGAGAAAGACTCCAAAAGGAATGGAAATGGCAAGCCCTCTTCAAGCAAAAATAAGCATACAAGAAAAGGGTTTGTTGCTGAATCCTGGAGTGAGACAGAAGAGGAATCAGAAGCCTCATCCAGCTCCAGTGATGATGAGGATGATGCAGAAGAAAAGGAATTCTGCATGATGACAATTAATGCCTCACAGCACAATTCAGAGGATGAAGAGTCAGAGTCAGACTCAGAAACCCAACCTGAAGAAGATCAGGTAATTAGTTCTTTTGATTTTACTTCAGAAGATTTTAAATCTGAATTTAAAGCACTGTGTTTAGACCTACTAAAGTCTGAGAAAGAGATTATCTCTCTCAGAAATCAATTATCTGAACACAATGGTTTAAAGTCAGAAAACCTCAAACTCTCTCAGGAGTTGGAGAACTGTAGGGAACAGATAGCTACACTGAAAAGTGAGCTCTCTGAGGCCAAGAAGCTTGAAGAATCCCTTAATGGGAGAAGCATCAAGCTGATGGACATCACAAGCACAGTGAACTCTAGATTCAACAGTACACTGGGCTTGGGTGCTTCATCCAGCCAACCTATAGTCCTAACAACTCCCATCAAGTTTATTTCTAACAAGGGAAAGGGAGTTGTAGAGGTTGCCAGGAAAAATTCTGATCTGCCTCAGAAAACTGAGTCCCAGCAAAAATCGTCGAACGGAGATCGACGATCGCCGAATGAAGATCGACGATCGCCGAACGCAGCTCGACGATCTCAGGAAAAATCGTCGAACGCAGATCGACGATCTCAGCCAAAGTCGTCGAACGCAGCTCGACGATCTCATATACCTGACCTCAGCCATAGTCGACCGTCGAACGGAGCTCGACGATCTGACCCAAGATCGTCGAACGCAGCTCCAAGATCGTCGAACAGAGGTCAGAACTCTGGAAACTTTTTCAAAGGCAAATCAAAATTGAATCCTAAGGGTTCTTCATCCCAAACCTTTAACCCTTATACTGAATGGATTTTACCTCCAAGGAGATATCATCCTGAAGGATATAAGAGTCAGCCAGGGATGTCTTTCATTTCTGAATTTAGAGGTTATCAACCTAGGCCCAAGGTAAACTGGGTCAAAAACAAGTAAATTGTTTTATGTGCAGATGAAAACCTATCCAACATCTAACCAGCAATGGTACTTGGATAGTGGGTGCTCTAAGCACATGACAGGGAATAAGGACAACCTCACATCCTTCAGAGCCAAGCTTGGACCCAAAGTTATCTTTGGTGATTCCAACTTTGGACAGACTAAAGGATATGGTACAGTCCAGATTGGTTCAGTAACCTTCAAGAAGATAGCATATGTGGAAGGACTGAAGCACAACCTAATCAGCATCAGTCAGCTATGTGATGAAGGCTACCAGGTGACCTTCAGCAAAGCCTTATGCAAAATCAAGTCAGAGGACAACACAACTGTGTTGACATGTATAAGGAAAGGTAACATCTACCTAGTAGACTTTTCTTTCAACTGATATAGATATCTGCTTGTTTAATTCAGTCTGTAGACCAAATGTTTTATGGCATAAGAGACTAGGACACCTAAACCTTAGAACTATTGCTAGGCTATCCAAGGACAACCTTGTTAGAGGACTACCTTTTGGCCCCTACAAGAAGGAAGGACTCTGCAAGGCCTGTCAATTAGGCAAGCAAACTAAAAACAGTTTTAAGTCACTTAATAAGAGTGATTCACCTAGGATATTGTACCTGTTACACATGGATCTATTTGGACCCATCACAGTACAAAGCCTAGGAGGGAAATCCTACACTTTAGTAATTGTAGATGACTTCTCTAGATTCACTTGGGTGTTCTTTCTAAGGAAGAAGTCTGATAACTTTAAGTGTCTGACAGAGTTTCTCAAATGTATACAGATTGAGTTCAATACTCACATTGCCCTGATCAGAAGTGATCATGGGACAGAGTTTGATTCTCTTCTTATGCAAGAGTTCTGTCAGAGTGAAGGGATCAGGCATACTTTCTCAGCTCCTAGAACTCCTCAACAAAATGGGGTAGCTGAAAGGAAAAATAGAACCCTTATTGAATCTGCCACTACATTGTTGTCAGATGCTCATCTACCTCTATCCTTTTGGGCAGAGGCAGTGAACACCTCCAACTATGTGCTGAACAGAAGTCTGATACATAAACTGAAGGGAAAGACTCCCTATGAATTACTCAAAGGGAAGAAACCTAAAGTTGACTATTTTAGAATTTTTGGTTGCATTTGCTATATTCACAATAATGACAAGAAATACTTAGCAAAATTTCAAGTCCAAAGCTGATGAAGGAGTGTTTCTGGGATACTCCATGATCAGCAAGACCTATAGGGTATATAATAAATCATCTTTGAAAATTGAGTAATCTGTTCATATTTCATTTGATGAAACTAACATGTCTTTCAAGGAGAAGATTTCTTCTACCATAGAACCTTTGCAGGAACACTCTCTAGTTGAAGATATGAACAAGCTACAGGTTGCTCAAGAGGATGAAAGCAGTGAAGATGAAGGGAATGCTCAACACATTGAAGCTCAACTTGAAGAGCCAGTTGTTGTACCACAAGAGGAAACAACAACACAGGTTGGTGAACAATCAACACCCCATGTTGATTTAGTAACATCAAGAGACCATCCAATTTCCCAAATAATTGGAGAACTCTCAGCTGGTGTGCAAACCAGAAATCAGGTCAACCAAAACCTGTTGCACACCTGCTTCCTTTCTCAAATTGAACCTCAGTCCATTCAAGATGCAGAGCAAGATCCACACTGGATCATTGCAATGCAAGAGGAGTTGCATCAATTTGAGAGGAACAAAGTATGGGAACTAGTGCCAAAGCCTAAGGATCATTCCATTGTTGGAACAAAATGGGTATTCAGAAATAAACTGGATGATCAAGGAGTAATTATAAGGAACAAGGCAAGGCTAGTTGCCCAGGGATATTCTCAAGAAGAAGGAATTGACTACGACCAGACTTTTGCACCTGTTGCAAGATTAGAAGCCATCAGGATATTTTTAGCTTATGCAGCTCACAAAGGCTTCAAGGTCTATCAGATGGATGTCAAGAGTGTCTTCTTAAATGGAGACATCAAAGAGGAAGTTTATGTCAGACAACCTCCAGGTTTTATCTCTCCAACTTATCCTGATTATGTTTTTAGACTGAACAAAGCATTATATGGTCTCAATCAAGCTCCTAGAGCATGGTATGAGACCCTAGCATGCTTTCTCTTGGAAAATGGTTTTATAAGGGGTAGAGTAGACCAAACTCTTTTTATTAGAATCCATAAGTCTCATACCCTACTAGTGCAAATTTATGTAGACGATATCATTTTTGGTTCTACTGACTCAAAATTGTGCAGAAGGTTTTCTAACCTGATGCATTCTAAATTTGAGATGAGTAGCATGGGTGAGCTATCCTTCTTCCTAGGATTGCAAGTCAAACAACATGCTGAAGACATCTTTATTTCTCAAACCAAATATGCTAATGAACTGGTTAAGAAATTTGGTATGTCTGAGGCATCTTGTATGAAAACACCCATGCCTACCAATGTTGTATTGGATGCTGATGAACATGGGAAACCTGTTGATCAGACAACATATAGAGCAATGATTGGCTCTTTACTGTATCTTACAGCTAGTAGACCAGATATAATGTTTGCTACATGTATATGTGCTAGGTTCCAAGTAAGCCCTAGAGAGTCACACCTAACATTAGTAAAGAGGATTCTCAGGTATGTTAAAAGTTGTCCAAATCTAGGTCTCTGGTATCCAAAAGATTCAGCATTTGATTTAACTGTATTCTCTGATGCTGATTATGCTGGATGCAGAATTGACAGGAAAAGCACCAGTGGAACTTGTCAGTTCCTTGGTGACAGACTTGTCTCTTGGTTTTGTAAGAAACAAACATCTGTGTCAACCTCAACTGCTGAAGCTGAATATATGGCTGCAGGCAGTTGTTGTTCACAAATATTGTGGATTCAAAACCAACTCCTAGACTATGGTTACAACTTAGAGAAGTCTAAAATCTTTTGTGACAATACAAGTGCTATTTCTATAGCTCAACAATCCAGTCCTCCATAGTAGAAAAAAAACGCATATAGATAAGACATCATTTCTTAAGGGATAATGTTGAAAAACACAAAATTGAATTACAATATATCCCAACTGATTTACAAAGGGGAGATATTTTCACCAAGCCTTTGGATGAAAAGAAACACACCTTCTTTCTAAATCAGTTAGGAATGTTAGATGGAGGAAGTCTTAAATAATCTCCAAGATTTTGAAAGCTAAAAATTGACCAAGACTAGGCAAAAATTCTGATTTTTCTTAGTGTCTAGAATTTTTCTGATCTCTGAACTGCGCTCGACGATTTCCCCTAAGATCGTCGAACGGAGATCGACGATTTCCAGAATCGTCGAACTGAGTTCAGCGCCTCTCAGATAGTATGAACTATCTCTTCCGGTCAACGATCGTCGAACGGCGCTCGACGATTATGTTCACTGAACGATCGTCGAACGGAGCTCGACGCTTTCCAAGATCGTCGAACGGAGATCGACGATGTTGGAGTCTCTTCAGATTCCTTTAGAAGCCTCGATCGTCGAACTGAGTTCAACGATCTTTCTAATTCTGCGTCGAACCCTAATATAAAACTCATTTTTCGTCGTCGTTCTCTCTTGCGCTTTCAATTTCTCTGCAAGAACTTTCTTCCCTCCAAACAGTTCTACGCTTGGTCGTTTTGTTTGTTGAATTCTTGCAGGTACAATGGCTGTGTCAGTTGCAGTTCTAGCCGCCATGAAGTTCGATGCTGGATTCGACATTGATCTGGAATCGTTCAACACTACTGATCAAATATTCCAAGACATTCTGAGTTTATTCAAAGATCAGAACTTGTCTGCCCTCATGACCACCAGGATAAAGCTGGCCTCAGATGAAATCAAGGAATGGGTTTACACTGCTCATAATCTGGACAATTCTACTATAGTTGGCTCCATTGCTGGAAACCAGGTACCCTTGACCCCCACAATTTTAACAGAGGTTTTTGGATTGAGAAATGGAGAAGAAACTGCTGAGTTATCTGGGGAGGAGTTTTCTGCCATGCTTGCCAGGATGGGTCATCCAGGGGGAAACCCTAGCAAGCTCTTCAAGAGGAATCTATCTGTTGAATACAGATTTCTGGCAGATGTAGTAGGAAAAGTGCTGCTGGCAAAGCACTCAGCTCATGATACTATCTCCAGACATCAGCTCTGTCTCATGGGAGCTCTGGTAGATAAGAAAAGTTTGAACTGGGGAGAGGTCTTCTTTGACCTAATCAAGAAGAAAATCAACAAAAGCTTTGTTAATTTTGGAAGGATTCTTGGAGTCTTCCTGCAGACAAGGTGCCCTGCCTTGCTGGTCTCCTCTGAAGTTCACATTAATGCCTCCAAGAGACTTACCTGTGCCCTCTTTGGCAAGTGGGACAGGCAAATAAGCAAGCCCAGCAGGCCCTCCTCTAGTGCTCCTTCAGGCACCAGGACTCACAGAGTCACTCTCCCACAGGTCTCTGCTCCTGCAGAAGACCTGGCTGCTGCTGTTGCTGTCTCTTCTCCTCCTCCAATTCCAACCCTACCTCTTCCATCCACCATTCCAGCTTCATCCCCCATTACCATATCCAGCCCATCTCCAACCTCAACTCCATCTCCAGACCCAATTCTACCTCCACCAGCAGACCACTTCCACCCATTGTTTTCATACCCCCCACCAGATATCACATCATCACCATCCATACCATCTTTCACCCTTCTGGATGACTCTTACATGGATGATTCCCCCTCATCTCCTCCTGAGTTACCCTCCTCCTCCACATCTTTTCAAGATCTCCTCCTCCACATCATTGACCAACCAACATTCACTCCATCCATATCCATCCCCTTGTCCTCCATATCCACCATCCCCACACCTCAGCCATCCATCCCTCCACTCTCCAGCCCTCCACTTCCAGCATCCTCAGCTCTCCCTATTCCATCTACCTCTGCTCCTGTGGTTGAGCAAGTAGACCTCTCAGCCCTAGCTGACAGGTTGTATGAGCTAATTGCCCCCAGGCTCTCTCTATTATTAGAGACCTCCTTAGCTCCTCTACAACAGTCAGTGGCAGCTCTCTCTGCCAGGCTTTCCTCCCTCCTTCATCAGGCAGCACCTCCAGCAGTGTGCCTTGATACAGATGTATCTGCATCTAGGCAGGGGGAGATGCCATATGAAGCAAGCTTTCATGCTGTTGCTGCTGCTGTCTCTGCTCCTGCTGTTGATGATACTGCTGCTGCTGCTGATGTTTCTGTTTCTGCTACCTCTGCTCTTGCTGCTGTGCATCCTACTCCAGTTCTGGCACTAGACCTAAAGTCCTTGCTCTCAGCCTTTGATACTGCCTTTTTCAGTTGTTTGCCTAAGAGTAATGCTGTCCAGCCCTCAGAAGACCTGTCCAAGGCACTGGTGCCTTTCTCTGGCTGTGACCCCAGCATTATATCTTCTTTTGTACTCTCAGTAATTGCTGCTACTGCTGCTGTTGAAGAAAGGACTGTTTTTGCTGCTGCTGAAAATATTCTTACTGCTGCTGAAATCCCAACTGCCTCTGATGAGCAGATATCCAAGGATTTTCTGATGACAGAGGCCAATGATTTTGAGCCTGTTGCAGATTTTGTTGATGTTACTGAAGTTGCTGCTGCCATCACTCCTGCTGTTGCTGTTGTTGGTTCTGCTTCTCCTCCTGTATCTGCTGCTGAATCTGCTGATGTATTTGCTGCTGTCTCTGCTGCTGTCCCTGCTGCTGCTATTTCAGCTTCTGTCTCTTCTGCATCTGCTCAGCTGAAGAAAGACTTGATGAAAAGAATAGATGCTTTATATGATGATCAGAGCTCTGAATCTGATGAATACAAAACAGACTCTAATGATTCATCTGCCACTATTGCCAGGAAGAGGAAGGCAAGGAGCAAGGCAATGAAAAGGGTTCCTCCTGCAAAAGTCAAGGATAATAATGATATTCTTATTATATTCTGCATAACTGCCCCATCACAGAACATTGGATGCAATATTCTAAAAATCAGCTCAAGGCCATGAAGAAGAAGAGAAAGTATGAAAAGGGCTCATCCCAGTTCCAGCACCCTCATCCTCCTCCACCACCTCCTCCTGATGCAGGTGCAGGTGGCAGCTCTGCAAGTCAAGCCCCAGCTAGAAGCCAGGCTCCCTATCAACCCCATGCCAGATCCTACCAAAGGGAAAGCCAGTCTAGGGGTTCTTATTCTAGGAGAGGAGGATACAGGGGTAATCAAAGAGATTTTCAAGTTTATTCCAAAGGGTATTCCAGGCAGCACCCATACTCCAGGGGAGGACATAGTCCTGCTGATACTACTTCTGGTCCCTTCCCCTACAAGCTCAAAGAGACAGCGTCTGCCAGGCCTCCTCAAGACAATTCTTCCAACAGGTATGAGCCACCTGTACCATTTGAGGACCCTGAAAAGAATCCATCTGCTTGGACTGCTAGGATGAAGGAGTTGGCTGCACTAGACCAGATCAAGAAGGCCAGAGAGCAAGGCTTAGATTCTTCAAATATTTCTACAATGTCAGAGCAGAGATAGAAGGAACTAGAGAAATATGCCTCCAGAAAATTCTTTGATGCAGACAGATATATGGAATTGCATCCTGCTGCTGTAGTTTCCAGGTCTTCAAAGCAAACCTATTTAGGTGCAGCAGATGACACCAGGTCCAACAAGGAAGCCCTAAACCCTAACAGAGAAATCAAGATGGTTAAAGGCAAAGAGAAGAAGTGACTTTGTAAGGTGACAATCTTTGGATTTTCTGACTGCTATCTGGATGTCATATACATATATATATATATATATATATATATATATATATATATATATATATATATATATATATATATATATATATATATATATCTGTGATGTTTCTGCAATATCTAGCTGTTGTTTTTATGCTTTTCTGATTGTATGTTGTTATTTGAATTTTCCAAAGTCTGTAAATAGTTATCCTAACCCAAATAGGGGGAGATTGTTGGAACACCCTATTACTATTTTGGGTCAGGATCACTATGTCTCTAGGAACCTTTGTTTGACCTCCTGTATAGCTTAATAGGTCAATTAGAATTGAGTCTAAGGGTTAGAAATCTAGGATTGGAAGCTGCCCTGAAGACCAAGTTTTTCTGTCTGGAGACCAAGTCTGATCGTCGAGCTCAGCACGACGATTAGTCGAACTCCGGTCGACGATCGTCTAGCTCAACTTCGACAGATCGTCGAACTCCATTCGACGATCGCTGAGCTCAACTTCTTAATATCGTCGAACTCATTCGACGATCGGTGAGCTCAGTTCGACGGTTTTGACTCTGCATTGGATCTTTATCTTTGAGCTCAGTTCGACGATCTTTGAGCTCAGATCGACGATTATTTTGCTGCTTGAGTTTTCCAGTTCGCTGAGCTCAGCTCGACGATACCAGAGCTCAGTTCGACGATTTCAGATAACTTCCAGAATTCAAATTCAAATCAGTCAGGAGTTATTCTGCAATTAATTCAAAGATTTGCTAGCCGTTTTCATTTACTTCTGGACCAAGTTTCAAGGGACTTTTCAAGGAATAATTCTGTGGACTTTCCTCCAGAAGAGATTATGCAATTAAGGATGCAATCAATACAGACCAACGGCTATCCTTGACAGAGAATGATACTCTATTCAGGAACAGAGAATAAAAGACAGAATGTTTTTTTGAATCAATAGAGATTAACAAGAAGAGAACACACAATACAGAGTACAGAGACTCATTCAAAATCTTCTGTCAAAAGAATTCTGAAGAACACTCATCAAAGAGATCAAGCTTCAAAATCTCTTCATCTTTCAAAGTGTTCAAGGCCAACATCATTTCAAGACTCCAGACACTCAACATTTCAGCCATTGCTGAAACCATCTATTGCTGGAGTTCTACCTTTGAAGGCCTATCACCCTCAGCAAAGCTTTTCTTCCTGAAGATTTCAAGGATTCAGGGGGAGCTTTGACATCAATCCACATAGTCTTCTCAGTTGTTTGAGAAAGAGAAGACTGTCATCACTCTCTCACCCCCAGTTTGTAAAGGGTTTCTCAAACTCCCTTCAAAAGTTTGAATCTGGTTTTTGAGCACCTTGTCAAAAGCTCATTGGTGGCAAGACACCTGATCAAAAAATCTGCTTTAATTTTTGAGCACCTTATCAAAAGCTCATTGGTGCCCAGGACACCTGATCAACTCATCCTGCAGTGGATTCCTACCTATGGTGGTAAAAGAGTGGATGTACCCAAGTTTGGGGAACCACTATATTTCCTTGTGTCCTCTGGCTCTGCTTGTTTACTTTTTGTTTCTGGCCTTGATTTGTCTGTGCTTAGTTTTTGCATAGCTTAGTTCTGTGATTAGATTTATATTTGCTTCCCTGCTCACACTTATTACAACAATTGTTGTAAAAGTTTTTAAAAGTACTAAAACATCATATACTCTATTCACCCCCCTCTAGAGTATATCAGATCTAGTTGCACTTTCACACTCTAGTCCAGGTAGTTGGGACCGATGAGTTTGGAAACGGTGTCAAGGTTGCCCGAAGGAGTGGGAGTAGGAGGAGGAGGAGGAGCGGCGACGGGAGCAATAGTGGTAGAGGTATCAGAGGGAGCCATAGAAGAGAGCAGAAACCAGCGAGAAGAATAATTCGCGGCGAGAATGTTAGGTCGCGGCTACTAAGAACAGGGCGCGGCTAGATAAACAGGTCGCGGCGAGAAGAACAAGTTGCGGCGAGAAGAGGAGGGCACGGCGACTAGGAACAGGTCGTGGCGAGAAGAACAGGTCGCGACGACTTAAGAGCAGGCCGCGACGAGAAGAAAAGGGCAACTTGAAGGATGTGAAAGAAACCGCCCGAACAGGACACAAACAGGAGGGAGAAACAAGTCGCGAAGACAGGTCGCGAGAAGGAGCAAGCCGCGAAGACAAGTCGCGAGAAGACAGGTCGCGCGGACAGAGGAAGATCACAGAATCAGGTGGAAAAGATCGTGTCCTCCGATACCATGTGCGAACAAGAAAAAGTAAACCGAAAATTTGGACAAAAAGAATTTTATTATCTAAAAAATGTTTTTATTACAAAAGTATGACCTACTTTTTATAAAATGGAGGAGAGAGAATAGATTACAAATAAGCAATGTGGGACAAATAATTACAGGAACGGGCATCTATACAAGCCGCACAAGCCGCGCGGTTAGACTAACCGCACGGCAACTACAAAGAAGAGAAGACAACCTGACACTGCCTTCAAGTCGCCTGAGTCAAGCCGCCAGACCATCCGGCCTCCAATCAGCAACAACCGCCTAGCAAACCGCTGGAGAGAAAGCGCCAGACCGCGCGGTCTCCAAGCTGCCAGGGGCAGACCGCCAGACCGCCCGGTCTCCAAGCCGTCAGGGGCAGACCGCCAGACCGCCCGGTCTCCAAGCCGCCAGGGGCAGACCGCCAGACCGCCCGGTCACCATACAACAACATAGGCAAACCTTACCCTACATTTTTTGCAAGAGGCTGCTTCCAGGACTCAAACCCGTGACCTCAAGGTCACACAGCAACACCTCAACTGATGTACCAAGGCTCCCTTCTTAAATTGCTAGCACTAAGGCTCCATTTGGTTCGGCGGTGGCGGGTGGATCCGGCGGGTGGAAACGGAGAGTTCGAACCGGAGGGGGGAGGTGGCTGCTCCAAACGGAGCTTTTTGGGGCGTTTCTCAAGGCGGGCGGGTGGAAACGGAGCAAACGCCGCCGGAGGTTCATTTGTTTACCCTCCTTCCGGCGGCGTTTGCCCAAAACGGAGCTGCGAAACGCCCAAACAAATAGAGCCTAATATAAGTGGAAAATCTTTCAATTTCAACATGCACAATAACAAAATCATGAAAGTTAAAATGCCAAAGAAAAACAATTGGCGATGTTTTAAGCTTCTAAATTATAATTATGAAGGTACAGTTTGGAGCTAATTCCAACAACTAAAATATATTGTCAAAAGAATTGTCATGAGAAACTTCAAACTAACCCCCAAAATAAATTTCCTACTTTTCATAAGGATAGAAAAAGCAAGTTTATTAAAGTATTCCAATTATACACTAAATTCTAACTTCCATGTATATTGAAGATAATGCTAGACAAGAAGTTGTTACTAATCCTAATAAAATAGCTTCCTATTATACCAAAAATGAAAGATTCTTTGGCTCTCATTAGTTCAAGTAGGCTTGAATGTCATGATGAAATGCATGTTAATCATCATCGCATTCCATCAATTTTGAAACACAACAATATTAGTATATTTTCTCGGTCTTGCGTTTTTTGTATGGTTATGCAATTAGAATTACGATTATCAGCGAATGAGGTTCCTTTGGTCCTCTTGTCAATGCATTTAAGAAGACCATATCTTATACACGACCTTAGTTTTCTAAGAAAACAAATATTTTTCTTGGTAGCTCTCCTGCATAAGATAGATTTAGTCCCTCGCCTTCTTCTGTTCAATCCATTTGCTAAATACATGTGGCTTCATTTGCTTAGGCGTTTTCATGCCGGCGTTTGGAGCAAATACTGCCGGACAACGGGAAAACAAACAGGCGTCGCGACGTTTGCTCCGTTTACTCCCGCAAATAGGCGGAAAAGCCGCCGGAAATCTCCATTTCCAGCCCCGCCTCCCCCCTCCAGTCCCAAAGCTCCCTTCCCAGCCGACGGTTGCGCCCGCCACCGCTGCGCCAAATGAGGCCACAATATCTTGGCCTAAAGTAATTTAAGAACTTTTTTTGAGTAGAATTCAATCTTCTGCATGCCCTTCAGACTGTAGGGCGCAATAGAACCACAACATAACTGATAACTCGGTAAAATCATTTCATACAATATGAAAACAGAAAGAAACACAAAACACACTACCCTTAAACCAGCAAATTCTCATAAAATAAATCAATCCAATTTCAGAAATTAGAGAAGTACCTCAAGGAAGCTAAGCCCTTTCTTTCCACTTGCTTCCCCTAAGCGCAATGTGTGTGTCTAGAAGAAGAAAGTAACAAGGCAGTTACACTTTGATCCAGAGACGAGGGAGGGAAGAAATAATTTTGACAGGGAGAAGAAAAAAACAAATGATTTTAGGGGATTCTGTGAGTTTGATTTATGGTGATTGTACTAAAGATGTTGTTATTAAAGTGGATTGTCCTTAAATGTTAATCCTTTAACTTGTAATTGGCGAAATGCATCTTGAAATCTAGGATTTTGACAAAATGATCTCAAATTATTAAATATTACAAAATACATCTCCCAATTAGAAAAAGATTGGCACTTTGCACCTTGATGAGGTGTATTTTACAAGTCTTTTTCTAGGCTTCGTTTGCTTCGGTGTTTCGCAGTGTCCCTTCGAAGCAAACGCCGCTGGCCGGCGGGTAAACAAACAGCCGTCAGCGGCGTCTGCTCCGTTTGCACCCGCAGCAAGGAGGAAACGCCCCGATCCGCTCCGTTTTGACCCTCGCCTCTCCCCCTCCAGTTTTAAAGTGGCGTTTCAACCCACCGGATGCACCCGCCACCGCCGCCCAACGAAATATAGCCCTAATCTAAGGTACATTTTACAATATTTAACAATTTAAAGCACATTTTACCAAAACACTATAATTCTATAGTGCATGCCAAATACAATGTTTTTTTAACTGCTCCCAATCAAAATGATAGGTGAAATCTAAACAGGATAAGAGGAATAGGGGATGAATTCTGCAAGGAAAAAATAAGAAGAATAAATGGGAGGACTATAACCTGCATGAGAAGCTTGATGCGGTCGAGCGGGGCGGTTAGGCTTTTGGCGGATGTTCCGGCGAGGGCACCAGCGGAGAAGAGAGCTACGCCGTTGGGAACCAAAGCCAACAGCGCAAGGGGATGCCTCAAAAGCTGCTCCGGCGACGGAAACGCCTTCTCTCCATTAGAATTTCCACGCTCGGCAACGGCGGCGCTTCCGTCCATGGAAACCGAGGAGGAGACGGAAGCAAAAGGCCGGGAAAGCTTCCTTCCGCCGTCGACAGTTTGAAGAGCGGGAATAGGTCGCCACACGAGCACGCCCTCTCTTCTCATCGCGCTTCCCGGCAATTCTTTCAGGGGACAGCCGCGACGGAAGAGGGGGGAAGGAGTTGATTTTTCTATCTGGATATTTGCTTGGCACGTGGAGAAATGGAGATATTTGGAAGATTTATTTAGGACCAGGAAAATAGAAAAGTTCGAAACATTGCTGCTCTGAGCTGTTTTCCAGCGTTTCCGAATATTTTTTATATTTAATATATTTTTCATTTTATTATTTATTTAATTTAATCTGTTTCACATATTTTTAGGCAATAATTACATGAAGACCGGCTTCCGCTATGTGCAGTCCGCTTAATTTAATAACAGTTATGTGCAGGTCAATACCTATATAGGTTCACAGCTTTCTATAATATTTTAGTTTTGTTTGCATTTATTCATGGACTACACATAGTCAAAAATGATCTGCATATAACATCGCCCTATTTTATCTTTTTTTTGATTTCTCATACTACAATTTACGAGTGATGCTCTATTGTTCTCAGTGTTGAACATTAAATTATGTATGAGACAAATAAGAGTTGCAAAGATGAGCATACTTAGGTGAATGTGTGGACACACGAGACTGAATAAAAGTAGAAATAAATGTACCATAGATAAGACGAGCGACACCAATTGTAGAGAAGGTGTGAGAAGCTTGATTAAGATGGTTCAGACACGTACAAAGGATATCATTAGAGACACTTGTTAGGCATTGTGGGAGTTTAGATACAATGCATGTTAAATGAGGGAGGGGTAGACCAAAAAAAGCTTCAAATGGAACTACAAAGAAACCAAAATGTATTTAGGCATTAGTGAGATTATGACAAAAGATAAGACATAATGCATACAAATGATCCATATAGCCAACACAACTATGATGAAATATAGGCTTGAATGTTAGTGATGTTTTGTTTTCTCAATAGTTTATATTTTTAATTTTTTTTTCTATATTTATATGTAGACATCTCTCTTCTTCTCTCGTATGCTTTTCAGTACTAATTAAAACTTAAAAAGAGAAAAATAAAGGTAAAAAGGAAACTTCAATATTATGCAAGGAGTCATTGTTCATTTGTGAATAAGCAATCCAGAAGCAATTTGTTGGGGTCTGCAAGACGCTCTTGGTAGATCGGATCTTCTGAACCGTTCTACCCCGCGGAGCGGTCGAGCATACAAATAGTCAAAGATTCACTAAGTGTTGAGACGAAAGTTTGATGACGTGGAAAACCCGTAATCTGGGTGAAAAATCACGCGGTCGGTACAGTGCCGAGCTAACTTCTACTATATCAAAGTTTATTACAGAGCTTTCAGGATGAGAGCGAGGGCGACAGACCGTTACACTTAATGAGATGGGGGAGAACAGACGATGAGTGTCGTTGGAGACCGTACAGCTTTTACGACCTTCCGTTGTTCGCTTCTCGAGGGTGTAGGCGTTGCCTTGCCTTCAGAATGAACTTGCCGTGTTGGCGAGGATGACACCACGCGTCCCGTCTTCTGTTCCTTTGTGTGGTCGATAGTTAGAGGGGTTGTTCCCGGAGCGTGTGTGAGTACCGCATTTGCCATGCTTTCTCTCCAACTTTGTTTTGACTCTGTGGCCTTGGTGAAACCTTGCGGAAGTGGTATTGGGTGGAGATCCTGCAGAGAGAAAGGAGGAGTGAAGTGGAGTGAGAATTAGGAATTTTCCTGAACACGGAAAAATCCCTCTTAAAGTAAAATCTAGCTATTTATAGATTTTTAAGAGGGGCTGTCCGGTAATTTCGCCCAACTATTTCTGGACCGATCAATAGGATCGTTCGAAATGAAGCACACAGATCGTCATTTTGCAAAGATGGTGATCCTTCCCCTGGGCCAAAGGAGAGCCTGGCTGCCAAGACTGGCGACTCAGCGACGACGGCATGAGCGGCGACCACCAACCCCAAGCCCGGCGGGCGGGTGGAGGGCCAGCCACGATGAGGCTGCCCGGGAACGGGCGGCCTCGGCCGGCCGTTGCGGGGTCCGGTCGTACCGAGGCTGCCCGGGATCGGGCGGCCTTGGTCGGCTCTTGCGGGGGCCGGCGACGGCGAGGCTGCTCTGACTCGGGCAGCCTCGAACAGGTTGGTCTGGATTGGTGATGATTGATTTGCATGCCGAAAAATACTCTGTAGTTAAATGTCGAGGTTAGGGAGTCAGGGATGTTGCAGGTTGCTTTAGAAAGTACTGGAGGTGTTCTCCAGGAAAACACTCATGATTGTGGTAGAATTGAAGTTCTGTTAGTATCGCCCCGCGGTAGTGCTACCGCTGGCGATAGCTTGATTGACAGAGACCAGTGAGCAGTTGATTGTGATAGGTGTGGACCCAAGCCTGAGACAGACGTGTGGTTATGTTTGGTACTGTCGGGCGGTAGTGCTACCACCGGTGATAGCTCCCAGAGAGCTACGTTTGTGAGGCATGTCTCTTGGAGACTAGGGGCCAATATGTTGAGATGTGTGCTTAGAGTGCTAGCTATGGTGGCCGTGAGTGCCAGCCTTGAAACATAACGCAGTTATGTATGTGAACGGGCAAGGGGAGGTCGACCCGCATCGTGGCTTGTGAGCCTGACAACTTGAGCACCGGGCTGTGGCTGAACTATACCGGCCCTATGACATACGACTTGGAGTGAGTCACTGGATTGTATCTCAAGGTAATAGAACTCCTTTGACTTTGTCGTAGCATAGAGGAGCGTTTTGGGCTTCGGGCTGGCAAGACTAGAAATGCTCAAATATGTGGGGCTTGAATCTCAGCACACCGAAAGAGAATGCTCAAATGTGAACTGTCATATATCTTTAAATATTAATTCGATCGTTTCCACCTAATTTCGTTTTTACGAACCACCAATATAATTGTTTATGTCACAATAAGATTCAAACAATATAGTTGATACTCTTCCAACATTTATTAATCGTGCAAGGGGTGATCACAATAGGAAAATTTTTAGGTGCACACTATGTACCGTGCTCCCGTGCCAAAATAAATAGGACTTTATTTGTCGGGCCCACTTTCTTTTCCCCGCAAATTTTTGATTTTGCCCCTCCCCTCCGCTTCCGCCCAGCGCCGCTTCTTCCTCGTCCCCTCCACGCTGGGTAAGACGCAGGTTTTTCTTGGGTTGAGTCTCTTGAGCCGCATCTCTCCCATTTTCCTGTTTTCTCTTTGACGACTTTCCGCATTTTAGGGTTTCACCAGGTCATCGAGAAACTGTGGGGGATGGGAAATAGGGGAAGAACACCAGTTTGTCACTACTAGGGTTTGCTTCCTCCTTGAAAATATAATGTTCTGAATCATATATTTATCTGTTTTTTTATGTTTAAGCTGTTTTTTGGTGATTAGAAGTATTTCTTTCTCGGTTTTGAAGAATCTGAGTGATTCCAGTTGCATCTGATGTTCCAGTTATTTTTGTCATGTTTATAGTTGTCTTCTTTGTTTTCCAGCTCTTGTCTGTTTGTTTACAGTTGTAACCTCACATATTCCAGTTTTATCTTTTAACATTTCATTTGTATTTTTTAAAATTCCAGTTATAATCTTTAAAATTTCAGTTATAGTCTATTGTATTCCAGTTATAATCTACTGTCTTCCACTTTTATTGTGTTGTGTTAAATGATGCTTTCTGATTGCAGATGTCAAGTTCCAGTTTTCTTTATAGCAAATGCGCTGTTAAATTGTTTACACAAAATGCTAAACCCTTGCTTGATGTCTTCTCGGACGACTCCAAAGAGTCTCTCCGAGAAATTAGGATTTTATATTTGTTGACTGTGCCTGATATTCAACAAAATATCTCCTTACTGTATTATCTTGCCTATTTATGTGCAGATAAGATATCTTCAGGAGGATACATCTGAGGTACTTACAAGGGATATAGCTGATAAGCTATTGCACATAATCGAAAGGCTTTCCACTCAGGATGGCAGCAATGATTGTGACATCTTCGTGATGAAATGTATGGAGGCCAGCTTGCTGAAGGGTGAGGTGGATGGGAACAGTCACATGAGCTGAACGAAGCAGATGCCGAGAATTAGGGTCGAGATAGTCACAATTTTTTTCAAAAAATTTCATTCCTCTCTGCTAAGGGAAGGGTTTATGCTTTAAAAATATGGAGGTTGACTTTGTTGTTTTAAAAATTGACTTCATGCAAACAATAGTTGGATGTCTGCTATTATTTTGTTATGCTTAAATCCTGAAGGAACATTTGATGGTGGGCCTTGAGTTGAGCTGACATGTTTTTTTGGAATTATTACTCTGTGCTAGGAAACTTTGTGGTGATTTTAAAGCCTCTGCATGGTATATGCCTGGTTTCTATAAATACAAATTTATTCTACATGTACAAAATTTGATTGAGATTTAAAATCTGTTCAAAATCAATGCAACATCAGTTGTATCTCTGTGGTAGGTCTTCTTTGCTAAATACATAACAACAATATTTTTGAACCGTGAATACAACAAAATTCTCGATATAGCAACAATATTTTTTGTGCAAACCATCATACTTTTTTTGAGATGTGTCATTGTCAAAACCGATGTTGACTACTGAGAAAAGTTTTCTCAATGACAACGACCATTGTCTGATCTTGATCTGTAAATATGGTGGTGAGTTGTTTTCCACCAACAAACCTCAAAAAAGTCTCGAACTCCTAGCAAAAAGATTCAATAGTCTTTGTTACTATGAAAGCCTCACCTACAAAAATATTCTGTCAATGATGGTTAACAACAATAAAGGGTGCACATACCAAATTGTACTTATTTAATCGGTAGATTGTATCGAACACGATAACGTCACTGAAATAATCATAATCGATTTTGTTATGCTCGTCAATCCAAAAAAAACTAATCAGTCTATTCATCTCATTAGTTTTGATATCAAAAGAGAACATATTGTCCTCGGAGTATCGTTGCTACAATAATTTTGACAAACTGATGGCATCCTCACTTTCTATTATGGGCTCTTCTTTCGCGTTGGATAAAATTATAAGCATCAGTCTTACAAAACCCCACATTTTCAACACCGCTCACTTCATCTGCAAGGAAATTGTATGCATCAGTTGTTCTAATGCCCACACCTATCATATTTTTTAGAAGGCTAACTTAGAGATTAGATATACTGCGATGAGACCTCAATAGATGTTTGTCATTTTCTGATGCAAGTGAGTGATTATGTTCCTTAACGAACTTCAAAACCTCTCAGTTCTTATATTCTTTGTCAGCATTAAAGTATATGCATGTCAACCAATCTGTACGAGTATCAATTTACGGTACTTTTTTTGTTAGTCAGTCAGCGATTTGAAAACCAGTTTTATAGGCATAGCCGCAGTACATAGAATATGCTTCCTCCTCACTATATGCAATCAGGAATGCTACAGTTTCTTTCTATCACTCAGAAATAAAATTACAACTGTAAGCTAGAGTGACATAAATAATTCCAATTGTAACATGAAAAATTCAGTTGTAACAAATCAAATTCCAGTTGTAACATGAACATTACAGTTATAATTAACAGTGCACGAACGTTATATTGTAACTATATTACATCAAAACAGACGGTAAAACACAATATATTGCAGTATTTCTACATCTAAACTTAAAATGACGGTAGATCCTCAGAAGAGAAGAAAAATTAAAGATTCACATTGTCAAAACTATCAATGACGGATTTCTCCATTTATTGTTGCATGATTTACAGCTCCGAAGAGAGCCCAAAGGGGGCAACGAGCGAAAACTTGCTGCTACAAGCCCTAAAATGGCGGAAATTAGAAATGTGGAAAGCCTTCGAAGAGAAAATAGGAAAATGGGAGAGATGCGGCGCTAGAGATTCAAATCCTAGAAAAACCTCTGTCTTCCGCAACTTAGAGAGGAAGGGGAAGAAGCGGCGCTAGGCGAAAGCGGAGGAAATGGCCAAAATTGAAAATTAGGGTGGCGGGGAGAAAGTGGGCCCCACAGGTTTGGAGCTATTTAAATGGGCACAGGAGGAGCGTGCATTATGTGCACCTAAAAATTTTCCGATCACAATATCGTATGTTACCTAACCACCAAAACACATGAGTATTTGATTAGTAATATAAGAGAATTCAACAAAACATCAACACATCACACTTGTGCGTCACAGTTTACTAAAATTGGATTTTTGCGAGCTACACTACCGAAATTAATGGAACACCCCATTACGGAAAGGTATCTCCAAGGGCTGCAACTTTCGTGTTGAGCCTGAGATCCAGTTCTAAGTGTAACATGCCTAAAATCAGGTTTCAACCTGACTGCGCAGATCTGGACAGAACCTGTCCTGCACTTACAGCTTAATTATTTTCAGGACAATAATTTTGAACTCACTTTTAGGGAGCTACAGAGCTCCCCAGAAAATGTGTAACCACTCATTGTAAAATTTTTCCATGAGCTACAACTTTTATGTTGAGCCCGAGACCTGAATCTGACTAAATCATGCCTAAAAATAGGCTTGGCCGTCACGCGTACAAAATAGACTTCTGTCTAAGTAATATAAGTAAATTTCTGCATGATTCTTAAAGACAAATGAACAGTAACTATTCATCTTCTTCCTCCAGCCAGCGTACAAGATGTGTCAAACTTCTCTCCTCTTTTTCATCGTTTTTCACGAAATCAAGTTTGTCGCCTTCGTATTGAAGAGAGGAAGTGATAGAAGAAATTTTTGTGGCGATCGACGCCCTAGAACTGAAGTTTTAGCGTTGTCACTTCCTAGAAAACTCCATTAAAACTCACCAAATCAAGCTCTCTTGAGCCCGACGTCTCTCATAATTTTGGATTTAAAGATCTAGCACCAAGGGAGAGGGTAGGAAGCTCACCTGGTTTTCGACCATGGATCGAGTTCTTCTCCTTAGCGGCATGGCGACGTTCAGCTTCCGGCGACCTAGCTTCGCACTTCGTTCTTTCAAGAAAGGGGATCAACGCGATGGAGAAGAAGAAGAAGAGAACTTCTTTCTCGGATGAGAAAATAACGTTCAGTATGAAAGCCATGAGGTGAGAGAGAAAAAATGATTTGACTAGCCATTAATGATTAACATGTTTAAAAATGACTACCTATGTCAAGTGTCACTCTCCTATTGGACCAAACTTGGATATATTTAAAAATAAGACTTTAGAAAAGACAATGGGTCATACCGCATCGTTCTGTACGAGTCCCGAAAAGTATTTCCATTCTGGATCAGTCCATACTTCTTCCCAGGTCGCAAATAATAAGACAGCGCGGAAGAATTATGGTCGAGTCCACTCGACGGGTTTGTCGAGTCCACTAGACGGGTTCGTCGAGTCCACTCGACTGGTTCGTCGAGTCCACCCCGGTGACTTGTCTATCTCTCTCTCTCTCTCAAGCTTTCCTGCCGAGTCTAAGCCACCCAAGGTGACACAAAACATGCACAAGGGGTATAGCTCAAAATGAGATGTTACAAGCTGAACGTAAAAAATCAGACCTTGATGAACATGGTCAATGTCATGTTAGCCGAGCCCGGTGCCCCAGAAAATCTTTTGGGAGAAGCGTTGCTCAACTCCTCCTTCATCCTTAATAGGATTCCTTCAAAACAAATTAATAAAATACCTTTTGAATTATTTAAATTAAGGAAACCTAACCTCCAAATTCTTCGAGTGTGGGGGTGTTTGGCTAAGGTTTCAATTCATGAACCCAAAAGAAAGAAAATACATAAAACAATAGACTCCATTTTAATAGGACATGCTTCCAATAGTATTGTTAATAGATTTCTTATAACTAATTCTCTTGTTAATGAAATCTCTAATAACACTATTATAAAAGTTAGAGACGTAGTTTATTTTGAAGATAAATTCTCATATAAATTAAACAACTCATCTCAACATTCAACTAGTTTAAACCAACCTTGCTCTTCTTCTTTAGACCCATTAGAAAATGATGAGCCTAGAAGAAGCAAAAAAGTTAGAACCAAAAAGACTTTTGGAGATGATTACTTTGCATATCTAATTGAAGGAGAACCTAATTCATATGAGAAAGCTATGACCTCATCTGATTACCTTTTTTTGGAAAGAAACAATAAACTTAGAAATTAATTTTATACTAGAAAATAAAACCTGAATCCATACCGATTTACCTCCCGGTGCCAAAGTCATAAGATGTAAATGGATCTTTAGGAAGAAACTAAATTTGGATGGTTTCATAGATATGTATAAGACTCGTCTTGTTGCTAAAAGTTATGCTCAAAAAAGGAATAAATTATTTAGATGCATATGTTCTTGTAGCTAGAATCACTTTTCTTCATATTCTAGTTGTCTTAGCTTCGATCCATAAGTTAATCATTCATCAAATGAATGTCAAAACCGTTTTTTTGCATGAAGACTTAAATGAAAAAGTCTACATGTTTAACCCGAAGGTTTTGTGATCAAAGGCCAAGAAACCAAGGCTTATAAATTAAATAAATCTATTTGTGGATTAAAACAAACATTTAAGCAATGACATCAAAAATTTGAATTCTGTAGTCTCATCTTTTGGTTTTAAATTCAATGAATTTGACAAATATATCTATGTTAAACAAGACAAAAATGGAATTGTATCGTTATGTCTTCATGTAGATGATATTTTAATATTTGAAAATTCAATTAAAAAAATTAATGAAACTAAAAATAATCTGTCTTTCAAATTTGATATGAAGAATTTGAGAGTAGCTAATATCATATTAGGAATGAAACTAGTTAAAGCTGAGTCTAGTGTATCTTTATCATATTTGAGTGTATCTTGAAATTTGAGAGTAACTAATTGAGAAAATGTTACATAAATTTAATTTATATGATTCTGCTACCGCGTCTACTCTTTATGACGCTAACATAAAACTTTGTAAAAACATAGGTGAACGTGTTGATCAACATAGATATGCACAAATGATAGAATCACTATTATACATAGCTAACCGCACTAGACCTGACATTTTCTATGTCGTGGGGCCGATTAAGTAGATATACTAGTAATCCAAGTGATGATCATTGGATAACATTAACTAGAATATTTAAATAACTTTGAGGAAATATAAATTATAGTTTAGTATATACAGATTTTCTCAAAGTACTAGAAGGATATTCAGATGTCAATTTGGAAACTGATTCTTTAGACGTCAAGTCTGCAACAGCTTATGTATTCCTCATTCGAGGAGCTGCTATCTCAAGAGCTTCTACAAAACAAATTGTGATTTCTAGAATTATCATGGAATCTGAGTTTATAGCTTCAGACACAACATGTGTTGAAGCTAAATGGATTAAGAATTTACTTGCTGAAATTTCTTTATGCGGAAAACATATGTCTGTTATTTCTTTGCATTGTGACAACAAATTTGTTATAGATTTAAATTGCTTCTAATTGTACTAATTTCAAAGTAAATAAGTTTATGAGAATCAAATACAAATCAGTGAAACAAAAAAGGAAAAAGTGATATCACTCAACTATGTAAAATCAGAATTGAATCTGGCTGACAATTTTACCAAGGAATTATCCTGAAGGAAGATTTTGTTGTCATCGAGGGGAATGAGACTTAAGCCCACATAATTTGCTGCCACTGGTGGATACCCAACCCATGTGATTGAAAATCCCATGAATTGGGTTTAATACGGTAGAAACAAATCTGTTGATGTAGCGTAATTGGGAGCACAAATTTAAAGATTGAGAAAACCTTCTCCCCATTCATATGATATTGTGCTTTACGTAACAAGTTAGGATGAACTAATTTAAGTTCATAATGGTAGCCAAAGTCATATATCTTTGCGAGATTTGGTTATGAATGTCTCCTGAGGCGCCACCTATGTGGGGGGTAGTCGTGAGGCCGCGATTTTGGGATCCCGGCTACACCCTAATAATATTCATGAAAAATCAAGGAATGCGCATGACCATTAACGCGCCCGCCACCATAACCCCAAAACGACCAATCTTTTATGTGTTTTATCTAATTTACCGATCAAAAGTTTATAATTCAAAGTCTCTGACATATTATACTTTTTGGAAGATAAAATAAGTACTAAGTATAGGTTCAAGATAATAATTTCACATATACTCATTGTATTAAATATAATTTGATAAATCAAATTTGTATTTGATTATATTTATAATAAGTAATATCATATTTATGAAGTTCGCTTTAGGTTTTTCACTTTTGTGGGGAATTGTTAGAAATTTAATATATAAAACATTATAAATTAAATGTTTTATTGGAGACAAGAAGTGTTTGCGCTCCTCATATTTTGATGGAAAAGCTCTCAAACCAAAAATGGTGGGAATCTAATTCATTTGGAGGGAAACCTTTCATGAAGAAAGAATGAAAACAATTAGTCTCACTTTGTTTATCATCACTTTTGATAGTGAGTATATAAATGGATTCACATCTTCTTACTTGTTCGAAAGAACATAAGGAGAATCTGTGAATCACAAGTGCGCGCACGAGCACTGCACCAGACTGGATCCAGATTTTATATTTTAGATTTGAGGAATAATTGAATTGAATTGTATTTTTCGTACAAAATAGTTTTGACTCTCTTTAAATCCTAATTTTTTGAGTTGCGTCGACTTCTCCCAGCGTACATCGATAAGTACTTGATGCATGTGTCGAGTAGATCGCGGTGTATCTTCATGCGTCGACATGCGTCAAATAGATCTCGACGCATGCGTCGACATCGCCTTACCCGTGTCAAATAGATCTCGACGCATGCGTCGACTTCTCTTGTTTTGTTTTCTTACGTCGACATGATCCCGACGTGCGTCGATAAGAAGTCGACGCATGTTGCGTCGACTTGCCCGCTAATTTCTTTGACGTGTTTTCTCGTCATTACTCCTTTACGTTGGAACTCCAACGTTCACCTGCACAATTAAAATTTCTAATTATAACCGCTGAAATTTATTACGTGGTTTAATTCTTGCTGTTTTTTGATACTCCTATTGAAGAGTTCTCCGGTTTTTTTCCTATGCTATAAAAATTTGTTGTCGGATTTTGGCTCTCTGGCTCTTCGATGTTCTTCTTTGAGACTTTATTTTTTTTTACATTTGCTTCATCAAGTGAAAGTTCGGGTGTTCTGTGCTTTTTCGGTGTCCGCGCACATCAAATTTTCAGGATCTAGTCATGTGTTGTACCTTGTAGGAGTGAGCATCGGTTGAAAGACATGTCAGATGGTGGTACAACTTCTTTATGACAGTGATCACACGTCTTACCCATGCTCGATTCTAAATCTATATTATTTTGATCTTTTTTATTTCTCACATCTTTTATTTATACAAGTTTAGATTTTTTTTCAAGATCTGCTAATTATTATCATTAGTTTTCAAAACGGAAAATATCATTATATTGAAATATACATAAAAATATTTCTACAATGTGGCTACACCGCACACCGTAACCAACAATATCATTATTCTAAGCATGGTTTGGAGCATATATTTTGCACATTATGCTTGCTATTTGTAGTCTTGTAGACCAATAATATAATTAAAAATATTTTTCCACTAACCATGGTAGTTAGTGTGTGGTTACTCCTGAAATGGATGGCGATGATATTGGCGGAATGATCGAATGACGGGGAAGGTCACCATGCAAAGGCGGCCACCTTGATAGTTGTACAACCCATATTCGTCGAGGGTGGACCCCTCCAGAGTCAGGTCAACAAGAGTCAAAGTGAGCAAGTCAAGACAGAAGTCAGAGTCAACGTGCGAAGAAGGCAGAAGACCTGGGCGAGTATGGCGAGCTCCACTTGCATCCTCGTCAGGTAAGCGACTAGGCATGTTACTCGCCCAGCCGAGCGAGCTCCACCCAAGAAGTCGCCAAGTCGTCAGGGGTGGGGCTATAAATAAGATCCCCGTCTTTGAATTTGCTTATAAATAGGACATCAAGGGTGTGAGGAGACGAACTTCGAAATATCGCAAAAAATCTCGACCACCTTCTTCCTAGACTTTGAGGTAAGCCTTTGAATCTTTTTTCAGAGATCTAGGTTGCGAGCTATCGACTATCCCTATTAGTCGCCACCTTGTTTTAGTCGTCAGCTAAAGACTACCTCGTACCCTGCTCGGTCATATTTGGTTGTGGAGGGGTTGTTTCTTCTAAGCTTCGGGTACGTGGTGGGACCTCCCTGCCGCAGCGTCTGGGGTCCTTTTAGTTGTCTGAGAGTTTCCGCGTCTTAACCCGCTAGCCGTCGAGCCGGACCATTGAACCGGTAACCTTAAGCTGCCTTGATTCGAATTTTTAGAGTAAGAGATTTTCCCGGCTTCAACAATAGCGGACGACTGTCGACGAAGGAGGACCGTGGCCGCGGGGAGCCGGAGCGCGGTCGCCCCTTGCGGGCGGCGCTTTGCAGTCGGGAGGCAGACGCAGGGAGGGGTGGTCGGGGTGCGGCCGCCCCTTGCAGGTGCCGCCTTGCGACTTGAGTGCGGCTGCCCCTTGCGAGTGACGCCCCACGACTGGGAGGTGGCCGCAGGGAGGGGCGGTCGGGGATTCCCCGTGGCCGGAGTGCTGCCGGGGAGGGGCGGCCAGGGCGCGGCCGCCCGTTGCGATTTGCGCCCCGCAGCCGGGGTGTGGCCGCCCCTTGTGGGAGGCGCCTTGCGGCCGGGCGCGGGCTGCTCGGCACCAGCGATGGCGACACCGACAACCGGTCACGATGGTGGCTCTGATGCTGCACTTGGTGGGATCGATGCGCGGGAGATCTCATGAGGCGACAGCGCGTGCGGGGGTCAAATCCATAATCCCACTAATTTAGTGAGGATCATGGGAAGTGGACTAACCGTACCCCAATTCGCTATAAAAAACACGACGGCCCTATCAATGCTTCACAAATATAATTATCATATGATGAATACATATTACTTATTTGCAACAAATTAAATAGAATCAAGAGGTAGTAAAGCTAACTTGGGATTTTTAAAGCTAAAGCATGTTGTGAGGATTAATAATATGAGTGTTACGATTGAGTGCTTTTCAGATTATTAATCCTGTCATCATGAAGAATGAGTTGGAAGATTCATGTTTCTACCAAAGGGGCTGATTCAGGTTAAAATATATCATTATCTTAAAAAGTAGGATGACAATATCTGGGATTTTTGACACTAAACATCCTCCAATTAGGATGTTTTGCATATTGCACCCTTAATATTACAAAAACTTTAATATTGGCATTTTGCACTTTCTTAATTGAATATTTAAGGTGCAAAATGCCAATATTAAAGCCTCCAAGAGATGGAAAATGCCAAAATTAAATATTTATAGCATCATGTTCAAAAACCTCCTAATTGAAGGATGCTTCCGATTATCCGCAAGATTTTCATTCTATATGATTAGGAATTGATATGGAATTTCTGTCACATAAACCAAGCTCTAGCATGCAAAAACCCACTGCAGCTGAACTGATAACAATAGAATCTGAGGATGTTTCTGAAAGAACAACAACCATCATCGGAGTTTAAACACTGCAGCTGAACTGAAAGGAAAGAACAGAGCAACTGTGTGAAGTCTTTTTTGTTAAAGGCAGCCGTAGGAACCTATAGGCCAGTTCCTGATAAAGTCGGAGCGTATTGTGCGAAGGCATTTAGCGCAGAAAGGTAATCAAAATGCTGAAGAGCTTTAGGGATGGAAGAACAATGGTAACAGGAAGAACCCAGATTGCAGTATAGAATGAGATGCGAAGAGAGTTGTTTCGGAGTGCGGAAGCGCAATCCACGGGACGATTTCCGTTGCCACATTGATAAAAGAGTGTTATTTTTTATTGCAGAAGCGCAATCCCCCGATGATTCCCCAAGCACGACTACACACAGAGGAACAAGAAACACAACAATGCACGCATTTTATAGTCGCAATCATATAGTTTTATTTATCCAATAAAAAACATGTACACAGATATGAGAAATTACAGATAAGATAAATCAGACGCATCCAATCTATGGAGGTATAGAAATTTACTACAATCCGATTTCACAACCGGGCAAACAAGGTTCCTTCCAGAACTATACTTCGTCGTCGTTGGAGGCCCACTACTGTCGTCGTAGATGGAACCCAAATTGGATCTAGGCTTTGTTACAACAAGGCAACCCTACGTCTATGCTCGCACAGACTACATCTCTCAAGCACAGCCTTACACGCTGAGAATTGCTCTCCCACGGCCAGCACGAACCGATCGCAACCCCTGCAACCGAGCGTCAGTGCACGATCCCACTGCTAGCCGCGAACCGCTTGCACACCCTTGTTGTAGCCTATCAATAAGAGAGCGGAGAAATAGGAGAGCCGCACGCACATCCTAGTTGCTATCGATGGAAATAAAAGGACCTGTTTCTTTTCTTGGTCGGGTAATGGAAACCTAGGTTGAAAATACCAAATAAATACGAAAAGGAACCACCTCGCAGCATAATCTTCATCAGTCGCCTACAAAATTTAACTTTGATACCACTTGTTAAGAATTCTGGTCAAAAAAGCGCAATCCCCAAGATAGTCTAAAAACAGAATGAACAAGGACACACTTTCACAATATTTTATTTGCACACTAAAAATACCTCACCAAAAACGAAGAAATACAAGTCCAGAAATACTGCAAAAACAATTGAACTACAAACAATCAGCAGGAGAATAATAGCTTGGGATCATGATAATTACATTTTTTCTATGCAATTCATGTTGACACAGGACGGACCACCACCAGCACTGGAGGAAATTGAGCCTACTTGAGCACAACTGGCCGATTACACATCGGAACCCACGTCGCCGCCTCAAACATTGATGCCCACCCACGTAAGACCTACAAACTCGCACACCGATCAATACCGATATGCACTCACGAGGGGAAGGAGAAAGGAACAAAAGGTCTCTTCCTCCTTGGTTGCAAGCTCACGTCATCTTCCTGGATGCAAGCTCACATCATTTTCCTCACCTAGTACAGACTACCGAAATGCACATCCATCATGACTCATGAGAAGCCGCGTGTCACCGTCAAAACTTCTTTTGCCACAAAGCTGTAGCCACACAAATCCAATATGCCCAACGAGATTAGATTCTTGCGAAGCTTGGGTGTAATCCATACCCTTTCAAGCTTTTGCACCACTCCATTGCGCATTCGAATGTTCAATGTCCATGTGCACATGACTTTACAGCCAAAACCATCACCCATATAGAGTAAACCAATCATCACCCCACAAAACTGAACATCAAAGCATCTGAGAAAAAGAAAATGTGTTGCGATGCATCAGAATCCAAAATTCAGTTGTCAAAATTGCACAACCATGCACAATGCGACGGGATATCATACGACCAGCATGAACCAATCACTGCCGCTTTAGTCGAGGGCTGCCGCCCAATCCCACAACTCACCGTCAATGTGTCTCACTACTGATGCCTAGCAGCCCGCACATCTGATTAGTCCAATTTATATAAGTTTTTTTGGACTCATCTGGACTAGTTTTCACACACTTGTACTTCACATTTGATGCTTATTTGCTTATATTTCACTTGATCCGTATTTAGACACAAAGTGCACTTTTCGCCAGTTGTGCTACACAATTGCACTCTTCTTTGTTGGGGGGGGGGGGGGGGAGGGTGGGTGGGGTAAGCACAGAGTGCTCCCCATTGTATTTTTATGTTGGTATTACACTTTTGTACAGGCTGAGGGTGTGCCCAAACCAATTTTAGAATTATGGGGAATCGCACGATCGTGCGTTTTTTCTTCGTGCACGGGTGTTTTACCAGTGCATGCTCTTTGTGTTGAAATTCTGGGTTTTGCCTCCGCCCGTACGATTTGGTCACACACAAGTGATTTCAACTGTGTGAACAAATCGCACGAGCGACCTGCTTTGTCTAATTTTTTTTATGTTTATATGGGTCATGCGTTTCTTTCACGCACATTTGGATTAAACCGTGCGAGAAGAAAATCACACGGGCTTGGGTTTGGCCTGAAAATATATGTTTTGTCTCTACCCGTGCGTTTTTGTTCGCGCACTGTTGATGCAATCGTGCGTGAGGAAAAATCGTACGGGTGGACCATTGGCCTGTGGTAAAAGATTTCTCGTAAATATCGCACGGTTCGATCGCACGATAGTGCGTTCGACCGTGTGTGACCAATTTTTTGACAAACTTGTATTTAAGAGCAAATTTTTGCCCTATATAGGGCTCTTCTTCCAGTTTCGCGCCTAGTGGTCCAGTTCTGCCCCCTTTCGTCGCTCCATCATCGCCCTTGTCTACCACAGACGGCAGTCGAAGCCCAAGCACGGACAAGGATTGACAACCCTTGATTCCGGCCACGAACCTTCAACGAGTCTTTGTGCTTTGGTTGTAATCTCTCCCCCTCCTTGTTGTAGTAAATTTCTTTTTGAATGTTTGGTTGTGTGGAACGATATTTGCTAGACCCTAATTTGTTTTTAATGATAATTTTCACGTCTATGTGAGAATTTGTTGTGGTTTATGCAAGTGAGGAGCGCCTCCATCTCATCTCCAGTCCACCATAGTAAGTGTGGCCGCACTAGCAATTGCTAGAGGCGTGCATTGTGAAGTACTATCGACCCTCAATCCGCCGGTGTGAACAATTTCATCTGCTTGCCTTCTCGCCCATCCGCCTACCGAAGCAGTGCATAGCGGCCTGCATAGCCTCCATCCTCCTAGCGAAGCGGTGACCGCGACCTGCATTAGTTTAGTTATTTTTTTTTTCAAAAATCCAATCATAGCTCTTTGTTAATTTGAAATCATTATAATCAATTTCCAAATGATAGAATCACGCACCCTAACTTGCGTTCCTTCGAGATCGATACTCGGGAAAATTCTTCCCGTTTTATACTACTTGAGCGACCGGTGCACTTGCCGTTAACACATCAACGTCCTTGCCGCAATTGATCAAAAAGTATAGGAGCGACGTCGACACATCCTAGCTGTTGATGAAAATAACGGGGGCCTAGTTCTTATCTTGGTCGGGGGTGACAGCAACGTAGGTAGAAAAAACTTAATAATATGGAGTAGCAAGGAAATACTTACCCGACCGAATCCATTTGGTTCTAATCCAAACTAACACCAACAATTTTCGAAAATAATTGAAACAGAAGAACAAAACAAAACTCCTAGGGCCCATTCAGTTGGACGAAAATGAGGCATGGCAAAAGCAATGTCTCCTTGCATAATATGGATTCCAAACATTCATGATCTTAATTACTTATTTCCCGGTCTATTAGCGAACTCTCTCTAGGAATTGTGAAAAATGTTCCACTGAAAAGATTCTTGTTATTGTTTTGTCTCATATTCCTCAAAAAAGTGGATCCAATAGAAAGACTAGAATTAGATTCATTAGTAAACTACTAAATTAATAAGACTCCTAGTTCTAAAGCCCACGCCTTCCCCATACTACAAGTAAATGAGAAAAATGCAAACACTACCATTGAAGCAAACCAAGTTAAATCATTGCTCCCCATTGTATTTTTATGTTGGTATTACACTTTTGTACAGGCTGGGGGTGTGCCCAAACCAATTTTAGAATTATGGGGAATCGCACGTTCGTGCGTTTTTTCTTCGTGCACGGGTGTTTTACCAGTGCATGCTCTTTGTGTTGAAATTCTGGGTTTTGCCTCCGCCCGTACGATTTGGTCACGCACAAGTGACTTCAACTGTGTGAACAAATCGCACGAGCGACCTGCTTTGTCTAATTTTTTTTATGTTTATATGGGTCATGTGTTTCTTTCACGCACATTTGGATTAAACCGTGCGAGAAGAAAATCACACGGGCTTGGGTTTGGCCTGAAAATATATGTTTTGTCTTTACCCGTGCGTTTCTGTTCGCGCACTGTTGATGCAATCGGGCGTGAGGAAAAATCGTGCGTGAGTAAAAGATTTCTCGTAAATATCGCACGGTTCGATCGCACGATAGTGCGTTCGACCGTGTGTGACCAATTTTTTGACGAACTTGTATTTAAGAGCAAATTTTTGCCCTATCTAGTGCTCTTCTTCCAGTTTCGCGCCTAGTGGTCCAGTTCTGCCCCCTTTCGTCGCTCCATCGTCGCCCTTGTCTACCACAGACGGCAGTCGAAGCCCGAGCACGGACAAGGATTGACAACCCTTGATTCCGGCCACGAACCTTCAACGAGTCTTTGTGCTTTGGTTGTAATCTCTCCCCCTCCTTGTTGTAGTAAATTTCTTCTTGAATGTTTGGTTGTGTGGAACGATATTTGCTAGACCCTAATTTGTTTTTAATGATAATTTTCACGTCTATGTGAGAATTTGTTGTGGTTTATGCAAGTGAGGAGCGCCTCCATCTCATCTCCAGTCCACCATAGTAAGTGTGGCCGCACTAGCAATTGCTAGTGGCGTGCATTGTGAAGTACTATCGACCCTCAATCCGCCGGTGTGAACAATTTCATCTGCTTGCCTTCTCGCCCATCCGCCTACCTAAGCAGTGCATAGCGGCCTGCATAGCCTCCATCCTCCTAGCGAAGCGGTGACTGCGACCTGCATTAGTTTAGTTTTTTTTTTTTTTTCAAAAATCAAATCATAGCTCTTTGTTAATTTGAAATCATTATAATCAATTTCCAAATGATAGAATCACGCACCCTAACTTGCGTTCCTTCGAGATCGATACTCGGGAAAATTCTTCCCGTTTTATACTACTTGAGCGACCGGTGCACTTGCCGTTAGCACATCAACGTCCTTGCCGCAATTGAACAAAAAGAATAGGAGCGACGTCGACACATCCTAGCTGTTGATGAAAATAACGGGGGCCTAGTTCTTATCTTGGTCGGGGGTGACGGCAACGTAGGTAGAAAAAACTTAATAATATGGAGTAGCAAGGAAATACTTACCCGACCGAATCCATTTGGTTCTAATCCAAACTAACACCAACAATTTTCGAAAATAATTGAAATAGAAGAACAAAACAAAACTCCTAGGGCCCATTCAGTTGGACGAAAATGAGGCATGGCAAAAGCAATGTCTCCTTGCATAATATGGATTCCAAACATTCATGATCTTAATTACTTATTTCCCGGTCTATTAGCGAACTCTCTCTAGGAATTGTGAAAAATGTTCCACTGAAAAGATTCTTGTTATTGTTTTGACTCATATTCCTCAAAAAAGTGGATCCAATAGAAAGACTAGAATTAGATTCATTAGTAAACTACTAAATTAGTAAGACTCCTAGTTCTAAAGCCCACGCCTTCCCCATACTACAAGTAAATGAGAAAAATGCAAACACTACCATTGAAGAAAACCAAGTTAAATCATTACTCCCAAATAAACAGAGCCTAAAAGACAAGAAAAAAATATTGCATATTACCTCAATAAGGCCTTGCTATTATTGAAAAATACATCAATTTCATCATTTGTATCAGCAGTAAAATGAGTAAAAGGAAGGTATTATAGCAGATGATGCATGCATTACACCTAAGCTAGAATGTCAAGAGGAGGCTAGTTTCTTAATATTCTTCAGATCAGATTGGCGAGCTTTTTCCATATATGAGTAAAACTAAAGCAAGTCGCTCAACATATTAAACCCTAGGCATTAGAGATAAGAGATGAGAAGAAGAAGAAGAAGAAAGGATGCAGCCAGTATGAAGAATGACTACCAGCGAAGAAGATGCAATGTTTATTCTATTCAGAGCGGGCCGCAAACCTCTCCACCTTGGAGTCATTGAGATTGATGCCGACCATGGCCTCCCCTAGGCCAGAGCTGATATCAGCAAGGATCTCCGGGTCAGAGTAATGGGTGACGGCCTGCACGATTGCTCTGGCCCTGCGGGAAGGGTCGCCGCTCTTGAAGATGCCGGAGCCAACGAACACGCCGTCGCAGCCAAGTTGCATCATGAGGGCGGCGTCTGCAGGGGTTGCGATCCCGCCTGCAGCGAAATGGACAACCGGAAGCCGACCCAGCTGCTTGATCTGCATCACGAGGTCGTACGGGGCGGCGATGCGCTTGGCGAAAGAGAATACCTCGTCATTGTCCATGTTTCGGAGAGATCGGATCTCTCCGGTCACAGAACGGACATGGCGTATGGCTTCGACGACGTTTCCGGTGCCGGCCTCGCCCTTGGTTCGGATCATAGAGGCGCCTTCACGGATGCGGCGGAGGGCCTCGCCGAGATCCCGGCAGCCGCAGATGAAAGGCACGCGGAAATTGTGCTTGTTGATGTGATGCTGCTCATCGGCGGGGGTAAGAACCTCGCTCTCGTCGACGTAGTCGACGCCAATAGCTTCGAGGATTTGGGCTTCCACAAAGTGGCCGATGCGGGCTTTGGCCATCACCGGTATGGTGACCGCCTGCTTGATTTCCTTGATGAGTGATGGGTCGCTCATGCGTGCAACGCCGCCCTGCGCGCGAATGTCGGCGGGAACGCGCTCAAGGGCCATGACGGCGCAGGCACCGGCATCTTCGGCAAGGCGGGCCTGCTCGGCATTCACAACGTCCATGATGACGCCGCCGCGGAGCATCTGCGCGAGGCCAGCCTTCACCGAGAAAGAAGTATATACTTTGGAATCGACGAGGGCAGAGCCATCTCCGTAAACTGTTACCACGCCGCTTGCCGACATCACGGTTGGACGGAATATGATGTACCTGCCTCGCCGGCGGCCAGGAAGGAATCGAATTGAATCAGGTGTCGGTGAGAATTGCCGTTGTTTGTGGAACCCTTTTATAGAGGGACGGTGGGGCTGGTGGAATGATGGCTCTGTTTGAGGAGCCGGTTTTGCTCCTTTCCGTTCCAACCGGAACGAACATTTGGTGTTTGACAAACCCCGTTTTGAAAAGATCGACTTAAACCCTTCGTTTTCCCCCTTTTTGGACCGGACCCCGGGACCTCCAGCTGCCTTCCCAAAACGACCGGCAAGGCCTCCCCTCCGCTCATTCCCGCCATCGCGCACTACTTCCCGCCATCATCCTTCGTAGCAGCTCTACTCTCATCTTCTCCAGGCGAAATTTCTGCTGGTACTGCTTCCCACTTTCATCGGCCAAGAAAAAAGCCCTCTTTTTGCTCTACCCTCTTTCGGTATGTACATTCCTAGCATTTTTTTTGAAACCCTAACAATTCCTGAAAATGTTTGTTCATGGGTAAATGATTTTTCTCTCAATGATTTACCATGCTTGTTCGATTTCTTCTCTATTCTCAGAATTTTTTGAGTTTTTGCCAGCCTGGATTCCCAAACTTTTTGAGTTTTTGCCATCCTGGATTCCCAAACTTTTTGAGTTTTTGCCATGCCCTCCAGCTCTGTTCTGACCAGGAATCCCTCTCCCATGGAAAGAAGCTGCACTCCCTCATTTCCTTCGCCATCATATTGGGCCAGCGCAAAACAACAGGCCACAGAAACCATCCAGCCATCGCCGTTGTGTGGGCAAAGGCAGGAAAAATTTTGCGAATTCGCGACAAATGGGCATCAAAACAACATGGAAAAAGAGGCAGCATGCTTACATCTCTAACTTTCTGTCATTCAAAAGACAACAGCCAGTCTTATCTCTAAAAACTTGTCACCATCCTTCTCAACATTCCAAAAACATGGACAAGGAAACTAATCATGGTGATGAAAATCTCCAAACAGCAATAATATCAACATTCTGTGCCTCTTGTTTTCATTTTAAACACTCTATTTGAGTTGGCTGAAGCGGTGAAATGTAAACCATAGTATGCAAGAGAATTAGCCTTCATATGAACTTTAATCCACAACTACAATCTTAATCATCATCCTAATGACATTTAATTTGTCATTTGCAAGAGCAGTGGTGCAAGTATTAATGGCTGATGAGCATACTATTCAATCCTCTCTTAACATTCCTTTCATCCAAACTGGAATTGACTTAACCTTAACCAACCAAACAAGTTCAACCCGAACAGTGCACGAGGGCAGAAATTTATAAAATGGCTCCAATATGTAATCATAAAATATGTTAGGCACATATTAGTGCACCAAACCTTTTTGGTTTCACATATTGGTTATCCAGATATGTTAGGCACATATTGATTACAGCACTCCAAAGCTGTAATCAGAACACATGTTGGTTTCACCTTGATGGAATCCATATTTGTATGTAGCCTGAGAAATTTCAGGTGGATCCCACATACCTGTATGTAGCCTCAGAACACAGTAGGTTGTTTAGTATGTTTTATAGATATTTATTGAATCATTCTACTCCACTGCAAGAGTGAAAATGACAGCATACTCATATCTAATACTCATCTTGAAAATTTGTGATAAAACATGTACTTTGATGGAATACTTGATCATGGCTATTGGATTTCTTGTTAGCAACTATATATTTTTTTTAAGATTATTTTTTAAATGTATTTCTTATTTTTCTAGTGCACGATGGTTAAAACTAAAGATGGAGTAATTGCAGCAACTTGGGAGTCAAATGAAGTATTATTATTCTGTGACTTATGTATAGAAGAGATAGAACTTGGAAATAGGCCGACGACGCACTTGTCTAAGGAGGGTTGGAACAATGTGACCCTTAAATTTCAAGAACGTACGGGAAAAATGTATGTGTGCGCACAATTAAAAAATAAATGGGATCAACTAAAAAAAGATTGGAAGCTATGGAAAGAACTCAAGCGCGGGGAGACATGTTTAGGTTGGGATTCAACTCAGAGAACAATTGATGCGTCCGACGATTGGTGGAAAGAGAGACTAGAGGTGAATGTACTTTCATTTGTTTTTTTTAAATTTATAAATTAATGCTAATATACTGTCATTTATTTTAGGTCGTTCCTGCTGCGAAAAAATTTCGTTATGGAGGAATTTCTCCAGAGTTGGAAGAGAAAATGCATGTAATGTTTAACGAGGTTGTCGCCTCTGGTGATTACGCATGGGCTCCCAACTCAAGGACAGATCCATCTAGTCCTGATAATTTAATGTTTGAGCATGACGAAGACATGGAGAATTTGAGTACGCCGATTAACATAAATGAAGACTCAAGGGATACCGTGAGGAGCTATGAAAGTGGGGGATGCTCACAAGGAATAAAAAGGAAAAGATTTGAAAAGAACAAACATAGTGGAATGAAAAAAACCGACTCGGTAGATATAACATTGATCAGCTGATTGAATCAACCATCAAAGTTGGAGAGAGTATATCACAACCCCCTAAAATATCTGAACCTACTTACACAATACATGAAGCAATTGATGAATTAGAGAGACATCCAGAGATTTGTTCTGATCCAGCGCTCTACGACTTTGCCACCATTTTTTATTGGACAACAAGAATAGAGAGTTATTTCTGAGCTTACCAAGCTCCAAAAAGGTTTGGTGGCTCAAAAACCGCCAATACACATGCATGCATCCGGGGGGTCTTTAAAGTAATCTCTTAGTTATGCGTAGTTTTGTACGGTTGTGGTAATGTAATATTTTGTACTGTGAATGGTTACAAACAATATTTAATATGGTTTTGTATATGTGTACCTATGCTTCGTACTGTATGCTATATGGTTGTGCGATGTAATTTTTTTTTGAAACTACATGGTTTATGATTGTGCGGTGTAATATATTTTGTTCATGGCCTCACATGTGATGTCTTTTTGTTTGATTATGACTTGTCTTATTCTTGTATTTCTATTAAACTTTTGTTGCAGGTGCGGGCATTATTTATATGATGTCTTTGGAAAATGATATTGAGCTTAATGACAGACGTCGTAAAGCAGCGTATTATCTTATGATGGTTAACACAAGTTTTTATATGATTGTTGATTACAACTCTCATTATGAGAATAGAATACCTTGCACAACATCTTCTAACACGGGAGATAAGTGGGTTCGAGAACTGTTGAATGGACATCCAACAAGATTTTATTATAACTTTCGTATGTCGAAGACCATTTTCTTAGATTTGCTTGAAACATTGGTTTCTAATTATGGGCTAGAAGGATCCAGGAGCACCACTACAAAAGAGGTACTCGCGATTACAATTTATATTTTGGCACACAATCTGACAATGAGAGAGTGTTTGGAACGTTTTCAACATTCAACAGAAACAATAAGTCGATATTTTTCAAAAGGACTAGATGCTTTAATAAAGCTATCGCAGGACGTTATTGCACCAGTTGATGATCGATTTACAGATATCCCCACAAAGATTTTAAATGACAATCGATACATGCCCTATTTTAAAGATTGCATTGGCGCAATTGATGGGACACATGTTGATGCTCGCATCCCAGTGAAGAAGCAGGTTCCGTACATTGGGCATCATGGCTTTCCAACTCAAAATGTTATGGCTGTATGTGACTTTGATATGTCATTCACTTTTGTCATGGCTGATTGGGAGGGTTCAGCACATGATAGCCGTATTTTCCATAGTGCAATTACAAATCATCGATGGAACTTCCCTCATCCACCACCAGGTAACTTACATAAAATATTTTCTAGAGTTCAATTACAATTAATATGTCACTAAAATAATGTTCAATATACAGGAAAATACTACTTAGTTGATGCTGGATATCCCTTGCAAGAAGGGTATATTAAACCGTATGCTGAAACGAGGTATCACTTGCCAGACTTTGCACGTGGTCAGCGTCCGATAGAAGGACAAAAAGAAATATTCAATCAGGCACACTCATCATTGCGTAGTGTTATAGAACGTACGTTTGGTGTGTGGAAGAAGAAATGGCGAATTCTTCGTGATATGCCACCGTATAGCTTTAAAAAACAACGAAATATTGTGGTGTCTACGATGACCCTGCATAATTTTATACGTAGGCATCATTCACGTTTAGACAGAGATTTCTTCCGATGTGATCATGATGAGACATTTGTCTACCCTCAGGCCCATATGATTAGAGAAGGAGTGCAAATGACAAGCAACACAAGGAGGGAGGACAATGAGAATATGAGGGGTGCAAGGAGCCAGTCGAGTCAAATGGCTGCACTTCGTGACTCTATTGCAGAACAACTATATGAGGCTGTCAGATTTTAATGTTGAATATTTTGTTGATATCACGTTGGCAACCCTCCATTGAGCATATAAGATAGTAAATGTGTTGGAGATCCAGATTGGGATCATTATGTATAGTTATGCAGATGTTATATTTGACTACGTGCTCATTTTATGAGCACATATGATGAACTACATAAAATTTTACAAGTTTTGTGTCTTTATACATTAGGTTTTATATTTTCACAATTTATATCAGTGCTTTGTGTTCTTGTGATGGTTATTATGTATAATATAAAATCATCAGCTTCATAATTCATTATTATGTCAGTATCTACACCAGGTTTGGGTAGTATTAACAAGTTGCATTATTTTAATGATGTCATTTTAAAATATTTTATTAAATTTATTGAATATTTAAAATATTTCATTTTAAACCGACACCGGAACGGTAGTTTCCCAAACAGATATACTATTTTTCAGTTTTGAAACTGACTAGAAACAGAGATTATCCAAACAGTTCTCAGTTTTGAAAATACAGTTTTAAAAATACAGTTTCAAACTCTCTGTTTTAAACTCTCAGTTTTAAACCGACACCGGTTTCCCAAACAGAGCCGATATTGGGGGAGGGAGGAGGGTGCTCACTGCTCAACCTGGCTCTGTTCAATTGATGTCAAATAGCGTTTTTTGGCACTTTGCACCCTGTAATTAGGGGCTATTGGCACATTGCACCCCAGCTTTAAATTTTTGGCACTTTGCACCCTGCAAATATGTTTTGCTTGGCAGATTGCACCCTATGATTATTAAATCAGTTTTTTTTAATCATTTAAAATTTTATTTTTCAATTTTGGGGGCAATTTGGGCATTTTGCCTCTTCAACCTAAACCTAAAATCATTCCTCTGTATTCAGTCCTCCCAAAATTCCGGAACTACGCTCCTCTGCACCATTCAGCTCCGCCTTCGCCACCGCTCCTCCGGCACTCTTCTCCAGTGATCTCTTCTCCGCCTTTCTTTCATCCAAGTTCAAGGCAAAGGTGAAGGCAAATGCAAGCTCTGCCGTTTGAAGCAGCCCACGATCTCGTCGCAGCAGCCCACGATCATTGCACCGCGGTGTTCTGCTGCAGCAGCCCACGATCTTGTCGCTGCGACCTCAAACTCCGACGATCATTCCAACTCCGGCGATCATTCCTGCGGTAAACATTCCTGCCGCTGCAGTGCTCTTCTCCGCCATTCTATTAGCTTCTTCCTGTTGTTTTTTGAGATACGAATCTGATTAAAAAAATGAAAAGTAGAAGAAGATGATCAGTGAGAAAAGTGAGAACTGGCCAGCAAATATAGATCTAGAATTTTTTCTTGATTTGGACATCACTCTTCAAGTTCCTAATTTTTTTTATGTTCGGTTGTTTACTTAGTGAACTCTGCAAATATAGAACTAAAAAGACCTTTTTTTCCTATTTTTTTTGTTCTAACAGCGCCTCCCACGATTGTGCCGCTGCGACCTCCAACTCCGGCGATCGATCCTACTTTTGTCGTATTCTCCTGGAAGGTATAAAAACATTATTTCCTAGTTTTTTAGCTTTTGATGTTTACTTAAAAATGTTTCAATTTTTAGAATGGTCTGGGTTATGAGAGATAGAGAGTCGCGGGACGGAGCACTTTACATGCCATACGAGATTTCGTTGTTCACTATTAAAATGCACCACTCCGGGTCCTTCTTGGGTTCAAGCAGAATGTCCTATGTGCCTGATGTAGTTCATGTGTTTGACTATTGTGATTACAATGAGTTAGGCTTGACTGATTTGCATGAAATGTGTACACTGGTTGGTCACTTGGGCTGGGTTAGATTTTACAGCAACTTAAGTGTGCCAGAAGCTTGCCCTAATATGATTTCACTCGATACTGACGAAGAAGTTAAAAATCTGATTAGACATATCGACCGTAACCGAGTAGTTGATGTTTATGTTGAGACTGTTGAAGCTTATCCTCAAAGTAACTTTAATCCGCCGGAAAAAAATATCTTCGAGCTTGATAGAAGTGAATCATTTAGCAACGAAGAGGACACAGATGAGAGTGATGCTAGTTTTAGTGATGACTTCGTAGATGATGATTTTGAGTATGATGATATGGAGTATGACGAAAATATTGATGAAGCTATTGAGTGGGTTGGTTTGAAGATACCAAGTGAATCACATAAAACTGAACAAACTCAAATGGCGGAGCATTATAAGGGTAAAAGTCCACTCACGTCTACCTCCATTAAAAAGAAATCATCAAAATACCAAATTTATCAAGGAAATGCTAACGAATCACATTTTGATTTCGAAGTTGGATTGTGTTTCACTACAGCTAATGAGTTTAGAGAAGCTGTTAGGACATATGCTAACATGCAAGGAAAGCCAATCAAATTCAGCAAAAATTGCAGTGATAAAATTCAAGTAATTTGTAATTGTGGTTGGCAATTGTACGCCTCATTCATATCAAAAAGTGATAATACTTTTCAAGTGAAGACCATTAAAGGTGAACACACATGTTTTAGGACTGCAACATCTAAACATTGTACTTCTGATTACCTTGCCAACAAATATCAAAACCACCTTAGGAGCAATCCTGAGTGGCCGGTGCATTCGATGCAAGAAATGATGCAAATGGAAAACAGAACATCTCTCTCTATTTGGAAAATGTATAGAACCAAAAAACATGCAAATAAAATCAATCATGGAACAGAGTTGGAGCAATATGCTAGTTTATGGAACTACTGCGAGGAAATTCGACAAACCAATCCAAACACAACCATCAAAATCCAATGTAAACAAAGTTTGAGGTCAGATGCATGTATTTTTAAGCGATTATATATATGTTGGGGTGCTTTGAAAGTTGGCTTTCTTCAAGGTTGTCGACCCATTATAGGTTTAGATGGGACACACTTAAAGACCACAAATGGTGGAGTTTTACTATGTGCGGTTGGTGTTGACGGGAACAATGGTATTTATCCAATAGCATACGCCATGGTTAGAAGGGAAAATGGGAAATCATGGGAATGGTTTATTGGTATTTTGATACGGGATTTGAATATCGTTAATAACTATGCTTGGACAATCATGTCCGATAAGCAAAAAGGTTTGATACGTGCAGTACAAGAATTACTACCTAATGCTGAGCATAGGTTTTGCCTTAGACATATGTACGACAATTTTAAGCAAATTCATAAAGGTTTGCAACTTAAAAATTTATTGTGGAAGGCCGCATCAGCTAGCAGAATAGTTGATTTTAACACAGAAATGGAGAAGTTGAGACTATACAATATAGATGCATACAATTGGGTAAGGGCAAGAGAACCTAAAAATTGGGCAAGGTCACATTTCAGTACATGGCCAAAGTGTGATATGCTACTCAACAATTTATGTGAATGTTTCAACAATGTCATCTTAAAGGCAAGAGGAGAACCCATCATAACAATGCTAGAGATCATAAGAGTGATTATGATGAGGAGATTACATACACAAAGAGATAAGATGTTAAAGGTTTACGGAGATATTTGTCCAAATATCCAAAAAATTCTTGAAACCAACAAAAGAGGTGTTCACGATTATATTTTGGAATGGAATGGCAATGATAAATTTGAGGTAAAAGGGTGGGCCGGAGATAAATGGACCGTTGAATTAACTTCCCAAGTTGCAGTTGTCATAAGTGGGATCTCACTGGAATACCATGTGTGCACGCCATAGCATGTATATTCTATCAAAGGGAAAAGGTTGAAGACTATGTAGACTATTGGTACAAGAAAAGCACCTACTTGAAAGCATATGATCATATGTTGAATCTTATTAAGGGTCAAAGGGAGTGGCCGCGTGCAAATCAAAATTTTTTGGTGCCATGGAATGCTAAAAAAAAAGTTGGAAGACCTTCATTGCAAGTTAGAAGGAAAGATACAGATGAGGTGAGTACTCGTAAATATGGTTTGAAAAGATCCGGTAGCAAATATGCATGCTCTAATTGTGGAGCGACTGGTCATAACAAGAAAAGTTGCGGCCAAGCTTCAAAGAATGTTGAGCCAACACAACAAACATTAACTATCCGATCGAAATTACCGGTATGTAAAAAATCAATTATTGGATTAAAGTTTGGATGTATAAATCTCTTAACGATTAACAAATGTTTGCTATATATTTAAAAATATAGGTGAAGATGAAGAGCACGACGACAAATGATATTGCAACTCAAGAATCAATAACTGCACCATTTAATCAAGGTGAGATTTATGGTATTATGTTATTTACCTTTTCTTAAATTTCACTCATACTAAATTGTATTTTTATTTAACAGGTGAGGAAGATGTTTGGGAGAACACAACATGAGAAGTGAAGCTCTTGTTTCATCACTAAGAGCTTGTTTTGAAATTATGTCAAATTTGTGTAATGAGATTGTCTTATGAATTATTATTTTGAGTTTTAGTTTTTGGAGCTCTTGCAATGAGATTGAAATTTAGTATGTTTTTGGAATTTTAGAAATTCAGGTTCATTCATAGGTTCTGCAAATTGCATTTTTGGAGCCGACGTCCATGCTAATTAGAATTTAGAACCGTCTCTGTATCTCCCTTTGTTCAAGATGTTAAAGGTTCGGTTCCTTCAAACTTCGGAAAGTCCTAATCCATGCCTTCCATTTAAATGGATGCAATGATAAGGTTGTTTGTCTATTGTGTTGTAATTGTAGAAAAATGGTTGACTTTGAAGATCCAATCGATGTGGTTTAGTTCTATTAAGTTTTTGAAAGTCGTGTTTTTGGCTCTTGGTGGAATCAGAGGTGGGGGAGGTGGGAGGTTGAGGTGAAGCTGTTGGAAATCATGGCGGAGACAACGAATGAGATGGTCAAGGCTGGTTGTGTTACACAGCTCATCCTCCAATTTTCGAGGTGTGTACCATTTACCATGGGTGAGAGACAAACTACAGGTTTGATCAACCCCTGACAAAGTTACTAGCATTTGAAAATTGCAGCCAATACTCAACATTTGAAATTGGCATCCTGCAATCAACATTTGAAGCTGGCAGCAAGCACTCTACAATATAAAGTCGACATGCCAATCAGTCGACATCAAATTTACTGATGATGTGACATCAAATTTACTGATGATGTCGGAGAGTATAGTTGATAGGTGGTTTAAAGTGGGCACGTTACTGTCTGAGTGTTGAAGGGTTTGTGGTCTCACCATGACTATAGGGGGAAGATTTTGTGAAATTGCACTTAAATAATATGTCTATTTATTCAAGGTGTTTATGTTGAAGACAGTGTAAGTTGGAATAAAATTTAGGCTCCGTTTGGCACGGTGGTGGCAGTCGTAAATGCATGGGTTAAAACGTCATTCATTAAGGGTCACCTAACAACCATCATCTTATTGAATATAAAAGTGGATGAAGTTCCTTAGGCGGGCGTTAACAAATGACAATTTAACCCCCTGTTCATAACCGCCACCACCATGCCAAACGGAGCCTTAGATCTTCGGATGTACTGAACTTTCTTGTATCTGAAGTGATGTCAGAACTTGGTTGTACGTTTGATGATGACAATTTTGGTCTGTGCTATTTATAGTAATAGATTCGTCATTTGAACTCTAAAATACAGTGATCATAACTATGCTTCAATTTTCTGTTCTTTTATGTATATTCATGGTAATGACTCTCCCATGTTCTGCCTAGACGGCTGCTGCACTCTGTGTAGGAATGGGAAGCTTCTCTGATCCTGATAAGGCACAGGGTCTGGCACATTTTCTAGGTTAGTTGTGCCTATTTTGATCATAAACTACTTTGCTTTGTGGCAACTGTCCACTATTTTCTCTTATATATGGACGAGCTCAAATTACTGTTCAATACTTGAGTAGTTCTTTCTTGAAATATGATTCGTTATCAAGCATAATTTATTCTTATGCTCTCATTTTTAGTAGCATATATGCTGAGTATCTTATCCGTTCAAAATTCCTTTTAATTATTTACAGTGTCTTTGGTTCCTGCTTTTTAACAGTTATATTGGAAAAGCTCAGAAAGATAAATTTTAGGGTGCAAAGTGTCAATCCCCCCTAATTAGAGGGTGTAAAGTGTCAAAAAATTCGGATTTTAGGTTTAGGTTGAATAGGATATGCCCAAATTGCCCCCAAAATTGAAAAATAAAATTTTAAATGATTTAAAAAAACTGATTTAATAATCATAGGGTGCAATCTGCCAAGCAAAACATATTTGCAGGGTGCAAAGTGCCAAAAATTTAAAGCTGGGGTGCAATGTGCCAAGAGCCCCTAATTACAGGGTGCAAAGTGCCAAAATTTCGCGTTTACTTCTTGATCTTTCTATAAATCCGTTTAGTTTAGTATAATAAGAATTATTTTGGACTTTTTGACACGTTTTTTCTAATCCGAAAATCTTAATAATTTGGGTGCTCTCCCAATCTAAAAAACCTAATGATTTGCTCTTCTTTCTTCCTCACAAAGAGGGTGTTGATCTGGAGTACTTGCATTTTTTTTGTTTGTGGCATTTGGAGACATTGTTGATGTTAGATATAATATTTTTCTTTTATTCCATTGTATTATCTTTGAATCCAATGAATAATGTATTAGTGTATTTAGTGTTCGCATGAAAAAAATATGAATAATGTGCGACTGTATTTAGTTGTTCTCATTTTTGAGGCATTTTGGAGTCATCCTATGATTGGTTTATTTTTTATTGTTTGTAGGATGAAGCAAAGTGGTTGCTTGACATACACCTATTCCTTGATATATACATTTAAAATGCATTCTTAACATCAATTTGATATAACTAAATCTGTTTATAACTTGCAAATGCCAAAAATATACAAATGGATTCAAGACATGCAACCGGTGGAAATGATTCTTTAAAGTCCACACCCTCTATTTGTGAGTATCCTTGTGCCACCAACCATGCCTTATTCCTGGTTATCCTAGATTCTCCATCAAGTTTATTTTTATATACCCATTTCGGACCAATAACTGGATGGCAATTTGGATGCTCCACTGATACCCAGACTTTATTTCTTTTAAACTAATTGGAGTAGATGTAGGAATGCATTTTATCATGATGTGATTGTAAAACTTTGTGAAATCTGGTAGGTCGTAGGAACACACAATCAATCAAGTCAAATAAACCAAAAACAGATAGAAGATCAAGAGCCACAATTGAAATAATAGTATTTTTACAGGGCAAGAAATATATTGTGATACGTGATTTCGCAATACACCCGATGGAGAATACAAAAAATAACAAGAGCAAAAACCGGCAGACAGAAACCTATAACTGCTCAAACCGTCTATCCGCCAAGTCTAATCGCCAAGTCCGCCAAGTCCACCAAGTCGCGCGAACAGCTCAAACTGTCAAGTCGCTAAACTGTCAGTCCGCACCCTTAGCCACGTGTACTGTTGTTTATTGCCTACTAAAGAGAAAGCTCTGTCTGCACTTCCCGATCGTCTGGCCGCGAGGTCGCTTGACCGCAGAAGTCGCCGCGAACAGACTTAACTGAAACTGAGATGTCGCCTAACCGCAACTCCTGGTCGTCTAAACGTCAAAGTCGCTTAATCGCTAGTTAAGCGAACAACTTTATTCGAACTATAACTCAATCTGCCAAAGGCGAACTGTATTATCCAAGCTAGGAAACTGCCAAGGAAGAAAACCGCCTAGTTACTTATCCGCTACCTGCTGCTAACTGTCGCCGACTGCTACCAACTATATGTACTGCCTTCAGAATCAATTTCCTGATTGTCAATTCTAGCCGCAAAATCTGCAAACACAACAATAACAGGTCACTAACCTTTGTCGCGCGGTTAGAAAAACTTAACCGCCGAGTTTAACCAGAGCTTCAATTCTTGCAGTTTCTATTATTTATGACGAAGCCGACACCCCAATTGGCGGCCAGGCAGATAGCGTCACCGCCCAGGGGGAAAGAGTAACCACTAGTGACATGACAGCTAGCAGCACCAGTCCACCCAATATGCGGACTGTCAACACCAGACCACGCGCGGTTAACACCATCAGTCCGCACAACTATGCGGACAACAACCTCAACCCGCGTGGACTTAAGCATCCAAGCAGGTAGCCATGCGACTAGAAGTCTAACCGAGCCAACATCGGTCTGCTGATCTTCGTGGTATCCCAATCCAGACCGTGCGGTTAACACCCCAGGGATACAGCTGAGTCACATCGCAAGAAGAAGAGAACCTGAAGAACATCCTATTCGCCAGAGCCTATCCACGCTACCCACGCAGTCACTGCGGTCTGCATATCTCAGACCGTCCACTTCCACTTCAACAAATTCAACAGTGATATCTCCTAGTAAAGAATTAGAGATGGCTTAGTGCAGTAGATTCGTAATGTTGGCAAATGGTTGGGATTTTATTTTTCTATTCAAAAAACTGATAAAATTAATTGAAGATATCGGCGAAGAGTTTTTTTGCAAATGTGAAAGATTTGATTTCTCTCGAGACAATCAACAATAGATTGGGCACATCAAGAAAAATCTCAAGAAAACTAGTTCAAAGCGATGTAGATGTCCTTTTATGTTATTTGGATAAAAAATCGCTTGTGTTGATGAATGCAAAATTAGTGTAAAATGTGACAAATATAATCATATATTTGTTCACTTGGAGACACATAGTTATGCAGATAGGCCTCATGGGAAGTCCTTGCGCTGCCCACTTAACTCGAATTTCCCACATCTAAGAGAGTCTACGTCCCCCAACAACCCGTCTGTGGACATATGTGCCTAGTGAGTCAGTCCTTGGAGAGGAGTTGTGGTGTTTGGGATGCAACCCGGTAACAGAACTTGACCAACCCATGTGTGTTGGGGCTAGTGGTGTTGCAATAAAAAGTGCATGTCACAACATGACATGGGTTTGTGTAATTGTTGTTTCAAATAGCTTTGTGACGGTACGAGTAGTGTTGAGTCATATTTTTAACCTAGGCTTCGTTTAGCACGATGTTTTTGCTCCAGTTTGTTGGACAAAAACGCCACGTCATAGAATATATGTTTGACATGTCAATGGTTATGACCACCCCCAAGACAAAAAACTTTTTTGAACATAAAAGTGGATGAGATTCCTTAGCTGCAGTCGGCTTTCACGAACAACGGTTCATAACCCCATGTCAAACTGACCCCTAATTGTTTTGTCGGGATCAAGATTAGCGGAAAGAGGGTTGTTGACCGGCCTATCATCCTTCGTGGTTCACCTTTCTCATTCGTTGCGATGATAAACTTTGACGCAACATTCATGTGTTGGAATGCTTCGATATCCTTCTCATTCTTAACCATTTTGTCGAGACAGTTTTCCTTCAACAAATTTAATATTCGTGTCTCCTCTTTTCTTTATAGTGTTGGGAAAGTGAGCAAACAATTCTGACCAGAGCACCTGTTTTAAAATTGAGCGAGCAACTTGTGCGACCGCGTTGAGCGGTATGCAAACGAAAACAACAATATAATGCAAAGAGAAATAAAAGCAGACAGAATATTTTTAACGGGGAAAACCCAAACAGGTGAAAAACCACAAGACGATCGGAGTCCAACCCGGAAAGCCTCAACTAAAAGTGTGTAAAAAATCACACGCACGGATTACAGGCTTTCCCTCCACCGATTCACAAAGGATCTTCACTCCTCCAACACAAGCACGATCCACAAAGGATCTACACCACCACAATCTTTCTCTTCCAACAACCACACAGACACAATGTTCAAAAGAGAAAAATACAACAAAGAGAGAGAAATCGTTACCCGGATGGATTGAACAATCTGTACAATCCGTCCCAACGTCAAACATGACGTTCCTCCAAAGCCACAAACAAGGCGGCTGTGCTCAGCCCTTCCAAACTGAGATCACGAATGGCGGACCTCCTCCTCTTAAGAGAAGGGGCGGCAGATCTCCTTCGGCTCCAGCAAATTAGGAAGAGGGCCGATCTCCTTCGGCTCCAGCAAATCAGGAAGAGGGGCGGTGACCTTGCGGTTCCAGCGAAACCAAGGGGAAAAGAGGCGGCGGCCTTGCAGTTCCAGCGAAACCAAGGGGAAAAGAGGCGGCGGCCTTGCGGTTCCAGCGAAACCAAGGGGAAAAGGGGCGGCATCCTTGCGGTTCCAGCGAACCAAAGGAATAGTGGCGACAGCGCCTCTGGCAGTTCCAGCAAACCACGAACGGGGGGGGGGGGGGGGGGGGGGACGACTTTTTGCAAAACCCCACCGCTGTCTTATTTTTGTTTGGTTTTATATATATGTATATATAAGTGAAAACACAAGAACAAAATCACGAGCCGCAACTAGCGCGTCCGGTGGTTTCTACAGATACAGTTTTCCCTTACTTTTGTACAAATCTTTCTTTAATTATATCTTCTATTTTTGACGTGATTTTTTTGCTTAGATGAGTTTGGACAAAAACATCACGATCATAAAATATATATTTGACATGACAATAATAATAAAAAAAACTAGTTTTGAACATAAATGTGGGCGAAGTTCTTTAGACATGGAAACTACTCCTAAAAGTGGAAAGCATGTAGCTTGACATTTAATCCATCTTTCAATTATGGGCTATTTTCCTAAGAAAAACCTGCATTAGAATATAGAAAAAAGTACCCTCCAATCAGTGGGGTGCTCTTCTATATGTCTACATTCCAGTTCGTTATTTCATATCCTTGAGGTAGCATTCCTATGAGATCCCACCAAATTCAATAGCAATCACTTGCCTAAAAAAACATATTTCTCGCCATTTTAGTAGGCATAAAACATCCTATATAGCAGGCAAAACATGTCCCGCGGTTTGCGTTGTAAAATTATTTCTATACACTCAGGGTTTTGGCATGGCAGTGGCGGTTGTGAACAGTGGTTATGAATCATTCTTCGTAAACATCCAAGCTCACCTAAAAAACTTCATCCATTTTTATGTTCAAAATTAGTTTTTTTTCTTGATGGGTGTCGTTAACCAATGCCACGTCAAACACATTTTATGACTGATGTTTTTGTCCAAACTCATCAGAGCAAAAACGCCGCGCCAAACGGACCCTAAGATGACTGAAGTTTATGCATTCTCCTAGACAATTTTCAGCAAGCACTACAGCTCTAAATGAACTAAACTATTACTCAAAATTGATCAAAGCAACAATGAGTAAATGAAAAGGCAATAAGTTAACAAATATAGAAGAAAACTAAATTCCTTTTTAAATTATAATTGAATAATACTTTGATGTCACAGAACAATATGCGAATCACTTTTGCAAATGCTGAAACGCACTTAACAAACACACACACACACACATCCTTGTTTAAAGTTCAGTGTAAGGCATCCAAATGCCAACTAATCCTCTGCTGCTATTGCCTTCTATATGTATTCCCTTCAGTTGCTTTATGTTAGTCAAGGGTCAGAGAGTTTTAAGTTTATTCTGGTTCTTCTGTCATCCCACACCAATGAGAACCAAAAACTTCCTAGAATGAGCGAACAGAATATGCGAGTGAAGCCTTCGTCGGTAGGTCGCAATCTAAACAGATCACATTTCCACGCCCCTCGGAGTCGAAAGATTCACAATGCTTTCGAGCAACCTGATCACATCCTCGGTGCTGTTGACATAATACTTTGCTTTACTCCTTCGCTTCTGGCCAACGGTGCAGGGGAACACTTCTGGAACTCGACAATAAGATCCGGATGCAATATTATTGATGCTTTCAAACATGTCTTCATCCGACTGATCATCGCCGATGCACATCAAAAAATCCGGCAATTTTGCATCTTTTATCGGAGCCTCGAGAAGCTTCTCGACAGCCAGCCCTTTGCTGACTCCCTGTAGGCGAAGATATCAGTGCTGGTACATTAAAAGGGAGGGGCGGAATTTGAGAAAGCAAGGTTCATACTTGAGGTTTAACCTCCACAATGCAATGCCCGCGCTTGACAACCACGGGCTCGTTGGCAAGAACCCTCTTGAGATGGTGGTGCAATTTTTTAGCTTGGGGGGACCCCAAGTCACGGTCGCCGTGTTCATGATGCCAAACCAAAGCTGTCTCCTTCACCTCGATGTAGGATTCATTGGTGGTTTCGGTGTACAATCTCATGACAGGTTCTGCTATCTTCTTCCACTCTGAATTAAGGACTACTGGACTTGTTTTCCATTCGGAGGATACATTCCACCTACATTAGAAAATTGATAATAAGTTCAATGCGATTGTATGAAGCACCAGGACGTTAACTAATAATCCAAAACTTTGTAAAAAGGAGAAAAAAATGAAGATCGGACTACTGTATCCCTTTTATTCAGTCAAAAAAGATCACCTTTCATGTCTCTATTCATTAAGGGTCCTTTCGTTTCAACGACATTGATATTGAAGTATTGACTTACAATCAAATATCAATACACATGAGAAATGACATTGAGTTTAAATTCAATTTTTTTGCTCGTCCGTATGATGACTTTCTGTCATAGGAATTGACATTGATTACTTTTTATTTTTCATTTGTAGAAAAACTTTCTGTCATAGAAATTGACATTGATCAATGCTCTTAATGAACATAATTAAAAATCACAAATGCGAATTTTTCGCCCAACCGTGATTTTTTCGCCTGTAAGTAATTTTTTTGTCCGGGCGCGATTTTTTCGACCGAACTCAAGTTTTTCAACCCAAAGCGAAATTTTTTCCCGGACGTGAAATTTTCGCCCGAACGTGTTATTTTCTCCCGGACGCGATTTTTTCGTCATGGCGGAATTTTTTTCACTCTGATTCGATTTTTTTTGGCTCGAATGCAAAATTTTCGTATGAACGCGAATTTTTCACCCAATACAATTTTTTCGCCCGGACGTGATTTTTTCGTCCGGTAACGATTTTTTCGCACGGAAACAAAATTTGTGTCCGGAGGCGATTTTTTCACCCGGACGTGATGTTTTAAGCATGGGCGCAATATTTTCACCCGGACGCGATTTTTTCGTCCGGATGCGATATTTTCGTCATGACTCAATTTTTTGTCCTGAACGCGAAATTATCGTCGGGACGCGATTTTTTCGTTCAGACGCGATTTTTTCACCCAGACTCGATTTTTTCTGTCTGGACGCGAAAAAATTTCGAACAACGTAAAATTTCCTAAAAGAAAATTTGGACACACGCAAAGGAGGGGGAAGAATCAAGTTACTCACGGAAAGAGGCGTATTTCCGGTGATCCCGCGAGGAACTTCTCGTCATCTTCAATCTCCCGCTCTAAGGTTGGCCGCTATCGCACAAGGGAACCACGGGAAATTGTCACTCACTCACACGAGGTGAATCCATGAAATCTCTAAACACTTAACTATGTAAGGAAGCTACAAAGGGAACCACACAATCTCAGTTCACTGTTCATGACAGTCAAATGGCAAACTATATTCCTAACTCAAGTTGTCTTTCACAGGAAACAAATGAAGGCAGCCACTTATTTTTTTTTTTACAACAACTCACACAACTCCTACACCAGCATTTAAATTTCACTATTCATCATCTTCAACATCAACAAATCTCACTAACACTCGTTAACAGGAATCACCAATGCTAACATTAATCTCAAATATTCATCAACAACTAACACTCCTAATCTCACTATAACAGAGCTGTAGTAAACAGTAATACCACAGTTCCAGGGAACTTCTCACGGCACAACCAAACAATACTCTTCATCATCCAATTACCTGCTCAAACAGGAAGCTCAAACAAATCACAAATTTCATTCATCAACTACTCTACCGGCTACAGGACTCAAGAAGCAAAATTACACAGAATTGTTCTTTTCTTTCAACATCAATTCCTAATCAAAATCAAACACAAGCTAACTCTCCACAGGACACGAGAAATCTCAACAAAATTACAGCAGCAAATAGTCATCAATCAACCACCCAAAAAAAAATTTACATCAAATCCCTATTTATAGGGTTTCAAAAAATAAAGGTGATACACCCCTAACCGCGAGCGCAATTCCAATCCAGAAAACATATTGCAGATTTAGAGAAAAACAACAGATAATACTTACTTCAATCCAAACCACATCACCAACACATCACAAGCGCACCCAAAATACTTGAACACACAGGAAATACTTCCCCTCTCAGAAGGTCACTGCACCTTCAGGAATGGGAACCCTAAGCAGGCAAGGCAGAAGCACCCGACTTCTCCTCAGCCGCACACGTAGATTTTTCCAAAAGATGGTCTATTAGGATACAACATACATATTGATATTAATAAGGCAACACGACTAAACTGCCCTTCCTCAACCACACTTGGTCACGCTGCCTCCCGCCATTTCCACGTGAGAACGTATCATTGTCTCCCCCATCGAAGGTTCCTTGTCCGCAAGGAACGGGAAGTGGAAATAGCGGTGTTGCAGAAGATGTAGATCCTACCATGTTGCTTCCGCCTCTGAGCAGTTTTGTCATTGAATCAAAAGTTGTGTGACCACCCTCCCTCTGTGCAGCAGAATTCTCCTATTGAGGACCCTCATTAGCTCAGCCAGCATTGTGCCCTCCCCTGTGACCGCCGACGGTAATGGATTTGGTTGAACCGGGGCCTCCCCCTTATATTACCTCAACTGGGAAATATGGAAAGTATGATGGATCTTGGCGTCAGGAGGTAGGTCCACTCGATTGGCGTCCGGGCCAATTTTCTCCACGACGCGGAACAAACCGAAGAACTTGGGTGATAACTTATGGAACCCATGAGCCCGCATGCTGGTTTGCTTGTACGGTTGGATCCGAATGTAAACCTGAGCCCCTATCTCCAAGGACCGTTCGCACCTCTTCTTGTTTGCGAGGACCCGCTGCAAATTATATTTCAAAATGGATATGACGCGTTCCCGAGCCTCGAGAGAACGATCCGCCTCTTCCATCAAGGTCGACCCCTCTAAATATGGCGAGTGTAGCATCAGTGTCTGCCCATAGACCACCTAATAGGGGGTCATTTTTGATGCGCTGTGGAATGACGTGTTGTACCACCATTCCGCAAGAGATAGCCACTTCGACCACTTCCTTGGCCGCTCGAAACACATGCAGCGTAAATAGCTTTCCAGACAACAATTGACTACCTCGGTCTGCCCGTCCGTTTGCGGGTGATAGGTCGTGGATAGATTTAATCGGACCTGCAACAAGTGAAACATTTCTTGCTAAAATTGACTAGTGAAGATGGTGTCTCGATCACTTACAATGGATTTGGGCAGCCCATGTAGGCAGACGACGGAGTCCAAGAAGACTTGTGCGATTGACTCGGCGGTGTACGGATGAGAGATTCCTACAAAATGAGCTTTCTTGCTCAATCTGTCCACAATGACCAGTATAGTTATTTTCCCTTCACTCTTTGGCAGGACCTTGATAAAGTCAAGGGAAATGTCTTGCCACACCCGTTCGGGTATAGGCAGGGATTGGAGCAGCCCCATTGGTTTTTTGATGGTCCGTCTTGCATTGTTGGCACACATCGCAACGCTGGATGTAAGAATAAACTTCAAGTTTCATTCTTTTCAAATAGAACATTCTTTTAAGCCTTTGATAGGTGGTCGTAATGCCGGATTGACTGCCCATCGATCCGTCATGGAGCAACGAAAATACTTTGGTCTTAAGGGCCTCATCTCGGCCAACCACCAACCATCCCTTGCTCTTCAAGGCCTGGTGCTGCCATTGGTAATTCGGTTTGCAACTTGGGTCCGATTCCTTTGTCGCAATGATTCGTTGTACATGCTCATCTTGCCTCCATGACTCCTTGATCCGTTGCAGCAAATCTGTTTGGAGAGTGACCATAGCACGACACGAGGCTTCTGGGCTGCTATGTTGTCGTGAGAGGGCATCCACACACACATTATCCTTTCCCTTCTGGTACTGTATTTGGAAGTCATAACCCATAAGTTTAGCAATATATTTTTGTTCCGCCGGGGTTGCTATCTTCTGCTCCAAAATGAAACGCAAACTTTGGTGATCGGTCCGAATAAGAAAGGGACATCCGGCTAGATAATGTCTCCAATGCTGCACAGTCATCACGATCGCCAACAACTCTTTCTCGTACGCGGAGGGAGAGGAGTGCGTTCTTGGGTCCCAACGCCTTACTAAAGTACGCCACCGGTCTCCCTTCCTGTGAGAGGACAGCACCCACCCCCGAATCCTCCGCATCCGTTTCCACGACTAAGGTGGCAGAGAAGTCCGGCAACCGAAGGACGGGCAGTTCTGATTTCTGAAACAGCCTTCTTTAACCGCTGGAAGGCTTCGGCTGCTGCGGGGTTCCAACAAAAAGTTTTTTGCTTCAACACCTCCATGAGGGACCATGCAATTAGGCCATAATCCTGAATGAACTTTCGATAGTATCTGGTGAGTCCCAAGAACCCACGTAACTGCTTAAATGTTGTCGGTTGTGGCTACTCAACCATGGCGGAGTTGCGGAATTCAAATCGGCGGAGAAGACGATGGCTGCTGTGACGGAGTTCGAATCGGCGAAGAAGAGCACGACGGAGTCCTGCTAATTACAGGACTCCGTCGTGCTCTTCTCCGCCGATTCGAACTCCGTCACAGCAGCCATCGTTCGGAGTATAGAATCAAGTGTCATTCAGGATTACGGCCTAATTGCAGGACTCCGTCGTGCTCTCCTCCGCCGATTCGAACTCCGCTGCAGCAACCATCGTCTTCTCCGCCGATTTGAATTCCGCGATCAATCACTACTCCTACGGAATAACATGACCCAAGTAGTGAATTTGTTGGAGGCTAAAGCCGCATTTGCTGCATTTGAGAAGCAATTTGTGTGGTCGCAACGTCCGGAAGGTGAATTCCAAGTGTTGTATGTGGTCTTACCAGGACTTGCTGAAAACTAAGATGTCGTGAAAAAATATTAACAGAAATTTGCGTAACTGTGGCTCAAACAACTTGTTCATCAATCCTTGAAATGTTGACGGCACATTTGTTACCCCGAAGGGTGTAACAAGGAATTGGTAGTGGCCTTGATGGGTTCGGAACGCCGTTTTATGTACATCTTCCTCAGTCATGCGGAGTTGATGGTATCCAGCCCAAAGATCCAGCTTCGAGAAAAATAGTGCTTCATGCAGCTCGTCCAATAACTCTTCAATTAAGGGAATGGGGAATTTGTTTTTGATCGTGTGATGATTTAACTGTCGGTAATCCACACACAGTCGCAACGTACCATCGACTTTCTTCACTAACACCACGGGCGAGGCGTACGAACTAGAGCTCGGTCGAATTGTCCCAACCACCAATAATTCTTGCACCAGTTTCTCAATCACCTCCTTTTGTAGTGGTGGGTAACGATATGGCCGGATATTCACCGTGCCCACGCTTGGTTTAGGGGGTTATTCGCCGCATTTTGTGCAGCGATTAGGTCGAGGCATAAATCTAGAGGGAGGCTAGAGGTCATATCTGGGGTAAGATGGGATATAGCCGGCCGATTATTTGGAGATGGACCAGTGAGAAAACAAAAAAATATATTTTCTTATAGCCTTGATTTCAAGCTTTATTGAAATCAAAGTGGTTGTATTCATATTATTGAAATAAAATCATTTGTTGTCTCATCTATATTTCTAAAATTTTATTTCAAACATTTATGAGAAAATTTACTTTGACACATTTTTCGAGAATTTGTCTTAAGCTAACGCTGACGGTAATTCTAACGCCAGCGATAGCATCAGATGTATAAATATCTTGTTATATCAAAATTATTTACATAAAACTTATAGTTTTATTTAAAATCGTAAAAGTCATTGTTCACACCCTTCTCCCCTCTAAGGGCGCCGTAAGATCTAACACTTGGTATCACCTCTATTCACCAACATTGATTATAATTATTAGAAAACTAAAATACGTTACTTTTTAGCTACGTTAGATATAAATGTGTGGAATATGGTAGAACAATGTTACTCTCCACCAATAATTGTTGTTGGAGATATTACTATGGAAAAATCTAAGGATAAGTGGGATGATAGTGACAAATTAAAATGTAATGATAATGCTAAAGCTATGAATGCATTATTTTTTGCTTTGAATAAAACAAAATTTAATAGGACTTGTGCTTGCGAAACAACTTATGATATTTGGAATTTACTTGAAATTACTCATGAAGGTACTTCACAGGTAAATGATTCAAAACTCCTCCAACTAGAATCAGATTTTGAGAAATTATGGATGGAAGTGGATGAAGATATAAATTTGATGTATATGTGGTTCACCAAGATCGTCAATGACTCAAAAGTGCTAGAAAAGAATTTCTCTAATGCGATTTGGTGAGAATGCGATGGTCATAAGCTCTAGGCGGCGGTAGCCTGATGGGATCGACAAACAAGTCAGAAAATTCTTCGAAAAGATACCGCGCTGGCCGGCAGCTTCTTGGTGCAGATCAGGTCCGGACAGCACACAGGTGGGGGAAAATTCAACGTGCTGTGCTCGCTGCTCGTGTGAACTCTCTTGAAGGTTACAAAGGGCCATCATGCATATATGACCCGGTTTCTCTAGTAGTTTCTGCATTTTTTGTTGTTTCATTCAGGTACCCGTAAGATTTCTCGAGTCGCGGAGTGATATTTGTTTCGCTTGACTCACGAAATCCATCGTCAAGTTGTTGAAGTCTCATTGAATGACCCCTAATGTCACGAGCCATTGAATGTCGAGCACTATTTCAAATTCTCATAAGGGAAGAATTAACATGTCCGCTGCAAAAACCACGCCCTGCATACGCCAACAAAAAATTGTCACCTTGTGCGAGCTGGATATACTCTGTCCATCGGCCACCGCCACACTGAAGGGAGGGATGGGGGTGAGAGGACATTGTAATCTAGCGGCGGCGGAGCTGTCCAAAAAAATGTGCGCTCCAGGAATCAATCAACACGTTGATGGGGCGTCCTTGATACGACGTTGTGACCCGCATCGTGTAAAAATGAGGGATGCCCGTTAGCGCGTGCACCGACAACTATGGCGTCGGCTGGTCCTCTTCCGGTTCTGGCATGATTTGAGCTTCCTCCTCCACCAGATCATACTCATCTCCATTTTCCTCGTCCGGCAATAACTCCAATGCATATGACTGTCGCCTATCTAAGCACTTATGTCCCGGAGTGAACTTGTCGTCGCACCAAAAACAAAGCCTTTTTCGACGGTTCTCGTCCATCTCCGTGGAGGCCAGCCTCCGACCCTGCCGGGGTCGCTCCACTAAACGAGCAGAGGTGGCCGACAATGATTGTGCAGGCAATGGAACAGATTTGGTCGGGAGATTGAATGAGTTATCCTGCAGTCTTGCATACCTATTCGACCAAGCGTGGGCATGTGAGGTTCTCGCAGATGGCCCTGCTCCAGATTTCTTACTGCCCAAAGCCTCCCGCTGCTCATGCAATTGCGCCAGAGAGAAAACTTCCAATAAGGTCTTAGGTTGGAACATACGCACCCCACACTCAATGTCATCTCTAAGACCCGCCAAACAAAAACTGACTGCATATTCCTCTGGGATGTTGACGCGGTATAGCAAAAGATCGAACTCGTCAAGGTATGCCTGGACTGACGTCAGTTGGCGGAGATTCTTGAGCTCGCTTATCGGATCGTCAAACAAAATTGAGCCAAACCGGTGGTGCAGCGCTTGGTCGTACTCCTCCCAACTAGGTCAATCCCGTGTTAAGCGCTCTTTCATGTATGTTTGATGTCAATACAGAGCTTTGCCCACCAAATGTAGGGTTTACCTAAGTCAAAACTTTACGTTGTAGATACTATAAATACTCATTCCAAACTTGATAGTGTATTGGTAGAATACTTTGAGTTGAGCCTCTAACATTAACCACATAAATATATATATATGTATATATATATATGTTTGTGTGTGTTATAAAGAAAAACTTTTGAAGACTGGTGTAAACATGGAGGACCATCAAAGCAATCCTAGTCGTTCATTGCATTGGGTAAAAAAAATTCACCTGCTCTCACACAATTATAAAAAAATGACGCTAAGATTTGAACCACTGTCCAACAGCATTAATACAATACTCTTAACCAACCAAACCAAACGGTTTTTTTGTAATAAACACAACTTTATGATATATATAAGTATACAAATATATACACACACGCAATAAAATTTTAAGTTGTAATTGATACAATTTTAGAATATTACGAGTGACACTACACGGGGGGACATTGTGTCGCCGCGACAGTACTCCAACCACGACGATGTTGCAGGGCTGCTTTGCTCACACCGTTAGAGTTCAATATTTCGACTGCCAACCAATCTGCTAATGCGCTCCAGGAGTGTGAGTGGAGGGAGCGTCGTCGCACTATGACACCGTCGTGATAGGGCATTGTCGCGATGACATGGGGGTTCCTCCTGTGCACTATATATATATATATATATATATATATATATATATATATATATATATATATATATATATATAGAGAGAGAGAGAGAGAGAAATATATAAGCATACATAAATATTATTAATAACCCAAATTTCTCCTAATAGTTAGCATAATTAAAATCACACCCTCTATCATTCCAAACTTCAAAAACATTTCCTATGAGTATACATTTCATAACAACATGCACAAAAAATATCCTCTTAGGGCTTTCCTTTGATGAAACATTTCCCATTTCATTGTTCCCTCGTATTTTTTTTACAACAAAAAAGTAGAATGGAAGAGGGAAATTAATAAATTATCATTATATTCATTTAACTTTGATAAATATGATATCCACATCATTCTCCTTTAATACTACTTTAATGAGACAATTTAATGATGTATATAAGTATAATTAATTTCTAAATCAAATTTAAACATATGATAATGAATAATGGATATAAAAGTAAATGAAATAGAATTCTACTCACATACGCTCTGACACCTATAGTACCCCGCAGGTCGTCATATAAAGTAAATGAAATAGAATTTGACCCACATATGCCCTGACACCTATAGTATCCCGCATGTCGTCAATCCCCATTTTGTATTGGGTGAAATAGAATTTTTTATAGGGGGCGATGATGACAAGGGTATTGTCGTTGTCGGGTAACTCCATGCAAGACTTTGTCAGAGTATTTGTGTGTTTGTGATAATTACATGGATCTCTATGTTCCAAAATTATAAAAATCTCTCCTATAAGTTTGCTCAGTTTACAGAACACTAATTCCGTTAGAATCTTGGATGAAAGTGATAAATTAGGGCCTCATTTGGCGCGGCGGGAGGAGACGGGGCAGGAGGAGACGGGCCACCGTTGGAACTGGAGGGTGGAGGTAATTGTTTGAAATGGAGTGTTTTGCTCCATTTCTCATGGCGTGGCAGGAGCAGATGCGGCAAACGCCGCCGCCGGCCATTTGGTTTGCCGCCTTGCAGCGCCGTTTGCCGCAAACGCCTGCTCCAAACACAGCACCAAACGAGGACTAAGTTAAAATGCTTTATGAGTTTTTAAATTTTTCCTTTTGTAATAACTCGAATTCTCAAAGTACGAGGTAATCAAAGGGTAAATTTGGAAAATCAAGTTAATATAAAGGGTAAACTTAGAAAATCAGAATTCTACCTGATTTTTGAAAGTGGACTATAAACAGATCAAATTTATAGGGGAGAGTTTTATAATTTCGAAATATAGAGAGGAGGTTTTTGTAATTATACATATGCATGTATACACACACAGACATTATCGCAGATGGTTGATTGATGGGATCTCCTTGGAGACTTTGACCTTCCCTCTATGTTTTGAAATTACAAAAACATCCTCACTTGGATTTACAATATTACAAAACACCCCTCCTTCTTAATATATATTATAAGTGTAGTTGTTATGGTCACAATCCATTATTGTATCGTTAATATCTACTATTACTTGTAGTGTGCTTAGTATTAGATTGTTAAGGTATGCGTTTAAGAATAGTCTTGTACCCTATTTAAAGGCAAGTGTGGGTCTTGTAATATTATAAAAGAAGTTATTTCTATTCTCTTGTCTTGTGAAAGAGATTTTGGTAGTTCTCTCCTCCCAAGCAAGTCCTGCCCAGGCAGCCGCGATTCCGACTCCGAATTATCCTCTCTACCTTCGGCCACCACTATGGGGAGCACATAACAAGTTGGTATCAGAGTTTCCTTCCATCAGCACGATATTTATCCTTCACATTCCACTGCAATTTCCAATGGTTCCACGACAACGCCGCACCATCCGTCCTCCATTCAATTTCCACTGGAAAACCAACATCATCGAAGGCCCATCCCTTGTCTAAACCTCGAAGGTCATGAGTAAGAATCGACCATCAACGACCTCTCGTTGTCGCTCCATCGACGATCTCCTGAGCCATGATGGATCCCGCCTGTGGTTTTTGAAGTTGCGCCTTGCCTATGCCGAAGAAGCCCCGCTGCTATCGATACTCCCAAGCTTCTTCTCTCGAGCCAATGTTTCATCCCAGCATCCCTCTGACCAGAGATTCAAGTCATCGTCTCTCCCAGACCCGGCAACACCAACATTTTCCCAAATACCGCCTCTATCTCCTTCCAGATGAGATTTAGCCACACACGCATCCCTGATTCAACACTCACTGCACGGTTGAATTAAGTGGGAGGAAAAGAATTGTATTCATCCACAAAGAGGGGAAATAGGTATACATATATAGGAGATACAAGGGGCACATAAACTGGAAATAAATAACACGTCAATACTCCCCCTCAAGCTGGCGCGAAAAGTTCAAGCAAACCCAGCTTGTCACATGTAGACAGAAGTCTGGAAGGCCCAACCGCCTTGGTGAAGGCATTGGCAATCCATCTGCGGAGGGAACATAGGATGCTTCAGGTGTCCCTGAACGGATGTGCTTGCTGAGAAAGTGAATATCAATCTCAATATGTTTAATCCGCTCGTGCAAAACTAAGTCAGAGGCAAGCATGAGAGCGGACTGGTTGTCGCACACAAGAGTCGACGAACCAGAGGGAGGAGAGTCAAGTTCGGTCAAGAGAGTACGCAGCCAAAGGAGCTCAGTAGCGCCGTAGGTCATAGCCCGGTACTCAGCCTCAGCAAACGAGCGGGAGACAACATTCTGCTTCTTGATCTTCCAGGAAATAAGATTGCCACCATAGAAAGTGCACATTCCCGAGGTAGAACGTCGATCAGTAAGGGAACCAGCATAGTCAAAATCCGTGTAACAAGTGAGATCAAGGGTCAGAGATGAACAGTAGAAGAGCCCTAGGCCAGGAGAACCCTTCAAGTAGTGGAGGATCCGAAATGCTGCATCGGTGAGAAGTCCGGGGAGCATGCATGAACTGACTGATCACACTCACAACAAAGCTAATGTCAGGGCGAGTGTTGGTCATGTAGATAAGTCTGCCAACAACACACTGATATCTGCCCGGTTCAGGGAGAGAATCGTCAGACTCGGCATGAAGGCGGTGGTTCGGATCCATGACTATAGACACAGGAGAGCACCCAAGAAGGCCAGTATCACTTAAGAGGTCAAGTGTATACTTGCGTTGAGACAAACAGATCCCCTGATGAGATCTGGCAACCTCAATCTCGAGAAAGTACTTCAGATGCCCCAAATCTTTCATTTAAAATGTTTTCTGAAGAACCCTCTTGATCTGAAGTATCCCCGAGCTATCGTCACCGGTAAAAATGATATCATCCACATAGATAAGAATAAAGACCCTACGTCCATCCACAGCAGTGCGAACAAAGCATGTGTGGTCGACATGACATCTGATGAACACACTCTGAAGCACAACAGTATCAAACCGCTCAAACCACGCACGAGGAGACTGTTTCAGCCCATACAAGGACTTCTGCAAAAGGCAAACACGGCCCAAATACTCCCCCTAAAGCTTCTAACGGGGGGGGGGGGGATCCATATAAACTTTCTCAGCAAGGTCGTCATTGAGGAAGACATTCTTCACGTCCATCTGATGAAGAGGCCACCCAAGGCAGGCAGCGAGAGAGACAAGCAGACGGACAATAGATAGCTTGGCCACTGGGGCAAAGCTCAAGCCGTAATCCCCAGGAGTCTGAGTGAAGCCCTTCGCGACAAGACGGGCCTTGTAGCGGTCAAGAGAACCATCGACATTATACTTAACAGTGTAAACCCAGCGACAGACAACAGTTTTCTGACCTGCAGAAAGAGGAACCAAACGCCAGGTGCCCGCCTTCTGTAGTGCAGACATCTCATCCTCCATGGCCACCACCCACTCAGGGTGCTGGAATGCCTCATTCATCGAACTCGGAACTTTGATCTGGTCGGTAGCAGTCAGGAAAGCCCGATAACCCTGAGAAATGGGTCAGTAACACAAGAACGCTTACCCTTGCGAAGTGCGATGGGTAAGTCAGAGGAGGGAAGAATATCACCTGCCAGAGGATGTGGCACAAGGTCCTTTGAGCTGGGCATAACCAGTGGATCCCGAAGAATGGGGTGGACATGTGAGGGCCCGCGTGGGCCACGAGTGCATGTCTGCAACGGAAGAGAGTCGTGCAGCGGAGCGAGGGCAACCAGAACCAACTGGTATAGCCCGTGGTGCTCACACAACAACGAGTAAAATCATCTATAAAAGTAACAAAATACCAAAAACCATCATAAGAAACAACCGGGCAGGTCCCCAAACATCTGAATGAATAATATCAAACGGTGCAGAACAACGAGAAACAGAAACATATAGTGCGTGTATGTTTACTAAGCTGACACAAGTCACACTGAAAAGAGTTCTCAAACGAGACACTCGGAAAAAGGGACGACACGATCTGAGGACTCGCATGCCCCAATCTAGCATGTCAAAGAGCAGGTGAAGTAGTAGCAGCAGCAATGGATGGGGGTGAGAGACATGGCGAAGGAGGTGGAAGATCCAGCTGGTATAGCCCGTCGTGCTCACACCGTAGCCAAAAGTCCTCTTCGTGGTCAGGTCCTGAAAAACACAACCAGAAGGAAAAAATGTCACCGAGCAGTGGAACGAACGAGTCAACTGACTAACAGAAAGAAAATTTAAAGAAAGTTTGGGAATATGAAGAACTGAACCCAAGGAGGAGGGAGTCAGAGGAACTGTTCCCCGGTGAAGGATGGGGGTCACAGAGACATCGGCAAGACGAACCTGCCGATGGACTCTCGAAGACTCAAGAGAAGAGAACAAGCGTGTCTCACCAGTCATGTGATCAGTGACTCCAGAGTCAATCACCCAGGGAGAAGAGGACTCCTCTTGAGTGACATGAAAGGCCATCGGGATACCTGACGCAGACATTGAAGCCGACGAGAACGACGAGGCAGGTAACGACTGAGTAGGAAGAGGCTGGTGCGGAGTCTGAAATGGAGAGTGCAGCTTGAGACTGGAGCTGCTGCACTTGAGCCATAAGCTGACTCCAGTCGATGGAAGGAGCCCTGAAAGAGGTACTGGAATCAGGTTGGCCCCCAAAGTCGGAAGAAGTAGCGGCGGCAGCATGCGTGGCGGAGGACTGCTGGCGTAGGTGAGGAAAGAGCATCCAGCATCGGGCTTTCTCATGACCAGTCCGGAGGCAGTGCTGACACTGAACAGAGGCAAATGGGCTTCCGCGGCCACCCCCGCGACCTTTAGAGGTAGAAGTACCACCCCCCCCCCCCCCCCCCCCCCCCCCCGCGCGAGCGCGGGGAAGAAGGACGACCTGAAACCAGGGTCATTTGGTCTGGAATAGGAACAGAAGCTGGAACGGGCAAAACAACAGTCAGGAGGGCACGATGCTCATGCTCCTCCACCATGGAATAAGCATCCAAGATATCAGGAAGAGGGTTCATGCTGACAATCTGAACCCTAATCTGCTCAAACTCGGGTCTCAAGGCCATCAAGAACTGATAGGTCTCTCGCTTCTCTTGCCGCCGCTTGGCAACAAGAAGATCCTCTGGATGTGGAAAAGCACTGAGCGGTACAAGGTCAAAAAGCTCATGAAATCTCCCTGAGAGAAAGGTAAAGTACTCGTGCACAGAACGGTCCCCCTGACGAGCAATAGAAATCTCCTGGAAGACAGAATAAATCTGCGTATCAACGTGGGTGTGAATCGTAGGTACGCGTCAAGGCAGCCCAAAGAGACATCACTGAATCGAATCACATGAACTGCTCGTAAATGCGAGGCTCCAGGGAGCACTGAAGCGACCCGAGAATCTTGAAATTTTCCGTGCGCCATTGACAGATAGCCTTTTCGTCGGAAGGCTTGGGAACACCATTAGGTTCAAGCCAATCAAGCTTGTCATGTACGGCAAGATGGACTCGCATGGAGTTGGACCAAGCGATAAAGTTTTTTCAGTGAGAAGGGCGGCAGTAATGCGCCGAGCAAATCCATCATTCGAACCGAAGAGGGAGGAATCCATAGGATGAGAACAAGAGAACACTCCCAAAAAATACCAAGGGAGGAAAGCAAGGAAACCCTTAAACAGAAGAGGAAAAAACCATCCCCAAAAAGGAAGGAAGACCGTAGATCATAGATTTACGTCATGAGAAGAAAAGAAGTGAGGGAAGGGGCGGTAAACACCAACCAAATCGGCGGCGGAAGAAACAACCGAATGAGAGAAAAAAAAGAAGGAAGAAGCCGGCTGTAGCAGGATCGACGACAGCAGGATCGGCGGCAACAAAAAATAATGGCGGCAGCAGAATAAGCCGGCTGCAGCAGAAGACAATGGCGGGAGAAGAAAACCACGACAGCAGTAGGATCGGCGGCGGCAGCAGGGGGACGGCGGCAGCGGCGAGATCCGCGATGCCCTCACTTCGCGCGGAGACCACGTCGAACGATGCAGGAAGAAACCGCATCGGAGATCGGCGAAGACGACACGATGCGGGAAGTAGGGCGAAGGGCCGGGGTCGGAGTTCATTTTCCTCCTATGATACCAAATTAAGTGAGAGAAAAAGAATTGTATTCATCCACGAAGGGGGGAAATAGGTATGTGTGTGTGTGTGTGTGTGTATAATATATATGAGATACAAGGGGCACATAAACTAGAAATAAACAACACGTCAATAGGTTGCTCGCCGGCCTGTCCTTCTTTCTTACTTGTGTCGCCCGCCTTTACTGGGCTCGAGTGTCCTTTCTCTGACTAGGGATTTCATTAATTACTTTAATCATTTAATCTTAACGAGATTAAGTACTTAATCAATTAATCATGTTTGGCATGAAACTCATCATCGCTGATTCGGTTATCCTCCGTTCGTTGATGGCTTCATATCAAACATACATGTCGCAACTCATCGTCGACATTACTAATGGGTCGATGCTTGCAACTGCTCCACTGAGGCCACCGATTACGCTGCAACAATTGTTGCCTCTATAGGACGCCATTGGCCTCCTCAAGATGCAACTTCCACCTTCTCCACTGCAAATTCTACTAGAGCAATCGTCACTAGCACCGACGACCACAAAAGCTTCAACACTCTCCGCAACTCATGTCTCCCCACCATCTCCGCCAGGTTTTCGCCTTGTAGTTTACACCACTGACATCGTCGCCTCAATCCCCGTAGTGTGTTGTCCCAATTTAGGTCGCCGCCACCAGTTTCCGCGGTCGCTATCCTGCATCCTCTGCTCTGTTCACCTGCTTTTCTGACCCTTCTAGATCTGTTACTTATGACGACCGTTCCCAAGTCGGCATCACCTCTATTTGTTGTAGAAGGACACACCGATCTTTCGTCTCCCTCGACCGTCCGACGGGCACACTCACCCTGATTCCAGCTATGCCGAACAGCCACCCCTCCGCACGTGCCTCTGCCACGGCCGCTCCTTGCAATATTTTATGACACCTGGGAGCATGCTAACACCCCGCCGCTCGACGTCGCCTCTGTTACAACAACGCACTACCAGAAGTCATTCTGGCGGAAAATCAAGGAGCTTGCAGATTAGGTAATCCAAGACCGTTCCAACTTGAGGGCAAACTCGATCAGAAGAAAGGGTGGAATGTTAAGGGTCTCACGCCGTCAGTTATCTAGTGGTTACATTATTACGAGTTGTATTGAGACGAGTTGTATTGAATTGAGTTGTATAAGTTGAGTTGTATTGAGTTAAGTTGTATGAATCGAGTCGAGTCGTGCTTATGGGCTATTAGAGCTTTAGTGTTTTTAATGTTTCACGCATTTTTCTTTAGATTGGATATTTACGCGCATGTCATCGTGGTCCTATACATAGGTCCTCTTAGATCTTTTTTAAATTATGAAGAAAGAAATCAATTTCTCCCTCTCTCTAATCTCCTATCCATATAAACTTTCTCAGCAAGGTCGTCATTGAGGAAGACATTCTTCACGTCCATCTGATGAAGAGGCCACCCAAGGCAGGAAGCGAGAGAGACAAGCAGACGGGCAGTAGATAGCTTGGCCACTAGGGCAAAGCTCAAGCCGTAATCCCCAGGAGTCTGAGTGAAACCCTTCGCGACAAGACGGGCCTTGTAGCGGTCAAGAGAACCATCGACATTATACTTAACAGTGTAAACCCAGCGACAGACAACAGTTTTCTGACATGCAGAAAGAGGGACCAAACGCCAGGTGCCCGCCTTCTGTAGTGCAGACATCTCATCCTCCATGGCCGCCACTCACTCAGGGTGCTGGAATGCCTCATTCATCGAACCCGGAACTTTGATCTGGTCGGTAGCAGTCAGGAAAGCCCGATAACCCTGAGAAATGGGTCAGTAACACAAGAATGCTTACCCTTGCGAAGTGCGATGGGTAAGTCGGAGGAGGGAAGAATATCACCTGCCAGAGGATGTACCACAAGGTCCTTTGAGCTGGGCGTAACCAGTGGATCCCGAAGAATGGGGTGGACATGTGAGGGCCCGCGTGGGCCACGAGTGCATGTCTGCAACGGAAGAGAGTCGTGCAGCGGAGCGAGGGCAACCAGAACCAGCTGTGGCGGAGCAGAAGGAGCAACAGGGACAGAAGAGGTACCATAGAAGGGGACATCCTCAAAGAACGTAACATTCAGGGAGTGAAAAATCCTGCGAGAAGAGGGGTCAAAACACCTATAGCCCTTGGAAGAGGAGTAATATCCAAAAAATAAGCATCGGATAGCTTTGTCATCAAGCTTTGTCCGAGTCGGACGATGGTCCTGGACAAAACACACACACCCAAACACCCAGAGAGGGACAGAAAATAGAGGGCGGTGGGAAGATAAAAGACTAAGGGGTACCCGACCCGCTAAAGGTTGACAAAGCAGACGGTTGACCAAGAAGGTCTCCGTAAGAAGGGCGGCACTCCAAAACAACTTGGGGACATGAGACCCACGAAGAAGAGACCGGGTCACATTCAAGAGATGACGATTCCTGCGTTCCGCCACGCCGCTCTGTTCTGGTGTATAGGGACAGGAGAATTGATGAAGGGTTCCTTAGGTAGCAAGGAAAGCAGTGAAAGAGGAAGAAGTATACTCCCCCCGTTATCGGAGCGAAGGACCTGAATACGAGAGGAAAACTGAGTCATAACCATATTAGTAAACTGGGTATATAAATCAAAGACATCAGATATGGCACGCATAAGATAGACTTAACAACAACGAGTAAAATCATCTATAAAAGTAACAAAATACCAAAAACCATCATAAGAAACAACCGGGGCAGGTCCCCAAACATCTGAATGAATAATATCAAACGGTGCAGAACAACGAGAAACAGAAACCTGTAGTATGTTTACTAGCTGACAACGTCACACTGAAAAGAGATCAAACGAGACACTCGAAAAAGGGACGACAAGATCTGAGGACTCGCATGCCCCAATCTAGCATGTCAAAGAGCAGGTGAAGTAGTATCAGCAGCGATGGATGGGGGTGAGAGACATGGCGAAGGAGGTGGAAGATCCAGCTGGTATAGCCCGTCGTGCTCACACCGTAGCCAAAAGTCCTCTTCGTGGTCAGGTCCTGAAAAACACAACCAGAAGGAAAAAATGTCACCGAGCAGTGGAACGAACGAGTCAACTGACTAACAGAAAGAAGATTTAAAGAAAGTTTGGGAACATGAAGAACTGAACCCAAGGAGGAGGGAGTCAGAGGAACTGTGCCCCGGTGAAGGATGGGGGTCACAGAGACATCGGCAAGACGAACCTGCCGATGGACTCTCGAAGACTCAAGAGAAGAGAACAAGCGTGTCTCACCAGTCATGTGATCAGTGACTCCAGAGTCAATCACCCAGGGAGAAGAGGACCCCTCTTGAGTGACATGAAAGGCCATCGGGATACCTGACGCAGACATTGAAGCCGACGAGAACGACGAGGCAGGTAACGACTGAGTAGGAAGAGGCTGGTGCGGAGTCTGAAATGGAGAGTGCAGCTTGAGACTGGAGCTGCTGCACTTGAGTCATAAGCTGACTCCAGTCGATGAAAGGAGCCCTGAAAGAGGTACTGGAATCAGGTTGGCCCCCAAAGTCGGAAGAAGTTGCGGCGGCAGCATGCGTGGCGGAGGACTGCTGGCGTAGGTGAGGAAAGAGCATCCAACATCGGGCTTTCTCATGACCAGTCCGGAGGCAGTGCTGACACTGAACAAAGGCAAATGGGTTGCCGCGGCCACCCCCGCGACCTTTAGAGGTAGAAGTGCGTCCCCCCCCCCCCGCCCGCGCGAGGGGAAGAAGGACGACCTGAAGCCAGGGTCATTTGGTCTGGAATAGGAACAGAAGCTGGAACGGGCAAAAGAGCAGTCAGGAGGGCACGATGTATGCTCCTCAACCATGAATAAGCATCCAAGATATCAGGAAGAGGGTTCATAATGACAATCTGAACCCTAATCTGCTCAAACTCGGGTCTCAAGGCCATCAAGAACTGATAGGTCTCTCGCTTCTCTTGCCGCCGCTTGGCAACAAGAAGATCCTCTGGATGTGGAAAAGCACTGAGCGGCACAAGGTCAAAAAGCTCCTGGAATCTCCCTGAGAGAAAGGTAAAGTACTCGTGCACAGAACGGTCCCCCTGACGAGCAATAGAAATCTCCTGGAAGACAGAATAAATCTGCGTATCAACGTGTGTGAATCGTAGGTACGCGTCAAGGCAGCCCAAAGAGACAGCACTGAATCGAATCACATGAACTGCTCGTAAATGTGAGGCTCCAGGGAGCACTGAAGCGACCCGAGAATCTTGAAATTTTTTGTGCGTCATTGACAGATAGCCTTTTCGTCGGAAGGCTTGGGAACACCATTAGGTTCAAGCCAATCAAGCTTGTCATGTCCGGCAAGATGGACTCGCATGGAGTTGGACCAAGCGATAAAGTTTTTTTCAGTGAGAAGGGCGGCAGTAATGCGCCGAGCAAATCCATCATTCGAACCGAAGAGGGAGGAATCCATAGTATGAGAACAAGAGAAGACTCCAAAAAAATACCAAGGGAGGAAAGCAAGGAAACCCTTAAACAGAAGAGGAAAAACACATCCCCAAAAAGGAAGGAAGACCGTAGATCATAGATCTAGGTCATGAGAAGAAAAGAAGTGAGGGAAGGGGCGGTAAACACCAACCTAATCGGCGGCGGAAGAAACAACCGAAGGAGAGAAAAAAAGAAGGAAGAAGCCGGCTGTAGCAGGATCGACGACAGCAGGATCGGCGGCAACAAAAAATAACGGCGGCAGCAGAAGAAGCCGGCTGCAGCAGAAGACAATGGCGGGAGAAGAAAACCACGACAGCAGCAGGATCGGCGGCGGCAGGAGGAGGACGGCGGCAGCAGCGAGATCCGCGATGCCCTCACTTCGCGCGGAGACCACGTCGAACGATGCAGGAAGAAACCGCATCGGAGATCGGCGAAGACGACACGATGCGGGAAGTAGGGCGAAGGGCCGGGGTCGGGGTTCATTTTCCTCCTATGATACCAAATTAAGTGAGAGAAAAAGAATTGTATTCATCCACGAAGGGGGAAATAGGTATGTGTGTGTGCGCGTGTGTGTATATATATATATATATATATATATATATATATATATATATATATATATATATATATAGATACAAGGGGCACATAAACTGGAAATAAACAACACGTCAATAGGTTGCTCGCCGGCCTGTCCTTCTTTCTTACTTGTGTCGCCCGCCTTTACTGGGCTCGAGTGTCCTTTCTCTGACTAGGGATTTCATTAATTACTTTAATCATTTAATCTTAACGGGATTAAGTACTTAATCAATTAATCATGTTTGACATGAAACTCATCATCGCTGATTCGGTTATCCTCCGTTCGTTGATGGCTTCATATCAAACATACATGTCGCAACTCATCGTCGACATTACTAATGGGTCGATGCTTGCAACTGCTCCACTGAGGCCACCGATTACGCTGCAACAATTGTTGCCTCTATAGGACGCCATTGGCCTCCTCAAGACGCAACTTCCACCTTCTCCACTGCAAATTCTACTAGAGCAATCGTCACTAGCACCGACGACCACAAAAGCTTCAACACTCTCCGCAACTCATGTCTCCCCACCATCTCCTCCAGGATTTCGCCTTGTAGTTTACACCACTGACATCGTCGCCTCAATCCCCGTAGTGTGTTGTCCCAATTTAGGTCGCCGCCACCAGTTTCCGCGGTCGCTATCCTGCAGCCTCTGCTCTGTTCACGTGCTTTTCCTACCCTTCTAGATCTGTTACTTATGCCGACCGTTCCCAAGTCGGCATCACTTCTATTTGTCGTCGAAGCACACACCGATCTTTCGTCTCCCTCGACCGTCCGACGGGCACACTCACCCTGATTCCAGCTATGCCGAACAGCCACCCCTCCGCACGTGCCTCTGCCACGGCCGCTCCTTGCAATATTTTATGACACCTGGGAGCATGCTAACACCCCGCCGCTCGACGTCGCCTCTGTTACAACAACGCACTACCAGAAGTCGTTCTGGCGGAAAATCAAGGAGCTTGCAGATTAGGTAATCCAAGACCGTTCCAACTTGAGGGCAAACTCGATCAGAAGAAAGGGTGGAATGTTAAGGGTCTCACGCCGTCAGTTATCTAGTGGTTACATTATTACGAGTTGTATTGAGACGAGTTGTATTGAATTGAGTTGTATAAGTCAAGTTGTATTGAGTTAAGTTGTATGAATCGAGTCGAGTCGTGCTTATGGGCTATTAAAGCTTTAGTGTTTTTAATGTTTCACGCATTTTTCTTTAGATTGGATATTTACGCTCATGTCATCGGGGTCCTATACATAGGTCCTCTTAGATCTTTTTTAAATTATGAAGAAAGAAATCAATTTCTCCCTCTCTCTAATCTCCTATCCATCATCCATCTCAAGTTAGGGCTGAGCACAACTCCTCTTCTTGCTCTCTCCTAACAATCTCCGCGGCTCGAGCTCGGCTCCCCCTTATATCACCGCCTTCACTGCCACCTCCAACTAAGTCCCCAAGCATCCTCCCACAGAAGAGATTTATTGTACTAAATTAATAATATTACTTCTCATGCAGGAATTCCATAGCTAAAGTAGTGGCTGCAATATAAATACCTGGTGAAATAGCCATGTTCTGCAGCAATTCCAAGTGAGTTGCATGCCAAAAACCACTCAGCGAGAGAATCACGCCCTCTTCCGCTGACAATAAAGATGCTATTCCTCGGATCAGCACACAAGGTGTTCAACAAGGAAATAATTTCAGGGTCTGGGGGCTCTCATTACAAATGCATTTGGCGTGATTGTCCCATCGTAATCCAAGAAGATTGCCCTCCTGGCGCTCCTCTTGTAAGATGAGACCACATGGCCAACCGAAAGCTTCTGGAAACTAGGCAAAAGAGCAACAACCCTGAAATTCAAACCAAGACCAAGAGCCCAGCACGTTTGATTGCAGTGATCTTTGCATGCCCACTCAAGATCCTGCAAGAAACTGTGAGCCCAATAGGACAAGTGATGAGAACTCACAGTCATAATTCTTTCTATGGCGCAGTTGCTTTTCGTACTCGCCCATGCAAATGGCCTTACGTAAAGCATCGGCGACATCCTCGACGCTCCAAGGGTTTATCCTGAAAGCCCCACTAAGAGACGAAGAACATCCCACAAATTCCGAGACAATAAGTGCACTGGTTCGCGGAGAGCCGCAACAGATCTTTCTTAATTTATCCATCTCGTCAGTTCCCTGCCGACAAATTACATACTCGTACGGCACTAAATTCATCCCGTCCTTCACGGCATTTACAATGCAACAATCTGCGGCGGCATAGAAAGCAATCTTTTCATGAAAGGGGATAGAATGATCGATGAGCGCCACCGGATTGTAGCCTTGAGCACCATAGAGAAGGTTGATTCTTTGTGCTAATGACATTGCCTCTGTTCTCACGTCATCTGCATCCTTACCTGAGCTCCTCACCGTATTTACAATTTGAACCAGGACCACTTTTCCTACAAGGGAAGGGTACCCATTGAACAAAACTTCAAGTGAGAGCAACTTCAAATTGATCCCTTTGAATATGTCCATATCATCTGCACCCATTATCAGCATTTCCCCTTAAACTTCTTCTCAATTTCTTGAACCTTGCTGATTGTAGCAGGAAGACTTAACAGAGATTGGAGTCTTTCGATGTGAACGCCAACGGGAAGAATTTTAATACCTATGGTGCGACCAGCATATTCAATTTCAATGTAGCCGCACTTAGACTGATAATTCAGACCCAGCATCCGGTTACAGCACGACAGAAAGTGACGGGCATAGTCAAATGTATGAAAGCCGATCAGATCAGAGTTAAGAAATCCTCTAAGAATGTGTTCTCTAACAGGCAGAGACCTGTAAATTTCCCAGGATGGAAAGGGGCTGTGGAGAAAAAAACCAAGTTTGACTTGGTTCATTTTCTTCCTCAAGAATGTGGGAAGCAGCATGAGGTGATAATCATGAACCCATACATAGTCATCATGTGAATTGATTGCTTCGATCACCCTGTCAGCAAATATTCTATTAGCTGAAACATATGCTTGAAAAAGAGATTGATGGAAGGGGTGACCATTGCTGAAACAGATGGGAAGCATTGAGTGGAAAAGTGGCCACAAATGTTTCTTACAAAAGCCATGATAGAAACTCTTTAGGATGTCAAGAGGAAGAAATGTGGGGACACAGCTGTAATCATTAAAGAGATTATGGGCAACTTCTTCCTGCTCATTAATGTCGATTTCAACTTTCAGACTTCCAACATACATGATTTCGGTTTCGGGAGATAAACCATCTTTAATCTGCAGTAGAAGAGAGTCTTCATCCCGTGTGAAACACCATTTTCCAGTTTGTTGATCCTTCGAAGAATGAAGGGGGAGAAAATTGGCAACTACTACTATTCTCTGAAGCGATGCAGATGTGGAACTGTCTGAATCATCATCATTATCCCTGTGCATGCTTCTTTGAATGCTAAAACTCATCCCAGAAAAAACTCATAACACAGAAATTATTTAGACAGCTTGTGGAAAATCCATTGCATCCTGGACACATCGATAAAAGATTCGCACCAGAATTTGGTGTCATGATTCTAGAAGATAACTGCTTATATTGCAGAAAAGAAGGCTAGCAGCTAATAAAAAAAAATGTACCTAATTTTGACCATCAAAAATCATTGTGTGCTTCATCTGAAGTCAAAGCTGAAGCATTTTGGAAAGCAAAAGCCTGTATAATTGAATTTGTCAACTGTAGGATCAATAATACGAATTTTCCAGGGTCATACACATTGATGCAGTGCCAATGTATGAAAATACTGAAAGACATGGCATACCATCTACAATTGGAATGAATGCTAATGATGGCAACTCATCAAAGCAATTAATAAAGACGAAGAGAATAAGATTATTTAGGATTTAGTGGAAAAAATATGAAAGCAAAGTGATGCAGAACGACGCGTAGGGTTTACGCGTCTGTCGACTTTTTACTAAGGAAACCCTAAATGCATGCGACGAATAATTAATTTTTGTCAATTTTAGAGCGGGCGCGACACTTAAGAAATTACGCGACTTGGATTTTGAAAGCACAAAATTACTTCTTTTAAAAAAAAAATGAATTTTCTTAAATAATGGTTCAAATTTAAATCCGGGGACGGAAGTTCGCAACTTTCGCTCCGTTCTCTTTGTCGTAGCAAACGGAAGTCGTGAACTTCAAATACGTTTCTGTTTGGAATTTTCGATGTAGTGTTTGCTGACAAAATTCGGACAAAAACTCAGCAATTAGTCTATTTATCCTAATGAGAAAATTTAGTTACACACAAAGGAGGGGAAAGAAACAATTACCCACGGAAGAGGCGTCTTCCGTATTCGAAGTCGACGACGATCACGCGAGTAAATCCTCGTCACCTTCGATCTCCGCTCCGAGGTCGGCCGCTATCGCACACGGGCACCAAGGAATTAAATCACTCCCTCACACGGGATGGTTTCACGGAATCACTCACCAAAGTAAGGAAACCACAAACCTAACAATCTAAATTCACTTGCCCATACACTCAAGGTGGTTCCACGAAATCTCATACACTCAAGGTGGCTCCACGAAATCTCTAAACACCAGGAGTAAATTAGCCTCTCTCAGTGAAGCAATCTACCCTTCTAAATCACTCTATTTATCTGATTACTACCTTCCTCAATCAAGACAGTAAGCAATCCTAAAATTCCTCTCTTTAATCTCACGGCAGCCACAAGACCTCAACAGAAAACTATCCAATCATTCATTGACCATAAAGTCAATGTGGCTGTTTTTTTTCTCTCTCAGCAGTAGGCAACAACGCAGAGTTTATCTACAACACTATAGGCTGGAGGCAATTAATTCTACAGTAATATCAAATTAATTGTTCATCTTCTCTTGCACGGAAGCAATACAACAATCCTATATTAATAGAACACTATTCAACATCTTCTAATCACACAACATTCAAGCCTTCAACCACTAAGGCTCTAAGTGACAGCTACAACAACAAATCTCACACCTAATTCACGCCTAGTTCACCTACAGGAAATCACACAGAAATCGCATACATCATTTTCAATACTCCAGCATTCACCCCCTATGAATACAGATTTTCACCCTTTTATAGGGTAACATCAAAATCAAAACAAACCACCTCCACTAAGTTCTGAATCGACGGAGGTGTGGGCTCGGGCAGTTGCTAAAAACTTCTGCGGGATCGATCGGCCACTGGATGAAGTCGTGGCCTGGAAATGTCGCTGGACCGGTCGTTGTCGCGGGCGTTCCGGAAGAAGCCGATCGTGGAGCGGAGGTTGTGCGGGGGCTAGCGCCTTTGTCGGAGAAGGGGCGGCAGGGAGTAGTTGACGTCGGGTGCGCCATGGTTGAGCCGGGAGAGAGATATTCTTGCTGTGTGTGGCTTTAGCAGAATCGGGAAGAAACACTGTTGATGGACCGGCTTCCTCTTCTTCTTTGACCTATCTGCCCATTTTACATATATATATATAAATATATATACGAGTTACAGGAACGGGCCTCCGGCCCGATTGCCACGCGCCACAGTACCCGGCCCTGCCCCCGGCGACGGCGGGCTTCGCCCGCCCCTAGCGATTATAAATAATATTAGTACAAATAAAAAAGTTTTATTTAACTTAATGGAAACAAAAAAAAAGTATTTCTAACTACGCGTAAAACAAAAAAGGTATTTCTAACTGCGCGTACAAACAAAAAAGATATTTAACTTAATAAAAAAGTTTTATTAGTACATATATGAACTGCCCATAAATTAAAACGTGAAAGTATCATGGTCTAATGGATAAGACACATCATTGTAAAAGGAGCGGTCGGCGGTTCGAGTCTCACCTGCCACCCGCCTATTTGTTTTTTTTAATTTATAATAAAATCTTGCTCAAATTAAGTCCCACATCGTAGGATAAAGTTATGTATTATAGTATAAATTAAGAAAACCGCATTCAATATTTGAAAAATATTTTTGGGCGGGCCTACACAGCGTGCAAGCTTTTATTGGGCGGGAGGGTGGGGGCAACCCGATTCCAATTCTGTTATTTTAACATAGTTTTTAGGTCGCCCAGTGTTAGGTTTAGGTCGCCCCCTAGTAGGTTTAGGAGACCTACGAAAAAGTGGAGAGAGGGAGTGCATTTGATCAGACGGCTGCTGAATAATGCATCCAGATCGAACGGGCAAAATCACTCTAATGAATTTAAAATTCATGAGTTTGATACTTCTATTATAGTGATAAAGATATAGATATATATATAATTATATATATATGTGTGTGTGTGTGCGCATTTGTATATATACATATATATAGATATATTTATATATATATATGTATATAATTGGAGAATAAAATAAAACTCCAAACAAAAAGACGCGTGCAGGCGTGCAACAAACATAGCTACGCGCGCAGGCGTGCAACGAGCTAAACTTGATAACTGAAATTTTTTTTTGCTAAAATTTAAAATTTCACAAATTTAAAAGCAATAAAACAATTCAGGTTGAAAGAGATCGATCGGGTGCGGCGTCAGACATTTTTCGGCGACCTGACCTACGTTAGTCTCCACCACACAGTCACATCACAATGGATAGTTTTCAAATTCCAGGGGATGGAGGCCTTCTTTGTGACAAAACTATGACTTAAGTTAAATAGAGTCGGGCATGGGGTCATAATTGTCCAAATGCTGCAATCCAATGTATTCTCAATTTTGAATTGAAACAAGTGAGAACGATGACATTCATATATTTCATGTAGAATACATGTACATACATATAGGTACTCAAAATGAACACTAAAAACTCTAGACAATATGTGAATAAACTATATACAAGAATGAGATTTAGTTGAGCCATCAAGGTGGGCCTGTTCTGCTGGGATTTAACACTCATTAACAACTGTTCTGCTGGGATTTAACACTCATTAACACACTGGAGCATAGATATTGATCATGCCTAATTTGAAAGTAAAATATGTAAAGGGTCCTTGAGGAAGTGGTAATGTTATTTATGTGACGACCTAAATAATGCGCGAAATATTTTAGCTATTCTCTGATGATGAGAACGCAAGACAGTACGATTTTATGTGCTAAATTTTTTTCGTGTTTTCTATACTTTATTATCGTTATTTGATTTTATGAGTTAGTATACACTTGGTGGTGCCAATAGCCGTGTATCTTTTATTTTAATTATGTTGTCGCAAATATGATTGTATTGTGGGTGTTATTAGCAAGTGTAGGCTGAACTGAGTGTGGTTAAGATGGTGGCTCGGTTGGTTTAGTGAGCTGGCAGCAATGTGTTGTTAGCTTGTAATTTTGACACATGGGGTGGCTTGTGTTGGCTGGTGGTGTGCTTTGGGCTTATTTTGGTGGCACTTGGATCGGTGCATTGATGTTATTTGGCTCCTATTTTGCTGCTGGCCGCTTACTCTTGTTAATAAAATCCCGACTTCTTTTCTCATTTTCGCACTTTCGTCTCTGCGTTGTTCCCGTGCCGCTAAGCTTCTCCCGTTGATCCCGGCTTCTTCTTCTTCTTCCTGGATGTTGCTCCTCTTCTCCTCTCCTTCTCTCTTCCTCTTAGTAGCTACTGCTGGAGTGCTTCTGTGCCGTTGTTCTGTGCCACTGCTCCCTATGAAGCACCGACAATTTAAAATGCCCAGCATGTCGGTGTCGGAGAGTCCGACACTCGTCCGACTCTCCGACACTCTCCGAAACTCGAGTCGGAAATCCGACACTCGAGTCGGAAATCCGACACACTGGCTCACGCGGGACTCGCGTGTCCCGCTCAATCGGACACGCGCGCCCCGCTCAATCGGACACGCGCGCCCCGCTCAATCGGACGCGCGCGCCCCGCTCAATCGGACGCGCGCGCCCCGCTCAATCGGACGCGCGCGCCCCGCTCAATCGGACGCGCGCGCCCCGCTCAATCGGACGCGCGCGCCCCGCTCAATCGGACGCGCGCGCCCCGCTCAATCGGACGCGCGCGCCCCGCTCAATCGGACGCGCGCCCCGCTCAATCGGACACGCGCGCCCCGCTCAATCGGACACGCGCGCCCCGCTCAATCGGACACGCGCGCCCCGCTCAATCAGACACGCGTTGTCCCTAAGTTAGCTACTCATGGTGAGGCGGGTGGCAATTTGTTAAGAGTGGGCTACCCCCTATTATACTGGACGTACGCACCAGCGGGGGATCCAGTCCAACAGCTGTGGGCCGCGGCCCGCACACCCCAACCCTGGCCCCACCTGTTCTCAGTGAGGCTGGTTGTTGTCACCGCGATTTGAACCCGGGACCTTGATGAGAAGCACTTAACGCTTGCCCTCATCACCAACTGATCCGCGGCTCGGTTTAGTGATGAGGCAAGCGTTAAGTGCTTCTCATCAAGGTCCCGAGTTCAAATCGCGGTGACAACAACCAGCCTCACTGAGAACAGGTGGGGCCAGGGTTGGGGTGTGCGGGCCGCGCCCACAGCTGTTGGACTGGGTCCCCCGCTGGTGCGTACGCCCAGTATAATAGGGGGGTAGCCCACTTAACATAAAAGTGCACTTTTATGTTAAGAGTGGGCTACCCCCCTATTATACTGGCGTACGCACCAGCGGGGGACCCAGTCCAACAGCTGTGGGCCGCGGCCCGCACACCCCAACCTGGCCCCACCTGTTCTCAGCGGCTCGGTTGGTGATGAGGGCAAGCGTTAAGTGCTTCTCATCAAGGTCCCGGGTTCAAATCGCGGTGACAACAACCAGCCTCACTGAGAACAGGTGGGGCCAGGGTTGGGGTGTGCGGGCCGCGGCCCACAGCTGTTGTACTGGGTCCCCCGCTGGTGCGTACGCCCAGTATAATAGGGGGGTAGCCCACTCTTAACATAAAAGTGCACTTTTATGTTAGGGCCAGGCTACCCCCCTATTATCCTGGGCCGGCTAAGGCCCAGCGGGGGACCCACCCACAGCTTAACAGGGCCGCGGCCCATGCACCCCAACCATTGACCCCACCTGTTCTCAGCGTGGCGGTTGTTGATGCCAGGTCTCAAACCCGGCACCCTAGATAAGAAACACTTAACGACTGCTCTCATCACCAACTGAGCCGCGGATCAGTTGGTGATGAGAGCAGTCGTTAAGTGTTTTCTTATCTAGGGTGCCGGGTTCGAGACTGGCATCAACAACCCGCCACGCTGAGAACAGGTGGGGTCAATGGTTGGGGTGCATGGGCCGCGGCCCTGTTAAGCTGTGGGTGGGTCCCCCGCTGGGCCTTAGCCGGCCCAGGTTAATAGGGGGGTAGCCTGGCCCTAACACAATTTGTCTTGGAAGTGTCTTTACCCCTTTCTAGCATTTCAAGTAGTGAAAGTGGATCTACTAGCGACGTAGATATTTTCTCTAGAAAAAAAAAAAGGAAGATTGAAAGCGGGGAAAAAAAATTTGCATGTGAATCCATTATTTTTACTGATGATATATAATGGTAATGTGTTAAGTTTGTTTTCTATCAAATGAATTTTTGATCATTTGTTAAGTTTTGCATTTCAATATTTGATGAGTAATATTTAACATGACTTAATTTATTTAAATATTTGTTAATTTTTAATTTTTTTATTTTTTGTTAAATGTTTTAAGATTTTCATAATTATAACAAATGAATATTGAATATACGTGTCTCAGCATGTCGGAATATGATATTTTTTGAGAATTGACGAATCACGTGTCGTGTCGTGTCGTATCGCGTGTCCCGTGTCGATGTCGGTGCAACATAGACTGCTCCTGTGCCGACGAATTAGGGCATTTCTATCGTTGGTTTTGAGTTGTTGCTGCTTGTCTCCTCTGTCTCCTCCTTCTTCAGTGCCTCCTCGGAGATTTTTGGAAGGATTTCGCCACACCTTTGCAAATCCAAGGCGGATCGATTATGCAGCGATTTGCATCCTCCTCCTGCTGTAAGGTCTCTCCTCCTCCATTTTCTGGTTTGGTTGTTGCCCTTGTGCTATTAACTGGTAATAAGATTATATATTGAGTTTTTTTATGTTGCTGCCCTTATGATTGGGATTTCTGTTAGGGGATTACTCTTATGCTAAGTGAACGATTATTTCGCATTATTATTGTTGGGGTTGCTCTGCTTTGAATTGATTTCTCTATTGATTTATGTGGATTTTTATTTTCTGATAGGCTAAGATTTGAGGGAGGAGCAATTGCTCTTCCAGAGATTATTTTTTTCCCATCATTTTTTGGGCTGTCTTTGAGTGCTGGGGTGCTGGTTAGTGGCTGATTTTAGGACTGTTTGGGAGGAGTAATTGCTCTTTCCAGATACTAGATTGCTTAGCCATTTTTTAGCTGTTAAGAGCTATATTTTGAGTTATCTTTTTGCTGAATATTCTTCTGGACAGCCACAATTGAGGCTGATTTAGTGTTGACAGCCCTGTTTGGGGGCTGATTTTGTGTTGGACAGCAAGTATGAATATTTTTGTCGTTTATTTGAGTTGGTTTTCGTATTTTGATGACGTTTTTTCCTAAATCCTTTTAAACATCAACGCTACGAATGTTAAGTGACGCAATCCAGTTAAAGTGTGTACTATTTCAGTGGTTTCTGAGGCTGCGAGCTCAGAGGATGACATCACAAGGTAGACGTGGCGATGAGGCCAAGAAGGTTTTGAGAAAAAGAAAGGTGTTGGTGAGTTTTTAATTTCTTGAATTATGTTTATTTTAAGTACTTTTCATATTTCCTGTTTTAATTATTAAAAACTAACACTGTCCGTGCATGAGTTTAAGTCAATGATATATCGCTATGAAATATATGTGGACGCGGAAAAAATAGAAGTGATACAAAATTCTGAGGGAAAATTTCTATTTCAAAACACCTATTTTTCAAATACAAAAAGATAATAAAATAATAAAACTCTGCATAAGAAAATGTTAAACATTGAATGCTATGATGTAGAAGTCTTCTACTGATGGATTCACCAGTATGTGTTTGCCTACATTTTTGCCCTAAAGGGGTGGGGCCACAATTCAAGTTGCATGTCTTAATATTTCCTACTTTATGTAACTAAACATCAAAAGAGGGATCATGAAACATGAGAATTTTGAGAGCAAATATTGACTATTGAATTATTGTTATGTATGCATATTGCTAGCTTATATTGCATGTATGTATATCAGTTCACGAAATAATTTACTCACATAATCATATGTTTATAACTAACCCATTGTAGACCCCATTTTTTTAGGCAACAGGGGCATCAGCAAGTGCACCGCAAAGATTTCCCCTAACAAGGAAGCGAAGCGAAAAGCGCGCTGAGGATCTAGCAAAAGTATGGCTCAAGATTTTTATCGGGATCGGGGAAGCATAAGAAAATCATAACGCGACCTGCGAGGATTATAATTGTGCATTATGTAATGAGCAATGAATAAAAATCGGGTATTTTATGTTTCTTTGTATTATGGATCTTTAATTTGATTCAATGTTGCGACCCTTTTATTGAAACTACACTCGGTTCTCGAATCATTTGAGCAGACCGGAGTACAGGTCTTCACAATTTAAACCAATATGAGGCTTAATAATAAAATATGAAAAGTTTTAGTCAACATGGTATCAAAGCGAGTTCCTACCTAAGCCGCATGCGAGCTCGGCCTTCCACCCACCTCTTCTGACCAACGCGCGTTGGAGTAAGCTCATCTCATCTCCGCCCGCCGACCACCCAAGCCTGATATTCTTCTCTCTTCCGCAACCGCAGCGTCGAGCGTTTGCTCGAATATCACACAACAGACAGTCGACACTGGCTAAGGGAATGAGGATTCCGACAATCCGATTGACTCCAAATCTTGGGAGAAGTTTTGCTTTGGTCTTCTTTTCATCCTGCTGGATTTCCAGAAGATTTCGGCGATTGGATGCTTACAAAAACCGGATCCAGGGATTTCTCTTTCAAGTAGGAGATGACGCCTACCTTTGCAACAATGCCTTATTTGACCTCAACTCTTTGAAGACTTGTGACACCCAATGCCGTTCTCATGGAGAAATTGGTTGGCAAGATGGAGGCGGATCTGAAGGTGAGTTCTTGAGGATGTCCAAAGGCAGGAGATCGATACAACCATAACATGTGAAGCTGGATCTTCCTCCAGTGGAGCTGAAACTTGATGGAGCATCTACGTATTTGAGTTGGTTGCGTCGGGTGAAGAGGGCTCTATCCGGACAGAACTTGGAGGGATATCTAATAGGTGAGAAGGGCGGGAGAGGACTCAGCTAGGTACAATGAGTGGAAGACTACACATAGCCTGCTCAGACTTGGCTCCTAAACTCAATGGTTGCGTCTATAGCTGTCATGGTGGATGACATAGAGACTGTAAGTGATGCTTTGAGGGAAGTTGCGGAGAATCTATACAAAAGTTGACAACAACATGAGGGTGTCACGTATGGAGACAAATTGATCCAGGAGTATGCCGCAGATCTGAAGCAATCGTGGGTAGATAATGATCATTTATGTTGCATGTTGCAAAGATCCAGAGTGCAAGAAAGGGGAGTGGGATTTTCAAAGGAGGACTATGCAGTATGCACATTATGTGGGGGTTGAACTCGACGTTTGAGCTAAGGTGTACGGTGTTATTAGCTCAGCTAAAGATTCCCTTACTGGATGAGATGATCACGACCATGATGGAGAGCAGGATTAAACTCAAATCTGGTGTTGCTAAACTTGCAGGGGTGAAGTCCGCACTAGTGGTTACTAGTCCAGGCCACCCAGGATACAGAGCGGAAACACGATAGTGCTTCAACTGCGATAAGATTGGTCATCTGAGACAGACTTGTCCTAAGCCACCAAAACAGAGATGTGGGTGGACGGGGAAAGTTTGGAAATCGTGATCACGGGGATGGTAGAGGTGGTGGAAGAGGGGGGCACAAAGTAAATCTGATGATAGCAGAGAAAAAGGCATAAGGCGGTATGGTTGATGTGGATCACTCTGAGGAGGAACTAGCGGTCTTGGATGCTCACTCTTAACTGATAAGGAGAAAGCAGAAGGATATAGTCGATGATGCATTCACTTCATCTTCATCTTGGAGTAATGTAGCCTCCTTTGCTCACTCAACCACAAGTACTTGGATACACTTGTTCTCGCATTTATATTCATCACAGGATCACCAAATTGGATACTCAATTTTGGTGCTTCCCATCATGTCACTTGGATGTTAGAGAGTTTTCTTCCTGTACTCTCCTAGCAGTCCAGAGTGCATTCAGATTGCAGATAGTACAAACAGTAGTTGGTAAAGATACTATGCAATGTACCAACACTTTGACTCTGTATAATATTTTGCATGCTACTTCCTTTTCCTGTGAATCTCTTATCCATTAGCGTCATTATATCTCAACTAAAATGTGTTGTTTTGATTGACATTCCAAAGGTGATCTTCCAGGATAAGAAGACTGACACGTGGCATAATGACTTGAGGTACCTGGATAAGGAGAGTATGGACTTAGTGGTGGAGACCAACCCCGATCAGGTCGACAAAAACATGTCCGATGTCACCCTCGACCGGATCTCTACCGACCTTGAATGATTGCATTTTCATTTTATGTTTTATTGTTTTTTATTTTTGCAAATTTTATGTTGTCTATTTTAGTTTGTTGCACGTCTGCGCGCTTAGCCATATTGTTGCACGTCTGCGCGCGTAGCCATGTTGGAGTTTTATTTTACTCTATTATATATATATATATATATATATATATATTAAAATTAACTATATATGTATATATATAACTGCATATATATATTATATATATTATATATATATATATATATATATATAAACATACATATATCAATATACTCTCACACACACACACATATATATATATATATGATGTAGGACAAGTTAAATCAAGACGGTTGAAAAAGTTGACGTCAACACGCATGATGTCAATAAATCTTCAAATTAAATCTGTATTTCTATTATGTATTTTATTTTGAGCATACTTATGAGCACACTCACATTTTAAGCCTTATGTATTTTGGGCTATTACTTATGTAATATGGTCTTTTCATATTGTAGGATAAATTATAGATCTTGAGCAAGCCAAACCCAATACCATCCAAACCCAACATAACTTAGCACATATGTTAAACCACCTCATTTTCACATATAAATCACATTTTTTTTCTTTATATCATGATGACCACCATAAACCACCCTCTTTTCACACATAAACCACTTAAATTTCTACAAGTCATGAAGGGCCACCAAAAACCACCCCTTTTCACACATTAATCACTTTATTTCGTACATATCATTATTAGTCACCATAAACCATCATTTTTCACACATAAACCACTTTATTTTCTTCATGTCATTAATAGCCATCACAAAATTCTTTCCTTTCACACATAAGCTACCTTATTTTCATCATCATTCAAACATGTGAATAAAGACCACCATAATGATGGCCCAACCTCCAACCAAATACATGGACTCCAAAGTCATTCCCTCCTCACCTTTCATGGCTCTTAAGATCTATAAATAGGCATGAATGCTATTGTTGTAATCATCCTTTGAATGAATAAAAATTGCAATTGTTAGTTATTGCTACATTGTTTTTCTATGTACTTTTTCCCTCTGAGTGAAGGACTACAAAGAGTGAGTGTACGACCCTTGAAGAAGGACTTTCAAGGAAGGAGTAGACAACGACCCGGCAAAGGACTGCCCGATCGATACTAGCTCGAGTTATCCCTCAACTAAAAATACAAAAGTAGTTTGGCTACGGTATTTCTCTTTCAAAGCCTTAGTATTATTCTTCTACATGATTGTAAGATTAGACATTATCGGTTAGCAACTCATCACACGACACCAGTTGTTGACGATCGCATTTCCGTCTTGCTATTTGTTTTAAGGCCAACTTTCGTATAACTCAAGTGTTTAACGTAAAAGAACTTTGAATCTCCGAAGTAACTCAAATTTCATATTAAGTAACCTCATAAAATCCCTTAGCCTACATCAAATTACTATCACAGGGAAGTTTCCCTAACTCTTGTCTAGGGAACATAAAAAAAAGAAATTTTTGTTGCCTCATGCATAATTATATATAAATTTTTTTTAAAAAATAGTAAATCAAAGTTTTTTGTGCTAAAATTTTAAAAGTAAGCTTTTTTAATCTTTATAAATATGTCACAAAAATTTGAAGCTCAATTAAAATTTGGTATATTAAAAAAATCATCTAATCATTGACATGTTTTATCTTTTTCTGCATTTACGCAAACATTGTTAGCTTAACTATATATGCGAAAACTATTTTAAAAAAAAGCTCAAAAATAATTGAAACACTACAGATCAAAATTATAGTGTATTCCCTAAAAATAACCAAAATTTGAGCAAGAAACTCAAAGATTAGATATAAATCTCGTTGTTTCTTCTAAATCATCCATTGCTGATTCTAAAATTCAGCTTGCTGTCTATTTTATTAAAAAAATCATAACTCCTAGAATACTCCTCCAACAATTATGAAATAAATTTTCATCTCTTTGTTTTGAAGTCCTTTATAACTTTCTAGAAGAAAGTAAGCCCTAATATAGAACACATAGTCGTCTAGAAATTAAGATTTGTGGCTTTATCATAGTTAAGTATTTTCCACCCTATAAAATTTTCATCAATGTCTACTTGCAGTGGTGCACAATATGCTATAAATACATCTATAAGCATCGAATACATGTTACAAAACATAATAGAGAGGTTGGGAAGAATGGAAACTTCCAACCAAATTTTGGTGGATCGAGTAGAGACGTTTGAAAATAATAGTGGACAAACTCCCATAAGACACCTAAACACCTGATTGATCAAGATAAACCTAAACAAAGGCCTAACATTCAAAATCCTGAACTAGGAAATCATTTTTCTGATTTTAAGTTAGATGATCATCTTGATCAAGAACCAAGAAGATTTATAAGGCCTCGTTACCATCAAGATGACCAAAGGTATGGCCATAATCATGTTATTCCAAGGAATCTAGAAAGAAATATTGATGACAACCTTACTCGTAGAGCTAAAATCGAAGCTCCAACCTTTGATGGAAACTTAGATCCTAGAGTCTTTTCTGATTGTCTCACTGATATTGAACAATATTTTGATTTGATTAATATTCGACCAAACACTCAAGTCAGGTTTGCTAGGTTAATGTTAAAAGGACCCGCTTGAACTTACTGGACGGCTGTGGAGAGAAAAGGAGGGCGTAAAAATCGGGAGGTGGGTAGTTGGATGGAGATGAAAGCACTTTTATCTGAGAAATACCTTCCTGAGTCATATAATGATCAACTTTTCTCAGAATTACATGATCTTAAGCAAGGAACCTTAACAGTGGCTGAGTATTCAGCTCGGTTTGATGATCTAATGCTTAGATGTGGCATATTAGAAACTCCTAAGACATCCATTGCTGGATTTAAGGTTGTGTTACGACCAGATGTCAAGGTCAAAATGACCATTCGAGATGTGAACATTTTAGAGGAAGCTTCTCACATGAAAATTCGAATTGAGTCTTACCTCAAGACCCAACAACAACATAAATTTCATGTCTCCACTCAACGTAACCAAACACCAAGGGTGGCACCGTCCATGCCCACATCAACTATTTTTACATCACTCCCTGATCCTAAAGGAAAGGTCGTTGCAGGGACATCTGGCTCAAAGTCAACTAACGGAAATACTGGTCCCAAAGCCACAAATATCACATGTTTTAGTTGCAAACAAATTGGTCATTATGCATCTCAGTGCCTGTGTAACCTTCATATAGGATTTGAACCTCTTCAATCCTCACAAGACTTAGAAGATAGTGAATTAGAGCCATTAGAAGAAGACGGAGAATCTGACGAAGCACTTGATTCTAATCAGTTAGCAGTTGTGCGATGTATGCTTACAACACCACAGACTGATGAAGATTGGAAGCGCACAATAATATTTACTACAATTATTAAAATAGAAGAGAAGGCATGCAAAATTATTATTGACAGTGGAAGTTGCATGAATGTTGTCTCAAGTATAGCATTTATTAGACTAAATCTTACTACTGAACCTCACCCTAGATCATACAAAGTTGCATGGATAGATACAACGTCCATATTTGTCTCTCAACGTTGCTTGGTGTCAATACAGTTAGGTCGATATAGTGATAAGATATGGTGCGATGTACGCCTCATGGATGTTGCACATATACTTTTAGGACGGTCATGGTTATACGATTTGGATATTACACATCATGGTCGATCAAACACATATACATTTATTTTTGGAGGTAAGCGTGTAATCCTAAAACCTGCTAAATCTAAAGAAGATGCACCAAAACAACCAGTGACTTCATCGGCCTCAATTGAACATAAGTCACTTCATATCATTAATAGACATGTGTTCAAAAAGGAAATAGACCATCCTCTTATGTTTGTTATAATTATCTTAAATTCACCCAGTATGGTACTTATAAACACGTTAACATCTGAGGTAAGTGACCTCCTACAAGAATTCAAGGATGTTTGTCCAGAAGAGTTACCAGCTGAACTACCACCATTAAGAAGTACCCAACATGCAATGGACCTCGTTCCTGGATCTACGCTCCCAAACCTACCCAATTATCGGATGACTCCTACAGTCCTACTGAGCATGCTGAGCTCAAACGTCAGCTCGATGACCTCTTGATTCGAGGCTTCATTAGGGATAATATGTCTCCTTGTGCAGTTCCTACCCTTCTTACCCCTAAGAAGGATGAAACATGGCGCATGTGTATTGACAGTCGTATGATAAATAAAATTACGGTTAAATATAGATTTCCAATACCAAGACTTGATGATATGTTAGATATGATGTCAGGAGCAACCCCTTGTCAAAGATTGATCTTCGAAGCGGATACCACCAGATCCGCATGCGAGAAGGTGATGAGTGGAAGACTGCCTTTAATACAAAAGAAGGGTTATTTGAGTGGTTAGTCATGTCATTCAGGTTAACTAATGCCCCAAGCACATTTATGCGATTCATGACTCATATTCTTCAACCACATATTGAGAAATTTTTTGTCGTATATTTTGACGATATCTTAATTTTTAGCAAATCCAGGGATGATTACCTTTCACATTTTCGACAAGTATTTGAGATTCTACGACAAAAAAAACTTTATGTGCACTTAAAAAAAATGTTCATTTATGACCCCCTCGACTATTTTTTAGGCTTTGTTATGTCAAGTGAAGGAGTCTTTGCAGACCCTGAAAAGATAAGAGTCATTCAAGAGTGGGCAGTACCATCATCTATTCATGAAGTTCATAGTTTTCATGGATTAGCAACCTTCAATCGTCGATTTATTCAAAGATTCAGCACTATAATGACACTTATCACTCAATGTCTCCAAAAGGGTGAGTTTAGATGGACTACTGCGACCTCTAAAGCCTTCTTAGAGATTAAGAATTGCTTATCAAGATCCCATGTTTTGAGACTCCAAGATTTTACTAAGGTTTTTGAAGTGTCCTGTGATGCTTCGGGAGTTGGCATTGGTGACGTCCTAAAGCAAGAAGGTCATCCTATTACATTCTTTAGCGAAAAATTAAATATGGCTCAACAAAAGTATTCAACCTACGATAAAGAATTTTATGCTATTATTCAATCACTTCGTCATTAGATACATTATCTTCTTTTTAAAAAATTTGTGTTGTATTCTGACCATGAAGCTCTAAAATATATAAACTCTCAAAAGAAGCTTAGCTCCCGAGAAGCCAAGTGGATTCAATTTTTACAAGAGTATACATTTGTTCTTAAGCATACATCTGGTGATAAGAACAAAGTGGCAGATGCGCTAAGTTGAGTATGTACTACTATGAGGGTCATGAGCACTACAGTCACCGGATTTGATAAGATGAATGATTACATTAATTGCAAGGATTTTTGTCATATTTATGCATCCTTTGATGCCGAGTCCCAGAGTCCTCAGACTGAGTACCGAATAAGAGATGACTACTTATTTATGGGAACACATCTCTGTATTCCTGATTCTTCATTTTGTGACTTCCTCATTGAGGAAAAGCATGCAGGAGGAGGTGCTGGACATTTTGGCCGAGATGAGACCATTGTTATCGTCGACGATAGATTCTTTTGCCCTAGCCTTAAGCGTGACGTGGCTTGTATTGTTGTGCGGTGTCGTATTTGTCAATTGGCAAAGCGAGGGAGGCCCATGGCTGGCTCATATACCCCCTTACCCATACCATATAGACCTTGGGAGGACATTAGTATGGATTTTGTGTTAGGATTGTCACGCACAACACATCGCTATGACTCCATATTCGTTGTCGTTGATAGGTTCTCCAAAATGACCTATTTCATTCCATGTCATAAAACATCTGATGCCTCACATATTGCCACACTTTTCATGAAGGAAGTAGTCCGTCTACATGGATTACCAAAAACTATTGTATCTGATAGGGATGTGTGCTTTGTTACCTATTTTTGGAAAACCCTATGAAAGAAATTAAGAACTAAGTTAGCCTTTTCTACTGCATACCACCCCCAAACTGACGGTCAAACAGAAGTTGTGAACCGCGCAGCCTTGGAGACCTTCTTAGGAGATAAGTCGCTGAACATTCTGCTACTTGGGATTTAGTTCTACATATCGCTGAGTTTGCTTATAATAGTTCTGTTAAAAGATCCACGTGTATGTCACCTTTTCAAATTATTACAGGATATGACCCAAAAAGCTCATTGATCTCATTGATTTACCTTCTACTTATAGGACATCAACATTTACATCATCATTTGCCGAACACAGACATGAGTTATATAAGGAGATTCGACAAAAAATTACGTTAAAATATGAAATCTATAAGAAAGCTGCTGATCAACACAGGCACCCCGTTGAATTCGCAGTCGGAGACATGGTGCTTGTGAAGGTGAGACCAGAAAGAATGCCCTCAGGCACTCTTAAGAAGCTTAATAATAATGTTTTTGAATTAGATATACCTATAGATGTTGGTTATTCATCAGTATTTAATATTGCCGATCTAACTAAGTATTATGATTTCGATGCGGATACTACTATTAGTACTAACATGCATGAACTAGTTGGTAGACAGCTGTCAGCCCCTTCCTCGAGACGTTTGAGGTCTCATCGGCCAGTGCAAATACTTGATGAGCAGGTGATATGTTCGGTTGATGGTGTTACTCAGCGCTTCCTTGTTCGTTGGAAAGGTCTACCCCAAATTGATGATTCATGGATTACCATTGAAGAGCTACAACAGTTGGATTCAGAGTTCCTACAAACTTACCTAGACTCACATTCGACGGAGTCAAATTCTTTAAAGCCCGGGGGAGCTGATGTAGGACAAGTTAAATCAAGACGGTAGAAAAAGTTAATGTCGACACGCATGATGTCAATAAATCTTCAAATTAAATCTGTATTTTTATTATGTATTTTATTTTGAGCATACTTATGAGCTCACTCGCATTTTAAGTCTTATGTATTTTGGGTTATTACTTATGTAATATGACATTTTCATATTGTAGGATAAATTATAGATCTTGAGCAAGTCAAGCTCAATACCATCCAAACCCAACATAACTTAGCTCACATGTTAAACCACCCCCTTTTCACATATAAACCATTTTTTCTTTATATCATGATGATCACCATAAACCACCCTTTTTTCACATATAAACCACTTAAATTTCTACAAGTCATGAAGGGCTACCAAAAACCACCTCATTTTCACACATAAATCATTTTATTTCCTACATGTCAATATTAGCCACCATAAACCGCCCCTTTTTCAAACATAAACCACTTTATTTTCTTCATATCATTAATAGCCACCACAAAGTTCTCTCCTTTCACACATAAGCTACCTTATTTTCATCATCATTCAAACATGTGACTAAATACCACCATAATGATGGTCCAACCTCCAACCAAATACATGGACTCCAAAGTCATTCCCTCCTCACCTTTCATGGCTCTTAAGATCTATAAATAGGCATGAATGTTCTTGTTGTAATCATCCTTTGAATGAATGAAAATTGCAATTGTTAGTTATTGCTACATTGTTCTTCTTTGTACTTTTTCCCTCTGAGTAAAGGACTACTAAGAGTGAGAGTGTACGACCCTTGAAGAAGGACTTTCAAGGAAGGAGTAGGCAACGACCCGGCGAAGGACTAACCGATCTGTACTAGCTCGAGTTATCCTTCAACTAAAAATACAAAAGTAGTTTGGCTACGGTATTTCTCTTTCAAAGCCTTAGTATTATTCTTCTACATGATTGTAAGATTAGACATTATCGGTTAGAAACTCATCACACGACACCAGTTGTTGACGATTGCATTTTAGTCTTGCTATTTGTTTTAAGGCCGACTTTCTTATAACTCAAGTGTTTAACGTAAAAGAACTTCGAATCTCCGAAGTAACTCAAATTTCATATTAAGCAACCTCATAAAACCCCTTAGCCTACATCAATATGTTAAAGTAGGATTAATTACATCACATCCAGCAGCACAGGCCGAACAGTGGGGTTAAACCCTGTTCATCTTCCCGATCTGTGAAACCCGGGGGTTAGGGCTCGCCGCCTATTCCGCCAAATCCGGCCTCAAATCAAGCGGGACTCACGCTCCTCCACTCGCCCGATACCGCTCCTCGGTGCCAACAGCGACCACGTCGGCTACAACCGCAGAGAACGACGCCCCACTCCCCGACGGTTCAGCTCCACGGATCTACCGCCATGGCCGGTACCCTTTTTCTTCTTTTCTATTGTAACCCTATAAAAGGGGATGTGTTTTGTATTTTCGTGGGATGTTGATGAATGATTTTGGAGATGTTTTCCTGTCTTGTGCTTCTTGTAAGAATAGAGGTATAGTTGTGGAAGAAGATGAACAGTCCCCTTCTACTGTGAAATTTATTTTCGGATTTCAATCTATGTACTCCTGTTGATGGATGGCAATGGTTGATTGCAGTTTGTTTTTTTTTCGTGGAGGGGTTGTTAGTGTTGAAATAGCTAGGTGGTTTAGCTTGGACGTGACTAGTTCAGTTATATTAGATAGGAGAGTTGGTGATTTCCTGTGGTTGGCATTTTAATGCTCTGTTAGTAGAGTAGAATGATATTGATTTGATGAAATTCCAAGTATGATGCTTTGGTTCGTGTGTGAAGACAAGGAACAGTGACATCTTAATGTATTAATGGTTGATTGCTCCAGTGAGAGTAAAGTGAGATTTGAGCGATTGTTTCATTGCTTCCATTGAGAGCTATAGGATAGTAATTTGTGCCCATTGTTTGAGTTTCTCAAAACAGTGGATAGGTTGAGATTTCGAGGAACCTCCACTTGTGTGAACAGGAGTGAAATTCAACTCGTGTTAAAGAATTACGTGGTACCACCTTGCGTGTGAGAGTGAGTGAAGTTTAGGTTGTTAGGTCTGTGGCTTCTCTACAGTGAGTGATTTTGTTGAACTATTTTCGTGTGAGAGTGAGCGAAAATTCTCTTTGGTGCCCGTGTGCGATAGCGGCCAAGCTCGGAGCGGGAAATCATCCTACATATTGCTCATTTTAAAGCATGATTGCACAATAAACACTGAAATGGGAGAATATATGAGGAATAATATAAGAAATATCCATGAAAATGTTAAAAATTATATACCAGAAAAATGGATCAAATCTCCATCTGAATATCAAAAAAAATTTTAAATAAACTGGTGAACCTGAATGAAATCACAGAATAGATTTATGAATTAAATATGGGCTAAAGAGGGGAAAAATCTGGGGCAACGCAGTGTCACTAACTGCTGGCATTGTCACTGGTATGAATCAAATAGGCTAAAAATAGGTGGTTTGGATCAAGAGATTCCAAAGCAGATCTAAATTAAGTTCATCCCCCTCCCAACAATTGACAATGTACTCAATTCCTATCCAGATCCAAATATTTATCGAATTCAAGAGATTCCAAAACAGCATGAGCCATTTACCGTGCAAATTAAATCCTCGGAAAAAAATCTCTATGAAATGCGGCTAAATCACAAATTCCAGAAAAAAATAGACCCAATTAGAGCTTTCCAAAAGTGGACGAACTTTCAATACTTTTTAATTTATAATAATTAACATTTCTTTTAATGCCAGAAATAAGATCATCAAAAGGATCTTTCCACATTTCTTTCATGCCAGTATTTTGTAATATTAATCTAGCATTCTAGCTTGCAATAAATCCAAATGAATATAAAAATAAAATAGGCGAATGCAAGGTTGAAGAAGAAGAAGAAATCAAGAGGACAATGCAGTTCGACGCCTGTAAGAAATCCCAATCCCAGCAAAAATAAACATAAACAGGAGATTATAGAAACCTTAGATGGACGGAACGGGCTAAGGAGAACGAAGCATAGGCGGCCGCCGCACAAAAGCGGTGGTGAAGATCGAACTCCGGTCAGGAAATCAGCGACCGCCGACTACTCTTCTTCTCTATTTTCTTCCTTTTCGGTGAAATTCTTCTCTTCTTCTCAGCTCTTCTCCTGTTGCTCTTTTAAAGAGATGGAGAGAGAGGGAAAGGGAAGCGCTGGGAAAAGTGAAAACTAAAAAAGTCACAATTGGCAAGGGATGAAATGAGAGAGTTTTAAAAACTTTTTACAGTACTTTTGGTCGGGTTTCGGATTAACCAGTTAACCTGCCTATGGTTAGTTGGCCTCTCATATAAGGCTACTGAATTGCAGATAATTACGACAATGCCAATACTTCTTGTTCATATGGGCTGACGTGGCGTCGATATATCTTCTCGGCCCGACACAAGATTTGATAGTTGAAGGTGGATTTTTCCTGCAACAGCGAACAGGCTGCTTTATTTATAGCCGGGAAAATTCGCTACTTCAAAACCTTGAATTAAGGTAGCCTTAAGGCTATCTGCTCCGCAGCAAGATTAAACGGCTAAGAAGACTAGGACGAAGAAGAAGTCGACAAATAGGACCCCGGATGCTTCGATAAGAAGGTCACACCATGTACCTGGATGTTTGGAAGAAGCAACCCCTCCACAACCAGAATTGGTTGAGCAATGTACGAGGGAGACTAGTTGTTAACTAACTCGCGTGATCGCGACCTTGTCTGTAAGGAAAATGAATCCAAAGGCTCAGCTGATGTCTAAGAAGTAAAACTCGCGAGATTCTTGTAGGGGATTTTCAGTGTCTCTCCTTGTACCCTGGGGTCCTATTTATAGGAAAATCCTGGGGGAGGGGGTGAGTCTTATTTATAGCTCACCCCCTGGCGACTAGGCGATTTCCTGCGGGAGCTCGTACGGTTAGGCGAGTATCGCACCTAATCGCCTACCTGGCGAGTATGCAAGGGGAGCTCGTCAAACTTGCTCAGACCTTCTGTTGCTGGGCACGTTGACTCTACTCTCCGTCTTGACTTGCTGACTTTGACCTTTACTGACCTGGCCCTGATGGGGCCCCTCCTCGACGAATATGGATTATACACTAATCTTTGCTCTTTTTTGGAAATCAGACCCACTATTTTGTTATATATAGACCACGTATGGCTATATACAAACCCAAAATGTATGTTTTCTTATTTTTTTTCTCTGTTATATACAAACCAAATAAACCCATCCCCCCTCCCACCAAAAAAAATCACTTTCTCAGTTCCCCGCTCCCGTCTCCTGCCCTAGTCACTCCCGTCTCCCCCCTCCCGTGCGGCTCGCTCACGTCTCTTGCCCTAGCCGCTCCCGTCTCCCCCCTCCCGTGCGTCTGTGCGACAAGATCGATTCCGACGACTCCGTTTCCAATGGTCGGCACGGCGAGAGAGGGCATCGACTACCATTCGCGACCTGCAAGAGGTAAATCCCTAACTCTGTCTCTCTTGTTCTGAGAAGATAGCGTCGTGGTAGAGCGTCACTCCGTTTCCAGTGGCCGGCGCGGCGCCGAGTGCTGGAGGCCGCCTCAGAGACCTACTTCTACTCGCGGCCCAGGGCTTCGGTGCTCTTCGTAGTGACCTACCAGAAACGATATTGGCAGGGAAGAGGTAATACCTGCTCGATTGAACACATTTGTATTCGATTTGGTCCAATACAATCGAATTTTGTTTACTGATTGTAAATCTGAGTATGCCGAAAAGATTGAGCGGTGCAAAATGCAACAGTGGCTCAGATGCAGTTTTTTTTAGAAAAAAAGAAGCTGAAATACAGTCAGAATATTGATTTGGAAGACTTACTAAGGGTTTATCCCTTGAGGCACGGGTTAACATTTTGTTTACTGTTTCTAACCCGAGCCTTTTGGAAGTAACTAGGAAGGGGGATGCAATATTTGGCACATATGCCGTGTTATTTTATAAAATGCAGCAAGTGCACAATGATTTGTAATAAATTTGTGTTCATGATACGTTCCGCAATAGTCACTAGTACTGTTCTGCATTTTTAGAGGAGGCTAAAAAAAGAGATGAGATAAGCTCTCCAAATTTAAGTAATTGATTGCAGGTTCGCTTCGCTTGGCGAAGAAGACGAACATCATGGTTTTTTGAAGGATTTAACAGTTTTATATCTCGAATTACCTACTTTTTGTAATGTTTGCTATTATAAGATGTCATACATGTTCTTTTAATATAATATTAAATGACTGCTTGTAAGAAAATTAAGTTTGATTCTGTTTTTTTTTATTTTTCATTGGTCTGCATATAACAACTTGATCTACATATAGCCGGTTTTGAATTAATATGATTTGTATATAATCATGGTTTGTATATAGCCAAACATGGTCTATATATAACAATGACCTTATTTTTTGTAGGAAATCAGTCCCCCTATTTCCAAAAATAAATGAAATCAGTCCTCCATACACTTTTTGTTATATGTTTAACGTGAAACCTCTAAAAATCTGATTTTTTTTATAAATAACAAATTTTAAATAAATTAATAAATTTATATTTTTGTATAAAGCGCACTACTAAGTGCCCTCTAGGCAACAATAAGCAGATAATTTTTCATAAAAGAACA